>OZ030018.1:26265197-26750197 GCA_964023405.1 Apodemus agrarius | reverse complement strand
TCAAGGGATTTGAAAGAGCATAGGGGAAGGCTTATTGGAGGATTTAGTGGGAAGAAATTATGTACATATATAATTTCAAAAATAATTAATGAAATACATTAAATTCCATTATGTCTGGTAGAAAAGCAAAGCAATAGTTTTTCCTTATTATTCATGTAGTTACTTGTGTTACTTTTATATAGCTATAATAACTATGGTGGTATGAGTGAGAAATATACTTCACCCAAAGTTTTGGCCATTTGAATTAGTGGCTTCCAGTTGCAAACGCTATTTCTGAAAATTTAAAAGGAGTGCCCTTGCTCACAGATGTTCTCTGGAGATAGATTGTAAGGCATTTCTTGTTTCCTCTGCTCTGTGCTTGGGGTTCAAGAAGAGAACTCAGCTTCTACTACACTCACTACACTTGTTTGCTTCTGTCTCCCTGCCATGACAAACTCTTTTTTTAATGAAAGCATTTTTTATTCAATATATTCTTCATTTACATTTTAAATGATTTCCCCTTTCCAGGATGCCCCCTCCCCAAAAGTCCCATAAGCCCTCTTTCCTCCCCCTTCCCCCAATCTACCACTTCCCACTTCCCTATCCTGCTATTCCACTGTTGCACTGAGTCTTTCTAGGACCAGGGGCCTCTCCTTCCTTCTTCTTGGGCATCATTTGATATGACAAACTCTTATCCCTTTGCGATCATAAACCAAATATCCCATACTTCTGTAAGTTGTCATGGTCATGTTGTTCTTATTCCAGCAATGAAAAGATAACTAATACAATAATGAAATACCATAATGTATAGACACTTGAAATGTACTTTCCCAGGTTGCAGACAATAACATGAAGAGACTATAAACCTTGAATGTTTTCAGAACCAAAGCTACTTCTTTTGGGACTTTTGTGCCTTCATTTTGCCATTTTCTTATTTGTCTTCTGCTGATCATCTGAATTTTTATGTGTAGCTGTAGTAATCTCTACCTCTTGTAATGACTATCATCATATAGGAATAGAATTTTTACCTGAAGAATTTTGAATGGCTGAGAAGCACCTTAAAAAAATGTTCAACATCATTAGTCATTAGGGAAATGCAAATCAAAATAACCCTAAGATTTCACCCCACACCAGTCAGAATGGATAAGATTAAAAATTCAGGAGACAGCAGGTGTTGGCAAAGATATGGAGAAAGAGGAACACTCCTCCACTGCTGGTGGGATTGCAAGCTGATACAACCACTGTGGAAATCAGTCTGGCAGTTCCTCAGAAAACTGGGCATAACACTTCCAGAGGACCCTGTTATACCACTCCTGGGCATATACCCAGAGAATTCCCTGGCATGCAATAAGGACACAGGCTCCACTATGTTCATAGCAGCCTTATTTATAATAGCCATAAGCTGGAAAGAACCCAGATGTCCCTCAGTGGAGGGATGGATACAGAAAATGTGGTATATTTACACAATGGAATACTACTCAGTAATTAAAAACAATGAATTCATGAAATTCTTAGGCAAATGGTTGGAACTGGAAAATATCATCCTAAGTGAGGTAACTCATTCACAAAAGAACACACATGGAATGCATTCACTGAGAAGTGGATAGAAGCTCAGAATACTCCAAACACAACCCACATATCAAATCATTCCCAAGAAGAAAGGAGAGGGTCCTGGTCCTAGAAAGGCTTGATGCAGCATTGTATGGGATTGCCAGGACAGAGGAGTGGGAGGGGTTTGATTGGGGAACTGGTTGAGGGAAGAGGACTTATGGGACTTATGGGGAGGGAGGAACTGGGAAAGGGGAAATCATTTGAAATGTAAACAAAGAATATAAAAAATAATAAAAAAGTTTACAAATAATATTTAATTTTTAGAAATAGTATGTTTGAAGATATGCATACAGATAAAGTAAAAGTTTGTTGGCATAGAATTCGAAGTAAGAGGTTGAAAATATAATAATCACATGAACTATGACAGATTAAAGTTTTATATTTTATATTTATATTTTATATTTATATTTATATTTTATAGCTTATGGAAACGGTATTTAAAGTACAACCTATTTGGGAAATGCAATTACTCGAACATGGATCTGATAAACAAATACTATCAAGATACACAAATTTTTAAAAATGGAAGTTTAGTTTTAAAATTATGCATATAAAGTTAAAGCAAAATTTGCAAAAGTATTTTGTATTGTTTGCATTTATGAATGATCTTTACTACTGAAGTTCAAGCTTCTGCGCTTCTATAAGCTTTGATTAAAAACAGTGTGTAGCCCTTTATATATGAGCACTGGACTGTGATCTTACTACCAATGTAAATAGGAATAGTATTATCTAAAAACTGCTGTAGCAGAATTATATTTGTTACAATCCTTTTTGATTAAAGCTCAAGTTGAAAAAAAAGTTCAAGTTATTCATGTTTTCAAAGTTTCAAGGAATGGGAATCTTAGATATGTTAGCTGACTCCTGCCATTGAGTTTACAGGGATTACTAGTATAGGAAACTCTAGCAATACTAATTAATGTTTAATATTTCTTTTATTTATTATTATATTATGTTATGTTATGTTATATTGTATATAATATATTTTATATATTATATAATATTTTTAGTTAAAATGTTTATTTATTTTGAATTATATGGCTAATAAAATCACAAAATAGAAAAAAGTATATATTAAAGAAATAAGGATATTCAGTATCTCACTAGGTTTCTGATGTGACAGGACAGTGATATGAAAAGTGAAGTCAGTTGACAATTGGAAAGGGACTATGTGTCAGAATTTATGACTGAATTCGGAATTTGTACCTACCCTACAACACTAAGCCCCACTGGGGGTCATTTCCATCATAAGCAGTGCTTCCTCCCAAGCCATATTTTTATTTCTGCTACACTGGAAAATCATGAAACAGTTCTGCCTAGAAAAAAAAATCAATTCTTTTCATGCCCTAGACCCAATGCCAAGTCACTGTTCATAAATATGTATAATGATAGATTATAACATTTTCTCTGTATTAACTCCAGGTTTTGATTTTGAAAAAAAAATCCATGTGAGAAAATATTGGACTGCGTACTGTTCAAAACAGAATTTCAGAAATTCAGATAGTTAGCATAGATTCTAAAAGTGTTAGAACATGGGATAATGAGTAAAAATAAATAGGATTAGAATTATTTAAGTGAATGAAATTATTATAATGTCTTATTGAAGTAGATTAAGAAGTGATAAATAGTTCCATGTATTTATTGATTGTTTTTTTACAATTTGATTTCAATATCACCTACACTAAGATTTCAAAAACACTTCATCTGATGTACATATAACAATTTTATGCTTAAGAGTTATAGGTATTTTAGATACTGTCATATACATTGTACCCTATAGTCCCCAGTTTCTAATGACTAATGATGTCAAACATTTCTTAAGGTGCTTCTCAGCCATTTGAAATTTTTAGGTGAAAATTCTTTGCTTAGCTCTGTACACCATTTTTAATAGGGTTATTTTCTGCCCTGATAGGACCCCTAATGATACTGCTCCTGCTGCTTATTGTTAGACCTTATATAATTAATAGGTTAGTTGCCTTCATCAGGGAACGGGTGAGCATGGTCCAGATTATGGTACTTAGGCAGCAGTACAAGAGACCTCTGAGCCAACTGGAGGCTGACCTTTAATTCTCCTAGTTCTAAGATTAGGACTATTAACAAGAAAAGGAGTGGGAAATGAAAGGATGAGAATTACAGTGTAGGGATCCCATGTGCCTAAATGACGCCAAAGAGCCCGCTCTTTGTTAGAAACTAGGTGAACGGTCACATTCCTTGAGCCTGCACAGGAGTGCACACATCACACCTGCCTGCAGTGTCCAGCTGTGAGCCGCAGGCCTGGGAAGGTCCCTGGTGTCCTTTCCCATCTCTCCTCCACGGAGCAGCTGGGGCGAGGACAAGAGCAAGCACAGCTGAGCCAGCGAGATCACAGTGAGTGGGCTGCAGGGCTCGTGCCTGGCAGGTGCTCAGGTCCCCAAGTGCCTACTACATAATCCTGGCCCCATAACAGGAAATGTGTACATGGCCCTGGCCCTGTAAGCAGAAATGAGCTAACTAGTTGCTACTTGGCTTCTATAAAAAACTGATTGGTTCTCAGAGCACGGACTTGGATAATTTAAACTGATTGGCTTAGAAGCTATGGAGTGGTACAAATCAATTGGCTCGCACTGCTCTTGATACTAAGGAATGATTGGTTTGCGTTAAGCGGGTTTTGTTGTCAACCTATAAAAGCTGTCCCGATTCTGCACTTGGTACTCACAGTCCTCTATCCATGCATGGTGTACAGCTGTGAGCCCCAGAGCCTCTGGAATTAAAAATCCTCTTGCGGTTGCATCAAGACTGTTTCTTGTGAGTGATCTGGGGTGTCGCCTTCTGAGGCATGGGGTGCTGGGGGCACCCTCATTTTTCTTTTGGGTCTTAAACCTTCTGTGATAAATGGAGCAGGTGGGACAGAAATCTTCCTGCTGCCATTTGCACCAGGAGCTGGGAGACTCCACAGCCTTCTGTGCATAGCTGGCCAGGAGGGAATGATCTCCCAGCAGGCTTTCACTTTGAGCTCAGAGGTGAGATCTCCACCTTCTCTCTGGAGGGGACAAACTAGGAGCACACAGGGCCTAAGATCAGTGGAGCAGCCGGGAGGGAAGTCTTTCAGCCATTTGCACCAGGGAGCCAGGAGACTCCACAGCCTTCTGTGCACAGCCTGCCAGGAGAGGGAGATCTACCAGCAGTGCTTTCACTTTTGAGCTCAGAGGAGTAAGGACACAAGCTTACAGGCCCACAGGAAGAACAAACTCCAGCCAGAGACAAGAATACCAACTAGCACTAGATGGCAAAAGGAAAGCACAAGAACTCTACCAACAGAAACCAAGGCCACATGGCAACATAAAAACCCTGTTCTCACACCACAGCAAGTCCCAGATACCCCAATACACTGGAAAAGCAAGAGTTAGATTTAAAATCGTATCTCATGATGCAGATAGAGGGCTTCAAGAAAGATTTAAATAACTCCCTTAAAGAAATACAGTAGAACATCAGTCAACAGGTAAAAGCCCTTAAAGAGGAAACACAAAAATCCCTGAAAGAAGTACAGGAGATCATGGGTCAATAGGCAGAAGCCCTTAAAGAAGAAACACAAAAATCCCTTAAAGAATTATAGGAAAACACAATCAAGTGAAGGAACTGAATAAAATTATCTAGGATCTAAAAGTGCAAGTAGAAACAATAAAGAAATCACAAAGTGAGGCATCTCTGGAGATAGAAAACCTTGGAAAGAATTCAGGAGTCATAGATGCAAGCATCAACAACAGAATACAAGAGATAGAAGAAAGAACCTCAGGTGCTGAAGATACCATAGAAAACATTGACTCAACAGTCAAAGAAAATGCAAAATGCATAAAGCTGGTAACTCAAAACATCCAGGAACTCCAGGACACAATGAGAAGACCAAACCTAAGGATTATAGATATAGACTAAAGTGAGGATTTACATCTTAATGGCCCAGTAAATATCTTCAACAAAAATATAGAAGAAAACTTCCCTAACCTAGAAAGAAAGAGATGCCCACGAACATACAAGAAGCCTTCAGAACTCCAAGTAGACTGGACCAGAACAGAAAATCCTCCCAGTGCATAATAACAAAAACATCAAATTCACTAAACAAAGAAAGAGTATTGAAAGGAGTGAGGGTTAAAGGGCAAGTACCTTATAAAGGCAGACCTATCAGAATTACACCAGACTTCTCACAAGAGATGATGAAAGCTAGAAGATCCTGGGCAGACCTCATACAGACCCTAAGAGAACACAAATGCCAGCCCAGGCTATATACCCAGCAAAACTTTCAATCATCATAGATGGAGAAACCAAGATATTCCATGATAAAACCCAATTTGCACAATATCTGTCCACAAATCCAGCCCTACAAAGGATAATTGGTGAAAAATACCAACACAAGGAGGGAAACTACACCCTAGATAAAGAAAGAAATTAATCTTCCAACAAACCCAAAAGAAGATACCCATACAAACATAAAAATAACATAAAAAATAACAGGAAGCAACAATCACTATTCCTCAATATCTCTTAACAACAATGGACTCAACTTCCCAATAAAAAGACATAGACTAATGAAATAGTTCTCATGTAAATCTTAAATTTTATCAGAAAATGTTTGTAATTTCCCTTTTAATTAATTTAGTAATTTCTTTTATTTTACCATTTTATCTGCAATATTTTTTCATGATAATCTTTAATTTTAATGTCTTTCTATATACTTCCTCCATTTTATCAGAAATGTTTTCAATGTAAATCTTTGATTTTATCACAATATTTCTAATTCCACCTTCAATTAATTTAGAAAGAGATTATATATCAACCATTTTTTATGTAAAATTTTCCATGAAATAGTCAATTTAAACGTGTTTATATATTTATTTTGTGAATTTTACCAGAAATATTTTCCATGTAAATCTTCAATATTATCTGAAAATGTTTATAATTCCACCTTCAATCAACTTAGAATTATCTTTAAGCCTATTATTTTAGCTATATAACTTCCATGATAATCTTTAATTTTAACATGTTTTTCTATATTTTCTGCAATTTTATTAGAAATAGTTTCCATGTAAGTCTTCAAGTTTATCAGAAAATGTTTATAATTCCACTTTTAATCAACTTAGTTATACTTTTATGACTACCATTATTATAAAATTTTCCATGATAATCTTCAATTTTAACATGTTTTCAACATTTTTTCTGCAATTTTATCAGAAATATTTTCCATGTAAATCTTTGATTTTATCATAAAATGTTTCTATCCCATATTTCAATTAATTTAGCAATGTTTTCATGTCTACCACTTTACTCCCTAATTTTCTATGAAAATTGTCAATTTTAATGTGTTTATCTGAAATATTTTCCATGTAAACCTTTAATTTTATCATGAAATGCTTTTACTTCCCCTTACTTCCCTTTTCAATAAAAAAATCCCAACTCAGTTCTTTATAGAGTTAGAAAGACCAATTCTCAAATTCATCTGGAAGAACAAAAAATCCAGGATTGCTAAAACTATTCTCAACAGTAAAAGAACTGGGGGAATCAGTATCCCGGACCTCAAGCAGTACTACAGAGCAATCGTGTTAAAAACTGCATGGTATTGGTACAGTTACAGGCAGATAGATCAATGGAATAGAATTGAAGACCCAGAAATGAACCCACACACATATGGTCACTTGATCTTTGACAAAGGACCTGAAACCATCCAATGGAAAAAAGAGAGCCTTTTCAACAAATGGTGCTGGCTCAACTGGAGGTCAGCTTGCAGAAGAATGCACATTGATCTATTCTTATCTCCTTGTACTAAGCTCAACTCCAAGTGGATGAAGGACCTCTACATAAAACCAGACACACTGAAACTAATAGAAAAGAAACTGGGGAAAACTCTTGAGGACATGGGCACATGGTAAAAGTTCCTGAACAGAACACCAAAAGCTTATGCTCTAAGATCAAGAACTGACAAATGGGACCTCATAAAATTACAAAGTTTCTGTAAGGCAAAGGACACTGTCAAAAGGACAAAACAGCAACCAAAACATTGGGGAAAGATCTTCACCAACCCTACATCCAACAGGTGGCTAATATCCAATATATTAGTAAACTTTTAAATAATGCAGTCTAATCTATTTCCCCTTTTAGAGAGTTCCACATGTTCCCTTCTAGACCCTCCTTTTGACCTAACATTGGAAGAACAGTATCAACTAATTGGACGACCCAGAGCTCCTAAAGACTAAACCACCAACCAAAGAGTACACATTGAGTGATCCATTCCTCCATATACATATGTAGTAGAGGATGGCCTTATCTGACATTAATGGGAGGGGAGGCCCTTGGTCCTGTGGAAGCTTGATGCCCCAGCATAGGAGAATGCTAGAGTGGTGAGGCAGGAGTGGGTAAGTGGGTGAAGGAGCACACTCATAGAAGTAAAGCGGAACGGGGAGAGGAGGGAAGGGAAGGAGTTTGATGAGGGATAACTGGGAAGGGGGATATCATTTGAAATGTAAATGAGTAAAATGATTAATAAAAAATAAGGCTACTATGAATGTTAGTGATCTAGGTTGGAGTTTTCTAACTGGTGCCTTCTGTAGTTCTGGATTTGTAGATACATATTGTTTAATTTTGACCTTATTACAAAATATCTTATAAAAGAATGAACGTATTGCTAGACATAGTAGATGAGACTGGCATTGCTGGTCTCTTATAGAGTCTGCAGCTTATCTGTCCAGACCCTTCTGGTGTCTAAAATCTCCACTGAGAAGTCACATATAATACTGATAGCATTGCCTTTATATGAGATTTGCCTTTTCCCCTTAAAGTTTTTGATATTCTTTTTATTTTTAACTTTATATTGATTTTTTTTGTAAATTTCACATCATACTTCCAATCCCACGCATCTTCCTGTCCCTTCATATCTGTCCTCTACCTTTCAATTTCACCCTTAAAACAATCTTGTTGTAGAAGCCATAGTGTGACACTGTGCATCCATCAGTATACCCGTTTGTCCACACATCTTTATCTTTCCAATGTTCATTCCAATGAATCATTAGTCTCTTTAGATGCCTCTGCTACACTATTTATACTGGATCATCATGGGGACTCCTCTTCGATATCCAGTTGTTGCCCTGTGTCATGGAAATCCTGCAGCTCTGGGTCTACAGGGCCACCCCTTTCATATGCTCCAGTAGATCACAGAGAAGGAAAATGTTGGGATGAACCAATACAAAGCCATGGGCCTGGGACTGCGTGGTAGCTGAGTTTCTCAACCTGACTTCTCCTGTGCCAGCACCATGAGGGCAGGCTCTAGCATGGTTTCATCTAGCTCATGCAATGCAGCAACCACCAAGGGGCAAGGACAGCTCTCCTGCTCCCAGCATCTCAGGGATTACTTACTAGCACCTCTGCCACCCTGGCTAGCTCCACTGTGCTACCCAGGGACTGCTCTTTAAAGGGATGGAGCTGGTAAAAGGATGGCAAGGGGTGAAGGAGGAGGATAAATATTCTTTCTTTATTCTGTATATTTAGTGTTTTGTTATGATATATCAATAGGACTTTTTTTCTTGTCCAATCTATTTTGTGTTCTGTATCCTTTTTGGACATTTATAGGTATATTAGTCAGGGTTCTCTAAAGTCACAGAACTTATGGGTAGTCTCTATATAGTAAGGGAATTTGTTGATGACTTACGGTCTGTAGCCCAACTCCTAACGATGGTCAGCAGCAGCTGTGAATTGAAGTCCAAGGATCTAGCAGTTGCTCAGCCCTACAAGGCAAACAGGCAAGGAAGAGAATGAATCTTCCTTCTTCCAATGTCCTCATGTAGGACTCCAGCAAAAGGTGTGGCCTAGATTAAAGGTATGTGCCACCATGCCTGGATCTGGGACTTGCTTTGTCCCAGATGACCTTGAATGCAGAGATCTCCCTGTCTCAATTTTCTGGAATTCATAGCCACTATGCCTCAAGATCTCCAAGCCAAGATCCAGGTCAGAGTTCATGCCAGATATAGTCAAGATGACAACCAGGAATAGTCACTACAATAGGCATCTCCTTCTTTATGTGTGGGAAATGTTCATCCTGAGATGCTTTATGGGTCCTTGAGCAGAGATTATTATACTTCATCTATTCCTATTATTCTTGGTCTGGTCTTTTCACAGTGTTCCAGATGTATTGGATATTTTGTGACAGGAACATTTTTAAGAATAACATTTTCTTTGTTTGATGTACCTATTTCTTTATTGTATCTTCAATGTCCAGATTCATGTTTCCTTCTCTTGTATTCTGTTGGTGAAGCTTGCCTCTGCAGGTGAAGCCTGCCTGCTCAAAATCCTATATTTTTCATTTCTAGAAATTTTTGGTTTTGTTTTTCTTTATGGCTTCTATTTGCATTGGAGTACAGTGGAGAACATATTGTACTGGCTTTTCTTGATAGTGATAGTGTTTTTTTGTTTTTTGTTTTTTATGCTAGCATTTAGCATAAAATGTTTTTATCTGTGTTTGCAATGATTAAAGTTCTAGATGATAATTTCTGAATTTGTTTTTACTGTGTTCATGTTTGTTCCTTGGTTTTCATGTCTCCTCTGGATTTTGGTGGATTGTAACTATTCTGTCTTGCCTGTTTTCCGGGCAAGGAACATCATATAGTATGTTCATCAGGAATGCCTGCTGGCATTCCTGGGGTCAATTGGGAATGGTGTCAACAACAAAAAAAGAAAGTTATCAACAGACTTTATACTACACAACTGTGCATGAGACTTCTGGAGCTGGATGTCAGGAGCAGTAGGAGATGTGTGGGCCTTCCCTCAGCCAACTTGTTGCATGAGAGGAGCAAGCCATGGGTTAGCAAGTTGTGCAGGGTTTGTGGCCTGAGACAAAGAAATGAGTAGAGGCTGGAAAGATAAAAGGAATGGAATCCAGAGAAGATGGGAGCAGTTTGGCAAGAAAGAAGGTTGCTAATGTTATTCTGCTGGAGTTCTGGGGATAAGACTGGGGGATTGGATCTGGGGAAAATGAGAGAGAAGAAAGGGTCTGTGGTCAGCTTACCTAGTTTTCTGACAGCTATGGCCTGTGCATTAGCAGGGGTGAGAGATGCACAGGAGATGTGGATCATAGGGAAGGAAATCTGTATCTGGTGTTCTATTGCACAGCTGGGAATAATCCTGAGGATGGGGAGTTTAACTGATACTAAGTTAAATTGATACTAAGTTTTTTTTACATGAAATCAGTGTGATTGTAGGTTCCTATAATTAAATTATCTAAGCATTTTGGAAAGGATGGATATCTTAAATTTATGCCATAATTCTATTAACTTATTGGCTTGCTTATGGTTGTTTGTGGCTCTTTTTTCCTGTTCAGTTTTACACTTTAGACCTTTGTGCTTGAAGATTATATCATTATACTTTCCACAGTGGGTGAATGTTCTCAGGTACTCCTACAGAATACACCCAGTGAAACTGTTTGATTAAAGCAACCGAAGTATTTTCAAAATGAAATGTGTAGAGAGCCTTATTGAGGTGCCATGCCACCTGGCAGGAACTTGATATCAACCACATGTGAAGTTCTCCCAGCCTTTGAGTGGGAACTCCTGTGTCAGCCATATTCCCCCCCCCCCACCTAAGGTGGAGTGCTCAGACAAATGTGAAGCCTATTCTTCAAGTACCTGCAGTTTCCTGAGAAACACTAGCCACCTGTGGAGCAACTGAACCGATTCTGCTGAGAAGCTTCCAGCCTTTTCTCCCTGCCTATATAAATTGGGAGTTCTTCATTAAACTTTGAGACCTTGAATAGCAGGTGTTATCATGGTCTCAGTCTCTTTTTTGCTGCTTTCCTATACATCCCCAGCTTCCCTTCCAGGCAACCCATTCACTTTAACTGTGGGCAGTTAAAGAAATGGTCTTTAGCCAACCCATTCCCCCAATGTTTTCCTACTTCTTTCTTTCTTTTATTCTCTTTCCTTCTTTCTTTCTTTCTTACTTTTATTTTCTTTCTTTTCTTCCTTTTCTTCCTTTCTTTCTTTCTTTCTTTCTTTCTTTCTTTCTTTCTTTCTTTCTTCTTTCTCTCTGTGTTTCTATTTGGAGAGCCTGGTTTATTTAAACACAACAATGCATTTTTGAGAATTAAATAGTAGTAACTAAAAATAACCAAAATTAATAAACAGAACAAAATATCTTTCAAATATTTAATTGTTTTTATATGATGAGTCCTCTAGAGATAGCATCCTAAAATTGGTAATAGAGTTATAGCTCATGAGCAAATTTTTCACCAGTATTCATTTTTTAATTTATTTTTATTTATCCTTATATTTTAGGGTGTGCTTTATTTTACAAAATATCAAAAGTTTACTATGTTCAAGCTTGAGAACATTTTATAGTTCTCTGAATTATATTTTCTTTTCCTTCTTTCTTTTTTATTACTTATTGATTTTTTTATAGTTCAGTCTTTACCCCTTCCTGGTTGATGCTTCCAGAGTTTCATATCCTATTCCTCCTTCTGTCCTGTGTCCAAGGGGATGTCCCCACTGCTCATGCCCCACTAGGCCTCCCTACTCCCTGGGGTCTCAAATCTCTAGGAGTTTAGGCATCTCTCTCACTGAGGCCAGACAAGGCAGTACTTCTGCTATACATGTGTTAGAGTCAGTGTACCAGCCAGTATATGCTGCCTGGTTGGTGGCTCACTGTCTGAATGCTCTCAGGGAACCAGGTTAGTTGAGACTGACTCTTGGGACTCAAAGAGAGGGACATCAGATTAAAAACCTAAGTGATTAAATGAGATTCCTCTTGAAGAAAGGTTAGGGAAGCAGATATCACCAGTGTTATAGCAAAAGATGAATAACCAGTCATTTCATTTGTGGGAGGGGAAAGGTTCCTCACTAATCTAACCCAGTAAAGTCTATAGAAGGAGATGTTCCATACCCACCAGCCATAACCTAACACCCATTTCTCTGCAAAGGCCCAGGGGTTTATGGAAGTAGCCTGAGTGCTTGCTCACAATATCTAAGGAAATTGTCACTTGCTTGAAGTCACACTGCAAGCGAGGGAAGGTGGCTGTTTGCAAAGTCCCTAAAAAAAAAAAAAAGCCCAACAGTGGGGAGAGGAAACGTGTACAGTCCATTTCCAGTCAAAAGACAGGGCATCAAGTGGAGGAACAGGGGCTGCCATCCCACAGTCAAAATCACCGAACCAGAATTGTTTCTGTCCAAAATAACTACAGGGACAAAAATGGAGAAGAAACTTAGGGAAAGGAGGTCCAATGACCAGCTCAACTTGGGATTCATCTCAAGGGTAAGCCTCAAGGCCTAACACTATTACTGATGCTGTGGTCTGCTTATACACAGAGGCCCAGCATGGCTTTCCTCAGAGGCCCAACAAGCACCTGACTCAGGCAGACTCAGATACTTACATCCAACTAAGGGACTGAAATCAGGGTCCCCTGGGGTTAAATTAGGGAAAAACTGGAAGAAGCTGAAGAGGACAGTGACCCCACTGGAAGACCAACAGTCTCAAAGTCTCAAGCAGTATTCCTTTTAAAGCCTAAATGGTATTTGCTGTCAGTTAAATGTTATGTTTCAAAAGTCGTAGCTCTTAGACTTTGGGGTGTATGAACATCTAAGAAGGCTTAGCCCTCACAAGATTTCTCATTTATCATGATGGGTAACAGACTAGTGTACATTATTAATTAGAACTTTATTTTCTGTAAAATGTCTGTTCATTTTAATAGTATATGTTGAGTTGTTGTTCTATAACGTTACAGCTCATATCCAGTTACATGTACTTATGCACACACACACACACACACACACACACACACACACACATGAAAAGGCCACCATAAGCAAAGAGACATTACAGATGAACAAATCTCATAGAAATATTACTTCTACATAAAAATTACTTCAATGTCCAAAATTGAATTCAGTTGGAAAGACTTCATGTAACAAAAATTGAAGCTTTATTTTAGCCACCTTATTGACAAACCTAGGTTTTAGCAGAGCCAGATGAAAACAGCAAGGATTAAATTAAAGCATTGGAATGCTGCTGTTTAAAGCAGCATCAGACATGCTAGGTTTATTTTTGGCAGTCCTCGCTGTGCATAATTACGTTGTGCCTAAGATAATAAGTTCATATTCAATAACTTCTTGGTAAAATTTTAAATAATACAGAATTTACATATTAAAAAATGACTTGATAAAATTCACTGAAATATAAATCATCACTGTAGGCGACATAGAAAATTGAATTATGTTGAAAGTGGTCATAAATATGCATGCTGAAATGGTTCATGTATTTTAAAACTACATTACTCTAGAGAAAAATCTAAATTAATATCCATTTAGGTAGTTATTAAAACTGAAAACTCCAATTTTTGTAATCTTGTAAACTTCTCATTAGTTGAGGATAGGAGATATTTGATTTTTTTTCAACCATTTCCATTCGGGAAATGATGTAAGGTTACTAAGACATGAAATATAAAGCCATATTATAGAGTTGTTGAAAATCTCAAGTAAAAGATCATTTTAAAAATTGTAAATTTCTAGTGTCATATTAGCAATTTTAGATTGGTTATTGGAGGTGGGGTGTGATACTTAAGAACCCAGAGGATCTTTCTTACAGGTGGCAAATTCCTTGGGTGAGCAGAACTGGCTGATTGGGTATTTCCAAGTACACACATAGACTAACTCTTTATTCTTCTATTATCTTTCCATTTCTCAGTGACTTCCCTTGAAGGAAGTCCAGTTTTATTAATCTGTCGACTGTCTCATGAAGAGTCTCAACTAACCACCAGTTCCTTTCAACTTGAACCTAGAATAAGATGAAACCAGCCTATTCCCTTGAGCAGAATTGAGTATCTGAAAGAACTCTAGGAGGTAAGAAGTCTAACTTAAGTCTTTTTTAATGTAGGAAAGCTTACTTTTTTCCTCAAATATTATCATGTAAATTTGTTTCATGGAACTTGTTTATCTGTCTTCTACATGCTCTAAGCGGGAGAGCCCTCACATGCAGTAAATGGTCAAAGAAAGATAGAATATATATCAATTGTTTTTCAAAATTCATGGACTGTGAATAAAAAATCATAAACTCTCCACAGGACTCTGTTTTCAGAGCAGGAACATTTCCTCATTAACATGAGCACATAAATTTAGTTTTAAGATGCCATGATTTTAGAATAAAATCAGTAGGGTATAATATATATTGCATTTTCAGACATCTGGTTCAAATCCTGGATAAGTTATGTATATTTAGTAAAGATCCACTTATATTTTACTATTAAATTGGGCTTGAGAGCAATATTCATCTACCACTAGTTTTCTCCCTTGCTTTCTTCTTTCTTTCTTCCTTTCTTCTTTCTTTTCCTCTTCTTTTTTAATTATTTTTGTGATGGAATGTGTTTACATTTAGGAAAGATACTAACAAAATTAGAAGAGAATTGGAGAGAAATGGAACACAGCATATATGAACTCACTGTATTCACAACTTTCATACAGTCTGAAACAATAATATTCCCGCAATATATAATCTTTTCTTTGCATTGAGTTTCTTTTGTAAACCAAGCTATCTTGAAAGTGTCTATAGCAGGGAAGGAGAAATTGGATATGGGAGCCTGACATCACATTTTCATCTTCCTGATCCATGTTCATCTATACTAGAACTACATCCCTCACACTACACTGTTATAATTGATTTCATTTCTCAACATTGTGATTTAAGCATTCATTTTCATGCACATTTTCATGTGTTGTACATGCTCCAACTGTTTTTAAAGTGTAACTTTAGAAGGGAATTTTTCCTTGAGGATTATTTCCCATCTCTGTATTTTCTCAGTCTGCCTCTTCTTCTCCCTTTCCCTCCCTCCTCTATTATTCCACCTCTCCTATTTCCATGAAGAAATTAATCTCTGCTACATATTTCTGCCTCATGATATCTGCCTTACCACAGTTCAGAACTCATTACAGAGAATGACTATGGAACAAGATCCTTAACATCATAAGCAAAAAAAAATCTTGCCCCCTTAAATAGTTTTTTCACAACTACAAAGAGACTATATATCTGATAACAGTTGATGCTATAGGCCATGTTTTCATTTGAAATTATTGACGGTAATGGGCATCTCTGTGCTTTCAGTCATGAAACAGCTAACCATACTGGCAGAGGCTGCTATTATTCTAAAGCAAATTTGATATGTTATGCTAATGGAGTGGATGTTTTCTCTTATCCTTCCAAGTTCATATGCTAAGCAGAAAGATGGTAGTGTTTGGAAGTGAAGACTGTAGGTAACAATTTGGCAAGAAGCCAGGTGTATGATATTGGTGCTTCCTAAAAGAAAATGCAGAGAGTAATTGATGTGTACTATGTAAGAACACTGGACAAATGTGGTCTTACATAAATCTGGAAAGGGGGCTCTGATGGATAGTTCATCTGACTGTGGACCTTCCAACATCCTTAAAACATGAGAAATTACATGCTTAGAGTTTAAATCACCCAGGCTATGATACTTATGTCACAGAAGTCTTTAAAAACTTTGGAAAGAATGTGCAACTTTAAACAACAAATTGCAGAATATATTTACATCATGCTATAATGATAAAACTAGCTCCAGAGTCAACGGATAAAAGTTCTATGAGATTCAGGAAAAAACAGGGATTGATGGTAATAAACAAAGCTTAGCACTTGTTCCAAGATCTACAGATATGTAATGAACAAATATTATATAGTATTTAACAGCCTAATATTATATTCCATAACCAGCCCAGCTAATAACCATGGGAAGTACAGATATGGAAATTGTTCTTTTCAAAAAACAGAGATAATTTGAGAGAGAATTTTTAGACATATGGTTCTTTTAGTCTCTCTGGGTATATCCAGCATTCTTAGTTTTTTATACTGTATTTCTTGGTTTATATTGCATAATAATTCCTTTCACATGATGCAGTATATTTTTATATTTACCTACAAGTTTCATCATGACTATCAAAATTGCTAGTAATATAACTGAAAGAGGAATGGAAACATTAATAAACTACTAGTGTATCATCTCTGTAGGAATCAAAGTTTCCTCTGTTTAGAGGTGGAGGCATTTGTATTGTGAGGATATTTTCTACTTAGTAGTATCCATAGGAAGGTACAAACCACTTTATATAAGCCTGATTTTGAAGGAAAAAAATCAAAGGCTCCACTGAAAATTTGTATTAAACAGATTTTTTGAGTAACTAAAATGAGTGGTGAACAGTCCTTTAAAGTAATAGAATTAATCTTCAGTCCAAAACTATGAAACTTTTCCCCTTGAGACGAATGCCAACAGTTGTCTTATGAAGATAAATGTTAAATTACTGTGATTCAATGAGTCTTTATCACAGAAGCCTAAACAAATTGTGAAATATGGGCTATAGATAAATTAGTTGACAGAGGGCAACACACATGTGTGTTTGTGCCTCATTACAAATGATTAATTACACAAAGGAAAACAATCGAGTCCTTCTTAAGGGAAAGAAAAGTTATGCAGACCTTGGCTGGTGATCATAAATGAAAACAAGGGAACTAGAAATTGGCACAATTGTAAATAAAGGTAAAGGATTAGCTTTATCTCAAATAATTATAGATACTAGGTAAGGTTACTGGAAGTGCCTCAAATCGACCAGAGATTCTGCACATTAGTTCAGGTATTTTATGTGCTGGTTCTTTAGGTTTTATACTTAGTTGCAGGTAATACTGCTATCACTTCATGTTGTTACTTTGAGTTGCATAAAATACCTTCCTTTTCTTTCATAGTCTTCATTCGTAACTGTGGATGATAAGGATGTAAGCTTTAATAGACTGTGATGTTCAGTTATCACGCAATGTGCATATGTGCGACACATAATATAGCAATATACAATCTATTTAAGTCAGTATGACATATTCATTATTTATTTGTTGTAAAGTTATTATTAGATAGTAACTAGTTTTGGTAGAATGATGGTTTTTTGGATAAGATAAAACAAGTATTAATATTAGGAAGAACAGATTCATCTCTTGTATTTTTGTTTATATGTACAATGTATTTCATTGGGTCCTATCTGAAGGTGAAGTGAGTGATGAAATGACTCATGAGTGATGTGTAATATATTCTCCACCCCTGCACTTAATAGATAACTCCAATATTAGCTTAAGAAATCTTCATACTTCTACCTTCTATCATGATTACTACCATTTTCATTACATAACCTTTAGAAATTGAAAACTTATTTGGACTTGTATGTGTATTAGAATACCAATAATACTAACTTCACACATACAAAGTATTGCTTATTTTCTGAGTGTAATTTCCACTGAAATGGCTTCAAGAGATGGAATTCTTAGGTGGTAATAAAGTTACAAGGTTATAAAGGGTCAACCCTTACAAATTTCACCCTCATGACAAATGTCATATGTTATCATTATACCACAAAAGTACTTACACTCTTGAGTCTTCTGAATATGAGGACTTGACAACAGACTACCCTTCATGATGGAAGGCACTTCACCAGACAAAGGTATCTTTATTTGGGACTTTCTACGATCCTAAGTTGTTGGAGGTTGCATTGTATTGTTGATAGTTCATCCAACCCTTGTCATAATATACCAGGCCCAACAAACTAAAGCAGAAGTCTGAATAACTATGAAGTATTTTAGCCTTTTTGCTAATGAAGAATTTTGTGACTACTACCATTGATGCAACTTGCTCATTAGATGTTATTTGGCCAAACAGTAATTTGAGAGTAATATACACTTTGAAAATTTGAAGACAAAAATTTAAGCTTACAGAACTATAGTTTCAGATTTCAAAGCACGCTCAATTTTTTGGAATTGTTATCATTCCTTTGTGTGAGAGATGCTATGTTGTTAATGGTACATTCATGTTATTAAAAGATTTTGAGGATCATTTACAAATAATCAGATGATCACCAATATAAAATGAACCAAGCAAAGAAGAAATAATTTAGTGTGCTATTAAAACTTAAAAAGAAAATAAGCTCTCAAATTAATTTCAAAGTGAAAAGTAGTTTCAAAGCAATAAGGAATCTTTACAGGTCTATTGTAAATGTGGCTTGCTGTGTTATGTATATATGTATGTATGTATCTGTGTTTGTGTGTGGACTAAACTGTATTATCTAACTTATTCTACTTAATAATGAAATATTTCATTGCCTTATGATTTTTGGACTTCATCCAGATTTCTTCTCCAAAGTTTAGAATATTTTCTGTTAAACATTCATAACATGAACAAATCACTCCATTTGTGTTCTTTAGAATACAGAACCCAGCACCATCCTAGAATTCTGTGTGCAAGTGTACTTCTGCATGCAGACATGGGCAATTTCCCCCATGTATTTATCAGTTGCATTGTTACATTGTGGTAAAGATTTGTTGTAACCTCAAAGTGAAGATAATTATTTCCAAAGAAGGAAAGATCTAATAAAGAAAATTTATGCCAAGCAAACTGAATAAGTTGTAAAAATGTAGTTTTCAATTAAGGTAATTAGATGTGGATGTGCTAGAGAACAAAACTATCACTGCTTTCTTTGTGTGCCTTTTTAGGATTCAGATTATTTAAGTATGTATATTCCAAATAGTTATATTTTTTGATGTAGGTTTGTACATGGACATTTGGACATTAATGGCAGTGTTATACAGCTTTCAGAAACTGCAAAGGAAGTTGTCTTGCAAGCATTAAGCCATTCAGAACAACTTAATATAAAGACATATTATGTTAGACTATAGTGATTTCTGATAAAACAATGTATACATTAGTGTTTACAGAAAAGCAAGCGTATGAACATGATTCAGAAGTGAGTTTGATTCACTTTGTGTTCATTCTGAAATGATGAATATTTACTCATGCATATCTACTTTTATGAATATGCATGTATACATATATGCATTGAATCACATTTTTAACTTTTTAATTGATTCTTTATGAATCTCTCATAGTGCACTCCATTTCCCTCATCTCTATGTCCTTTTGTATCCACTCTCTGCCCTTGGAACCTGCCTCCAAAATAAAATAAAATAAGATAGAAAAAACAATCTTGGTATGGAAGCTGTAGTATATCACAAAGACTAACAGTTTTGTTTACACATTTTTACTTGCAAATGATCATTGCATCGAGTCATTGGTCTCATTTAGAAGCCTCCAGGTTATACTACTTTACTTATGAACAATGAATTTACATATAACCTCATAACTCATTCCAATCTAAGTAGGAAAAGATTTTTGTAAGTATCGTCTCTATATTGGCTCCTCATGGGGACTTCTCTTGATTATTTTTTGTTGCCCTAAGTCATGGAAATCCTGCACCTTTGGATCTGCATTACCAGCCCTTTCATTTGCTCCAGCAGATCATAGATGGGGTGTCTGGGTCTGGAAGGAATCTAAATTGGTCTGCCTGCCAGCACTCCTGGGGCAGAACCACCTGGGTGAACATTCCAACAGTGCTCTGGCTAGCTCACCAATGTGGCAGCCAGCAAGGGGAGGATTAGCCTTCCTAATCTCACATTCTCAGAGCAGCTCACAGTACCTTTGTAACCAAGGCCAGCTCTACCCTGCTGCCCAGCGGAGGTACACTCTCCTCAGTGCTGCAGCTACAGGTGAGGAGTTAGGCTAGCTCTCATGGTTTCATGATCTTGGGTCTAGCTCACTAGCCTACTGCAGGTAGTGGTGGGAACTCATCTCTCCAGGGCCTACTGGACTACAGCACTGTCCATGTGAGAGTCAGGGCTGCTGTCCAGAGTACTGCAGCCATGGATCGACAATAAATCCTTTCCTGTTCTCTTGACCTCAGCAATTATGGTGTGTGTGTGTGTGTGTGTGTGTGTGTGTGTGTGTGTGAGAGAGAGAGAGAGAGAGAGAGAGAGAGAGAGAGAGAGAGAGAGTTTTGCTTCACTTTTTTTCTTTGACACTTTGTGTAATAGTCTTTATAAATTTGCCTGAATCGTTGAGACAGCTTTTACCAATACCTTGGTGTGTATGAATTTCAGTACTCATGACATATAAAAGATATAACAGAACTGGACATTATTCTAGTCAAAACCTTTTACATAAATGAATTAACATATTCTTTACAATAAATTTTATAACTATACCTATACATTAAATGTAATTTTCAGTGACTTGTGTGAATGGTTCACATATGGAAGGTATTATAAAATAAGTTTCTTAATATATCACACTTATTAGTATTGAGATTATGAAATTTAATTTTTACAAAAGAGAAAATCATTCCACATGAATCAGACAGTCATCTGAGGTAGAAATTATTTGGTCTAGCATGCCATTTTTCTCCTTTTTTCCTTTTGCTTTCATTTATAATTTGTAAATGTGGAAAGAAGGAATTACTTTTTTATTCAGGACAACAAACTCACGTCTAACCAAATAACTCATTTAAATCTAAATAAGGAGAGAAGAGAATTTGTAAGAATGCAATGAATATTTCTGCTGAATTTTACTTACATTAGTATTGAATTCTCCACTTTCATCTGCAATAATAATACAACATTTTTATTATCACATGGAAGTTTCATGTAACTATCCAATTATATGCACTTACAGTAATTATGTATCATAATTAGAGCTGATAATTACCATGTTACTGTATTCAATTACCTTTTGAACACATAACGCATGCTAATGTACTTTCCAGTCTCCAAGTATTATGTGTTGCACAAAAAAATACTTATTTTTAACCTGTTATCAAGTCATCTTCTCAGAAATCGGTGAAAGAGAGAAGTAAATATATATGTTTAATTCTTGGCATGAAATCAAACCTAGAAAGGCTAAAGTATTTTTTAAAATTATATTTTAAAGAAATGAAGTGTACTAATTGGAATTCAACTTGTAATTCCACTCTGTAGACATACTTAGCATATTTAATATGCAAAGTGTGAAATAGATGGTTAAAATTCTCACTCGGTAGTTTTGGCATTACAATTTTTCTCTTTTTGAATATGCTATGTTTTAGTAATTATTTTAGACTTACGCTCATACAGGAAATGTATTTTGATCCAATTTCCTCTACTAGTCACTAAATTGCTTCAAGACCTCCCTTCCCATTCCTACTCTTGACATCCAAATATACACTTTCTGGGGTTTGCGTTTTCATGAAAATATTGTACATGTGTAATCAAGTCAAGAGGATAATGAAATATATTTTTTACAAACACATATATAAATCATGCTTGTGTAGCTTAGATGTTTCTCATATTCTTGATAACCTGCAACTCAAATGAGACCCTCATTGAGACCAAGCACTGAACCATTTTCAAATTAGTATGGTGTAGTGAACATCATGAATCTCCAGTAGAGTTTTTGAATTTCTAAGATGCAGCCTTCAGAAGAAAGTTAAAATTACTGATTAAAAATTACTTTTACAAACCCAGTAAAACTTCCTTAATCCTTATAATAAGGAGCCTTTGGAGAACTATATGTTCCTTCAAAGTATTTTTTCACTTTGAACTTTCCTGAGTTTCTCTTATGTCAGATACTTTCTTGGAGCAGAAAATCACAGACAATTAGAGAGGATGAGTTTGAGTGGACTTTGGAGAAGCTCAAAGCCAGGTAGCAGAAGAGTAATCATACATCTGAACAGCTCCACATGTGGGTAAACTTTAATCTTCAGTGCAGTGAAATAAAAGTCTAGGAATGTATAATTTATGCCACATGTTTAAAGAATAGATGTGATAGTACTTATTAAGAAGATGACTTCCTATAATTTTTGAAATATCAATGCCCCACAATGGCATGTTTACGAAGATAACTGGCACCGTTTCATAGAAATTTAAGAAGCTACCTATGTGAAGTCTCAGCAAAATGATGGCAGAAACATGAGCTGACAAAATATGATATCAGTAGACATGCTAATGTGGCTAGGCATAGCTCAGGAGGCCTCAACCTGGATAAAGAAGTAAAGGCATATCCAGAAAGCTAAGACCTAGAGAAACTGTCATCCCCAGGATAGAACATGTCAATTGATCATGTAATAAAAAAATGGTCCTCCCTGAAAATAAAAACACTCGAGAAACACTATATGGACCAAACAACCCGTAATTTTCACTTGATATCAAATTTGAACACAAATTTAATAAGAGCTTCCTGTTCTAATTATTATTGAAAGTAGAGTCCTTTTAGAAGAAATATATACGCCATGCATGGGGTTGTGCTAACCTTTAATAATCAGTGATTGTGTTTAATATACTTTCATTTCAAGAGATAAAAATATGTTAAATATAAATCAACTGACTTAAATAGTTGTATTCTTTTATTATTTGAGAAAATCTCTAAATTTATATATATTTAGATCATATTATTTCCCTACTTCATATCCCTGCAGTTCTGCTCCCCTCCCTAGCCACTCAGCTTAAAAACAGAACATAACTGTTGGTGGGATCGCAAGATGGTACAACCGCTCTGGAAATCAGTCTGGTGGTTCCTCAGAAAATTGGGCATGACACTTCGAGAGGACCCTGTCATACCACTCCTGGGCATATACCCAGAGGATTCCCCTGCATGCAGTAAGGACAAATACTCCACTATGTTCATAGCAACCTTATTTATAATAGCCAGATGTTGGAAAGAACCCAGTTGTCCCTCAAAGGAGGAATGGATACAGAAAATGTGGTATAATTGTACAATGGAATACTACTCAGCAATTAAAAATAATGAATTCATGAAATTTGTAGGCAAATGGTTGGATATGGAAAATATCATCCTAAGTGAGCTAACCCAGTCACAAAAGAATACACATGAAATGCAATCACTGATAAGTGGATATTAATGAGCCCAGAAACTCTGAATACTCAAGGTACAATTAGCAAATCCAAAGATTCCCAAGAAGAAGGAAGGAGAGGACCCTGGTCCCGAAAAGACTGGATCCAGTTTTGTAGGAGAGTATCAGAACAGAGAAATGGTGGGGGCATGATTGGGGAATGGGTGGGGGGAAGAGGACTTATGGGACATATGGTGAGGGGGGAACTGGGAAAGGGGAAAGCCTTTGGAATGTAAACAAAGAACATAACAAATAAAAAAAAAACAGAACATAAAACAACAAATCAAGCAGAAGTAAAACAAAACAAAACACCAAGCAAAAAAATCAAATCAAATAAAAGCATACACACATGCACAGCACACACACACCACCAAAACACCAAAACAAAACCTAAACCAAAATGAACAAACAAAAGAACTTGTGAAGTTCATTACATGTTCTTCACCTACTCCTAAACATGGGACATGTTTTGGTGGTTTATATATTAAATGTTATTCTATTGGAGAGAGCTGATTTTAACACTTTCATCAGGTATAAATGACAGTTCAGTTGTTAACATTTACCCTAGTGCCTAGGTTTCACTCATTCATTCATTTTTAAAGATGTAACAGAATAAAATATAATATGGTAAAACAAAAATTATCACATCCATGTTGGACAGGTCAAACCAACAGAAGGAAAAGTCCAAGGAAAGGTAATTTGTTATTTTTAAATATAATTTTTTAAAGATGTACAGTCTTGTACGTGAGCACTCTACCTATATTAACACCAACTCTCTCAAGCACCTTCCTTTTATCTTCTCCAATACGCATGGTTTCTTCTTTAATAATTGTTATATGTGTACACACATATGCAAATGTGTGTATTGATTTGTTTTGTTTCTTAGCATCCAAAGAGATTACTTCAATTGAGAAAATGCCTCAAATTACAATGGGCTGTTAGCAAGTCTGTGAGTACTATTTTATTTATTAATGTTTGATATGAGAGGCCCAGTCCATTGTTTGTGGAGTTGCCCCTAAACGGTTGTTTGAGGTTGCATAAGAAAGCAAGCTGCCCTTTAGGTCAAGCCAGTAAGCAGCCATCTGTGGACTGAGCTTCAGGTTCTGCCTGTGGGTGCTTGTCTTTGCTTCAAAATGAAATGCTGAAACCTGTAAGCCAAATTGTTCCTCCCCAAGTTGCTTTTAATGATGATGTTTAATCACAGCCATAGAAAGAAGATAAATCCATGTATATACAATATACTTATTTCATTTAGCATTGCCCTTACTAATATGTGTCCATGACTGACCTCATACCTTGAAGAGGGCTGACAACATCCCTTGAGGGAGCTTGTCTGTAAAGGAAATTGGTTTTCCCTCTTTTAGTAACCATTTACTACCTATAGTTCTTCATCTACCTGTAGGACTGTGTGGAGTTTCCACTTTCTATGTTGGTGCTACCCCTGGTGTAGCCATTATATTGACATCGTCCCTGTAACCACATCGCTGATATTTCATTTGAGAATTCCATGTGTCACTATGGGACACTAGCAACAGGCAACGTGAGGCTCAGACTCTAACAATCCTTCATTTTCCCTATGCTTTAAGTAAAGGGTAGCGTTGCAGGTATACCAGTTGGAGTTGGTCATCCTACAGTCTCTTAATCTCTACACGTTTACCTATTGTCTATATGTGTTGCAAAAACAAAAGCATGTTTGATATGGCGTGGGAAGTATAAAAAGAAGCATTTAGAATATGGTTAGAAATTATATTGGTTTAAAACATTGCTTGCCGTAGGTTCTCCTCTCTTGACTATAACTTTGTAGTCTTAGGTAGTAGGCTAAGTTTGCAATACTAGGTATAGATTTGTCCCTCTGCAATGGAGCATAATTCCAATTATAGAGCCATTGGATACCCCCAAAATAAAAGTTCCACTATTGCACCACTGAGATCACCTTGATAGTCTAGTCATTGTTATTCCCAGAATGTACACATTGGTAAGACTATGCATTGCTCCTGTCTCTTAGCACTTTGTCTATCACCTTATGAAACTTTTGAGAGCTAGTCCCAAGGAAAGAGACTCCAAAGTCAGTTTCAACTTGATAGCCTTGGTTTCAAACGGTGCACTATCTTCAGCAATATGATTTTATCTTCAGGCAGAGGTGGTACATGGCCTTTAATCCCAGCACTTGGGAGGCAGAGGCAGGCGCATTTCTGAGTTTGAGGCCAACCTGGTCTACAGTGAGTTCGAGTTCCAGAACAGCCTGAGCTACACAGAGAAACACTGTCTCAAAAAACAAACAAACAAACAAACAAACAAACAAACAAAAAACTCAACCAAACTCAACTCCACTGACTGACTGGCTTGCTCTTACTCTTCAGTCGTCTTGCATAGCCTCTCTTTCCTGTTAGTTCTCATAAGATTTGGGTATATATCCTATCTCTGAATCATTCTGCCAAGTCATTCTCTGATTTTTTACTTTGTCACTCAATTAGATGTCACTTTGAAATATGGCTACTTTTTTGTATAAACTAACCTTATTGTCATTGTTTGGGATAAAAGGTACGTATTAAGGGTATGTCTATATTCAGGTAGAGGGATTAAAGGTGCCTGGCATATCTGCATTTCAACAAGATCATGTAGACCCAAAAGGTCTTTAGATATAATACCTTGCAAATCAATCATGTTGCTGGATTAAAATTCCTCTACACTTCTCTACTTTATTGTTATAAAGTACCATCAAAATGTGAATGGCAGGAAAATCAGAAAGCATTTTTCTAAAGTGTCCACAATGCCTGTGTCTGGGCCGGTAGAACTTAGAATCAATTTTACTTTATTGAATCTCAGTTTCACTATTTGGTAAATTTAAGATAACCAGGGTATTCTGAAACTGAAATAGCAATGGTAAAGCAATTTTTGATTTGAGGAATATAGTAGTAAATTCAATCAGTAATTGTTTTTGCAATTAAATTAGAGGGTCTAAAAAAACTGAATGTTATTCCTCACATAAATTATAAATGAATAATAGAGAAAGGTATACATGAATAGATTGAAGTTTAGCTGGAGAAATTGCTTAACTGAGTATACTGGATGCTTATAAAAGTCATAATCTACATACTCACTTTTTATAGCCAATCTACTAAAAATGTTGATTATTTTCTGGCCAATGTATTTTGGAAATTATATTCAATGAGCAGTTTAAATATTGTAGTTTTAACTTTTCTCTTTATTCTCTTTTAACTCTGTTATGTTTCAAATATTCTGTAAGTCCAGTTATGTATCTGTGTCTGCTATGTTTTTTTTCCCTGAGGGCATTTACCATATTAATTTTTTTGTGAGAATGTTTCATTTTCTTTTCTCCTCAGTGTGTGACTCCATTTTTCTTTCTAAGATGCTTGCTGCATAATAGGCTTCGCTGTTGGAGATTACTGGTAGATTTCTACTAGTGTCTCCAGAGACCATGACCCATGTTTTCTCATCATTATTGAAAATCCTTCTCATTTGAGGTAGATTTTATCATGAGTTTTCTACGTGGTCCTATAAATTTGCATTTAGAACACTATGATCCCTCTCTATCCTTTTGGAATTAACATATATTGAGTATGCGGGATTCCACCCCTCCCAATTCACACTTGTAGCCCTCTCTAGGATTAAAAGAAGATTACTACATATTAGCATAAACTCTGAGAAAACAAGGTGTTGAGGCATGTGGATATTAATCAAATAAAACGATAAATTAATTTCATTATTGTATCACTAGTATTTAAAAAAGAATGCATTATGCATTCAATAAAATAATATTTAATCATACACAACAATGAAATTAGATTAATGACTCCATGATTTTAAATAAGGGTGAAGGAAAATTGAATTTTAGCACTTAAAGTCAAATGAAATTATAATTGGACTTGTCATGTGCAAAGAATTCGTTCAGCCGAATTCATGCTTCAGCGTCCATTAATAATCTCTTATTTCATTAAAGCAGAGATCTCCAGATCTGCCACAATTAACAAATCTTTCTCAATCCCTAGCTGCTTTTATCAGGAATTCTAATACATGTAGATGTCTTCTGTGCAACTTTCGAGCCATTTGGTGCCTGTGAAGCATTTGAATATCTGATATAGGAATGATAGAAGAAGCTTCATGTAAATCTCTTAAAAAGCAATTTCCAATACGGAGCAAAGCTTCAACACGTTTACATGAAAAGATGCTGATTAGAGATGGTAATTTGAATCCTGTTTCTAGCAATAACTGTGACCTTCCTGTTTCAAAGGACTAATTCATTTTCATTGAAATGTGAGGGTTGTATAGAGGCATTTGGAAGGCCCTGTGAGGCTTGGAAAAACTTATATTCTGCAGCAATTCTCAGTAAGATACAAACTGCATGATCAAAAACATTTGGTTCAAGAAAAGATGCAGTGGGCTGGTGAGAAGGCTGAGTGGTTGCAGGATCCCGCTGACAGGACTGAGGACCTGAGTCCTGCCCCAGCAACTCTGACAGGGTGGATAGATATTTTAGATATTCTTAAAGAAAAGGATATATTTCAAAATCCATATTAATACAAATTTACTCCCAAAACAATTATACCACTCTATTCTAATAACATTTTTGAAACTTTATATTCTCATATTAGATGTATGAAGATAGAATACTTCTCTAGAAATATCATGGCAAATATTATTTCATGCTTATTGTCACTTTTTTATGGCCACCAATTTTTTAAAATAATTCTGTATGTGATATTTTTATGCTTATAGTTTCATTTTTTCTATAGTTTCTCATTGTGTGTAAAGAGAAAAGTATGTATTAGTAAAGATAAAGACAAAGCAGTTTTATGTCAGTTTTAACATCAGACAGACTTTAAAGAACTAGTACATTGATGAAACAGCCTGGAAATGCTAAACGTGTGTATTCTGGAGTCTGGTGAGATGGTTCAGTGAGTAAACACCCTTTAAAAGCACATGGTGCTCAGTTAAAATCCCCAGCATGCATGTAAAAGCCAGACATGGTCACACATGCTTGAAACTGCAGCACCCTGTGTAAAAGACAGGATCCTGTAAGTTCTCTAGCAGCCAGAGTGCCTAAAATAGTTATATCCATAGTCAATGAGGGGCCCTTTTATTGAAGGAAAGTTTGAAAGAGCCAGAGAGCTCAATGACACCACAAGAGAATCTACAGAATCAACTAACCTGGTTCCATGTACGGGCTCACTGAGACTGAACCACAAACCAGAGTGCATGCATGAGGTGGACAAGCCCCCTACACTTATGTAACAGATACGCATTTCACTCTTCATGTGGGACCCTAAAAGCAAGAGCAGGTC
Organism: Apodemus agrarius; assembly: GCA_964023405.1. NCBI lineage: Eukaryota > Metazoa > Chordata > Mammalia > Rodentia > Muridae > Apodemus > Apodemus agrarius. Next base: position 26,721,555 of record OZ030018.1, on the reverse strand, counting down.
TGTCTCTAACTCTATTGCCTCTAACTGATCTGCCTTAGCTAGCCTCGATAGTAGAAGATGCAGCTAGTCCTACTGCACTTGATATGGCAAGGCAGGTTGATGTATTCTTTTCTCTGGGGAGAAAGTAGAAGGGGATGGGGAGAAGAGGCAATCACTGGCAGGAGGGGAGGGAGAGAATGCTGCAGTCAGGGTGCAAAGCAAATAAATAACTAAATTAACAAATTAATTAATGGGAAAGTATACACAAGAAAATTATATGACAAGATAAAGTATAAAATCAATAAAATTACAGTTAAACAGTAAACATAATAAATATACAAAGATACACATATACACTAAATTCTAGTATAATCAGTTTTAAAATCTATATGATTTTGGAAAAATTCCAATTGATATTAATTTAAAATGTTTATTAACTTTTTTCCATTATCACATATTTATAATTGATTTATAAAGGTAATGATGTTAACTTTTATTGCCTATAAACATCTTTGCTAAATTCAAAACATAATGTGCAAAATATAAAGATAGGAATGCAAATTTAATATTAATTCCTTATATTAATATTAATAATTAATTTTGGATTATTATTTTATTAAATTAATATTCAATTCCTAATATGATGATTAATTAAAGATAATATATATTATTCTACTTTTGAAAGTTTCTTTAGTGACTGTTCATAGAATAAGAGTAACATATTTTGTAATAAAATTCATATATCCCAAAGTGATTTTAACATAGGACCTTATACTGTTTCCCCACAAGAGAGCTTACGTACATTTTTGAAAGAGACAAATCAAAAGAATACAGTAAAAAGGAACATATTGCATTATGTTGAACAAAATTGTTTTGAATCTATTTATATGGTAATCCAGTGTCATCCAATGAATTTCTAAAGTCTCTTATGAAAACAGGAAAAATAAAATCTTTGGATGAAGTAAAAGCCATACAACAGGATTTAATCTGAAAAGCAAAGCCACATTCTTTGAATCCCTTCCAAAGCATACATCTTTATGTAAAATGCAACTGAATATTTGCAATATATAACTCCCACATTTATTTACATAATCTTTTCAGGAAAGAGGACATGAATCTCAGCATCTCTTATCATGAATGAAAGAAAATAAAAGATCTGAGTTTCAAAGAAAGTCCCTTTGAAGCAGCAGGGCATAAACACTGAATAGGAAAATCATTTCTAAAGCAAATGAGACAATTAAATATTTACATATGTCATATGCCACAAATGTGCTAACATGTAAAAATTAATTGCATTTACGTAAAAGGTTTCATGGCTTTTGTACTTTAATATTTATTTGCAATTTTCATGATTACCAAGATTAACCATTTTATCCTCATTACTTACAGTTAAAGAGAATAAACAGTTAAATGGTTTATTTAAATATAATCTTGCTATTTAATAGAATGACTTCTGTAGTACATTAAATAAACTTGAATTTATAAAGTTGGCTTTTTTCTAATTTGGTAATATTTAATATTAGCAAGTATTTGAAAATTTGATATGAATAAATATAGTGCAGGATGTTGTTTACTACTCATTGGAATAAAGACCTAGAATTCCTTCTCTCCATTTTGGGGCAAGTATTAGTGAATGTAGACAAATATCCTATTGTATAACTCCATTATGAAGTTTATTTCTTATTCTTCACAATCTCTTGTACATTCATCTCCAAAGTTTTTTCTTTTAACTATGTGTTCAGGAACAGCAAATAATCTTACACAGGCAGTATGGTTTTCCTTTTGTTTGTTTTGTTTTGTTTTGTTTGCTGTAGCAACATATATTGAACACTTGTAAAATGCAGAAGTTTAAAGCATGACCAATTTATAGATCTTTCCACATTAGAATTTTTCTAATAATTGATATATAGTACTAGTAATGAGTGATATGTTTGTTAAGATTTATCTAATGATGAAATAAATATAAGCCTAGCTCATTAACACAAAATCAAACAGTATTAAGCAAACACAGATACCCTCCTGATCTTTGCCAAAACAAAATTTACAGATAAGTTTTTCCAATAGAGATATGACTATTGAGTTGAGAGATTTATCACAACTGTGGATATGGCAGAAGGCGTAAAAGTTACATAGGGGAAGTCAGTGAAATTATTGCAAAGAAATTTTGAGGGAAACGTTGTTGTGCTCATTCATGGAATATTTTTTGAGACCAGACCAGAAGGTTCTGTTACTAGAGGTGGAGAGATTCTTGTTCAAAATGGACAATGTGGTGTTAAAAACAAAGACACAAGCTCAACTATGTTTATAGCAGCCTTATTTATAATAGCCAGATTCTGGAAAGAACCCAGATGTCCCTCAATGGAGGAATGGATATAGAAAATGTGGTATATTTATACAAAGAAATACTACTCAGCAATTAAAAACAATGAATTCATGAATTTGTAAGCAAATGGTTGGAACTGGAAAATATCATCCTAAGCGAGATAACCCAATCACAAAAGAATATACAAGAAATGCAATCACTGATAAGTGGATATTAATTAGCCCAGAAACTCTGAATACTCAAGTCACAATTAGCAAATCATATGACTCCCAAGAAGAAGGAAGGAGAGGGCCCTGGTCCTGAAAAGACATGATGCAGTATGGTAGGGGAGTACCAGAACAAAGAAATGGGGGGGGGTGATTGGAGATTGGATGGTGGAAAGAGGACTTATGGGACATATGGTGAGGGAGGACTGGGAAAGGGGAAAGCATTTAGAATGTAAACAAAGAATATAGAAAAAAATTGAACTGATGAAGCAGAATCCAATAGAAGGTGGGTATAAGGACTAACATTCAGGATGTAGTTAAGGATTGTGCTGCTTTTAATAAAGTGTTGGTTGTATCTTCTCCAAGATCTATGAATTTCATAGCCCATTATAGTTGGGTAGTTTTCCAGGCCTAAGAATTATGTCCTTCTTGTTAAAATGAGTCTTATGTTCAACAAGAGAGTTATTGGTTACCAATGTATGTGTGCCTTTGACACACCCTGAAAAAAGTGGTGCCATGCTGTTCAATATTGCAATTCACAGGCATCATCTCTAGGTAGGATTGCTAGTTGTCTTCCTCCTTTGGAAACTTGCATGGTACCCTCAGTTATCTTAAAAGCTAGTCTTGGGTGAGGCATTTAGGACAAGATTATCAACTAACTGCAAACCCTCAGAGCTCCCAGGGACTAAACCACCAATCGAAGAGTATCCATGGGCCAGTCTGTGACTCCTGCTACATATATAGCAGCATCAGTGGAAAGAGAGGTGCTTGGTCCAGTGGAGACTTGATGCCCCAGAGAAGAGGAATGCTAGAAGGGTAAGGCAGGAGTAGGAGGGTAAGTGGGGAACACCTTCTTAGAGGCAAAGAGGATGGGGGACATTGTCAGGGATTCGTGGAGGGGAGACAAGGAAGTAGGATGACACTTGAAATGTAAATAAAATAATTACTTTAAAAAAGGAAAAACAATGTAAACACCAAAACAATGTCATTTGTTTTAGAAGTTACATTGCAGACACGTATCATGGCCAGTCACCACACATTTTAACGTTAGCATATTTAGTTCAATACTACCACATTCAGACTCACTTGTGTGCTCAGAAATGGGCACATGGACTCTATCAGCATACCTCAGAGTTAACCACTAGCTTAGTTCCCAGTAAAGTAGTTGTTCCCCTAGAGACATTATGAGCTGAGCCTCCACTGTTCACATTTCCCGATCTTCCTCCAAAACAGCCCCTTAATTCTGTTTACTGCATTTGAGGGGATTTGCTATTACAAAGTTCCAAATGGTTTTACATTCCTCATATAAAACAATCCTAAAGATCTTGGGTTACTTGTTTAGATGAAGCCCTTTGACAGCCACACGTCTGGTAAATATTTTCTAATGAGCCACTTTTCTAATTGCTACACCAAAATACCTTAGAGGCAGCATTTGGGGAAGGAAGAACTTTCTTCCGGACCGCAATTATTGGGTATGTCATATTGTGTCATGGAAGAATGCACAGTAACAGGAGTACCTTGCCACTGAGGGAAAGGGGAGCAGCCCAAGATATCAGAACGTAATGCCGGCTTTCAGCAACCAACTTCCTCCAGCAAGGCACAACCTCTAGAGTATCTACAGTGTTTTCTAATCCTGCCAAAAAAATGGAGATCAAATCCTCAAACTATAGCATTAGAATTTCAATCAACAGTATTGTAACTGAAACACAAAGATCAGAAAAAGAATCTTAAAACAACTAAAAGAGCTCAGCCATGGCAGGGTATCAAGGAAATATACATATATTATATATATTATATATATATATATATACATATATAATATAAATTTTATTCAGAGTTACTAAACAACAAGTTTGCGAGTTTTTCCACTATTTTAAAAACCATTCTTGGGAAGAATGTGGTTAACAGAAATTTGTGCTGTAATAGTGGATCAACGTTGGCTTCCACCATCTCACATGGTCATTAATGCCTATTAGTTGCTCTAGTTCCAAGAGAAGCTGGCACACTCTTCTGCTTCCCCCATGAACAAGGCATATACGTGGTGCACATACATGCATCAAACACTCATAAAATTAAAAAAATAAAACAAAACCTCTAACAAATATTATCTTCTCTGTGGCATTCCTGTGTTCCTGCATTCCTGTATATCTCTGTAGGATATATTCAGTACATGACCATGCTGTGACTAAATGCCTTGAATATTGGGCATGTATTGATAGTTTCTTCCAGGAAGTAACCCAAGAACAACTACTGAAAGTAATGTAACCTTAAGGCCAGACACGTGATCTGTGTATTGAATATAGTTCGCTTAATATAAATTTCTGTTTCTAATGGACTGTATAATTTAATTCATCAGGAAAAACTTTAGCTTTGCCAAAGAAAAGCTTTTTCAATTAACCTTATCATGTGGTCTGGAAAGCATTGTCTGTCTTTTAATGACTTCAGCTTGATTACTCCTTCAAATTCCAGACAAATTTATAAGGATGGCAGAGATATAGACCGAAGAGAAATAAATGGCAAAGAGGAGAATACAACTACAAGATTCTACAGGGTAATGACTAATTTGTAGAAGCACATTTGAGTCTTAAACACTCTTCAAAGTGGGCTTTGTGATACTAACTGCATTGTTACAGTGTCTGACATAAAATCTGGGCATCCTGAGTGAGACATGATCATAGCATAACTCTATTCTGAGAAGCTCCACCCAGCAGCCAATGGAAGCACATGCAGAGACACATAGCCAAATACTAGGTGCAGTACGGGTAAGTCTTCTGGAAGATTTCAGGGAAGGCTGGAGGGACCTGAAGTGGACAGGGATATCAATCAAAGGAATATCAACAGAGTCAACTAACCTGGGCCCTTGGAGCTCCCTGAGGCTGAATCACCAAATAATAAGCATGGGCTTCACGTAGGCCCCCTATATATTCATAACAGAAGTACAGCTTGGACTTTATGTGATCCTCTATCTACTACAGGAGGACCTTCCCTTACTCTGTTGCCTGCCTGTGGATTCCATTCTCAGAACTGGGCTGCCTTGTCTTTCCTCAGTGGGAGAAGATGTGCTTAGTCCAGCGGTGACTTCATGTGCAACCATAGGGTGATACCAGGAGAGGTCCTCCCCTTCACAGAGGAGAGATGAAGGGAGGAATGGAGAAGGAGCTCTATGAGGGGTTTACTGGGAGGAGAGGAGTGAACACATTGTGGAAATCTGCATATTTTCCTTAATTCCCTAAATATCTTCTTTAGCACAGAATCAATAAATATTGTATTAAATTCCAGGTATTGACTGGAAATTTTTACAAATTATATTTTATTCACTTCCCTACTAATTTATTAATTCAGTATGCCTTGAGCTCTTTGTGTGTAAAACACTGTTGATACACAGTACTCATAGATAAATAAAACAGAGCCATCTCTTGAAGGACATTGTTAGACTTTTCTTAGTTGTTACAGAGAATATGCGATGAAGAAGTTGGCTGTAAAGCTGTGTCTTTGAGGAATGAGAGCACCCACATGCATAAAGTTTTACTAATGTTAGCTACAGTGTGAGCTGAGCTATGGCAACAACATAGATGCTGAAGTAGATGGGGAAAGGCCATCAAGGTCCTAGTGATAACAAAATACACAAGCAACAGAGTATTGCTGAGGGTCAAAGACTTAATTGTGACTCACATTTATAATGGTGTGTTTCTTTGCTTAGCTTTGTTAACTACATTCTGTTTTGGTTCACTATGTCTCCACTTAACTCTCATCTCTCATATATAAGTAATATAAGGGCTTTGTCACATAAACTTTTTATGTATATATAACATATAAAATATATATATACATACACATATATATATACATATATATGATGCACATATACATTAGCATATGCTAACTAATATAGCCATGGAATGCTGAACTTTTGTATGCGCAATAATAAATAGTACACATAGTAATTGAACAAAATTCCAAACCAATATCATGCCCAACAAATAGTGAAATCCCTCAAATAAAACAAGATTACATAATGCATAAAATGTGGACATTGGATAACTTTTGCCTGAGTCTTCTCTCTTGCCTGGCAATCCCCTTTGGGGCAGTCTGTGTGAAGGCACGGAATCAACAGACTTGGGACATATGAGAATGCAGCAACAAACTTGTTTTTAATTCTCAGGGAGCACCCTTTAGATCCTCTACCCCCATCCCATTGGCCCCAAGCAAGCATGTCCTCCAAGTGGTAGTTCCTGACTGGCTGTCATTATCTGCATCACCAATCTCTAGGCTTTCAGGCAGTCTTCAGTTTGGCCTTCATGTGGAATCCTTAGCTGCATGACCCCACTTGCTGTTTATTGACTGTTTATGTAGAAGTGGCCACCACCCTGGCAACAGGGCCTCTCTGATTCTCCTACAAATAACATGTCACAGACAAAAAGGATTCAATCTGCTAGTACAATGTCTCTATTAATGTTTCTGTTATGAGAAAGAAAATCATGCAGTTTCCAAAAGATGCTGAAAGAGGTTGAGAAATTTAAACATTTGTTGAAGTACAGAGAAATACCAAGCAATAAAATCATAAGGACTGCTTTAAGATGTTGTGTATCAGCTGGGTGGTGGTTGCACATGCCTTGTAATCCCAGCACTTTGGGAGGCAGAGGCAGGTGGATTTCTGAGTTTGAGGCCATCCTGGTCTACAGAGTGAGTTCCAGGACAGCCAGGGGTATACAGAGAAACCCTGTCTCGAAAAAAACAAATCCAAAAAAAAAAAAAAAAAACCGTTGTGTGTATCTACTAATATATGAAGTCTAATATAATTTATTTTGTTTGTTTTAATTTGTGTTAATTAAATTTGCTCTTTAAAAATTGTTTCACAATAAATTACCAATGGTAAAAGTCTACCTATGCTATTTAGAAAATATAAATCCAACTTTTAGGTATTTGGTTGACTAATACTCAAGAAAATGGCAAAATCCTTTCTTTTCATCATTCACACAAAAGGAAAAAATAACACCACTATATCAACATGTAAGTGTATTCAAACATTTTGAAGATAATTTTAGCATGTTTGTGAAGGATAGATTGGATCTGTCTTTGAAAATACCCGTGAGAGGTTACCTTGACTAGGTTAACTGAGCTCAGTTGACTTGCTCATTGTGAGTAGCGTCATTCCATGAAAACAGAGTAAGCTGAGTAAAAGCATTCATTCATCCCTCTCTTTTTCTTGGAAACAGATTCAGTGTGACGGGCTGACCAAAATAAACTCTTCCTTTCTGAACTTACTTTTATTTGAACATATGAAGTCAGTACATTTGGTTAGTGAAATCGGTAATAAATAATAATAATTAAAAAAAAAAACCCGAAAAACAAAAGAGAATGATGGGCAAATCCTTACCATACTCCAACACTGGTTTGGTCTGGGTTATTCTATGGTACATGCAGACTGTGTCTGTAACTCTTCAAAAAGAAAATGTCAGGGGGGAGAGGGAATGGAATAGGGCATTTTTAGAGGGGAAATCAGGAAAGGGTTTGAAATGTAAAGAAGGAAATATCTAATAGAAGAAATTGAAAAAAATAAAGTAAAAATAAAAAAACACGTTTAAAAGAAAAGAAAAGAAAATGTCACATTGCAGTATCCACTCAAAGAGTTACCCCATAGTCAAAAAAGTAACTGGAACCCAAGAAAAGAAACCTTGCAGTGTCTGCTTTTCTTAGGCACTTAGAGTAAGATGTGCAATGAGTGAATTGAATGGACACACTGAAGTCAAAAGTGGAGTTCAGATCTTCACCCAAGTGTATTTGGTGGAGTTTAGTTGTTTTCTATATTCCAAAACTCAGGAGGAAGAGGCAGAGGTCCCTCAGAAAGAACCAGACGTGCTCCATGTTCAAGTGAGAGCACCTCTGCTCTGTCTATGATGTAAAGACCGATCAAGGAAGACACCTCAATTCTACTTCTGGACTTCACATGTGTGAACACACATACACATGTACATCCTCATATATAAGTGTGCTCACACAAGAGAGCATGGTTATACAGTACAAGCATCACACACACACACACACACACACACACACACACACACACACACTCACACATCAATTAAGACTAGTTATTTGAATTTATCGAAAGATCGAAAGCATATTTAATGGGCAAAAGTGGTAATGTTTTTATTATACTAAATCAATCTCAAGCATCATTTACTTTGCTAAATTTGTTGGTTACTTTTATTTTGTGAAAGGTCATGAGGCTTATCCCAAGGTTGTAGTACAATACATAAAGAGATGGTGTCTACCTTGTTCTGGGAATTAGTTCACAGGTCATTTTTTGAAGACACTAAGTTCTGGGAATTGAAGGCAGGGCTATCCAAACTTTAGGCAATTATTACACTATTAAGATACATCTCCATTCTATTGTACAGCACCTCATGTGCACAGGAGCTTCACATACATAACATATAACAATACTTAAACGCAGTTGAGGTAATACCACAAGGACCAAAATATAAAATATTAAATATAGGCACACATGAACGCACAATTAAGATATATGTTTTGAGCTAAAGAAAAATGTTTCTAAAATATAGTTATTAATGAATGTTTTATCATTTTCATTGAATATTTTAACCATTCATGAATTAAGAAATACAACTGTTTTCTTTTACCAAAGTTTGTTTTACTGAATATATCCTGAATGTAAAAATAGAAATGAAAAAATTAAGGTAAAATTATCAATATGTAACTATAAAAAATATACATTATTAGAAGTGTACGCATCAAGACTATCCATTTCTGTACATTAGCATTTAGACTTAATTTGTGCCTTTATATCAAAAGTCTTCCTAACATTTTCAGTAAACTATACAGATCATAAATCTGAATTTAATTATTCACGATTGAAGCATATGTGAGTTTCATAGAAATTGTCCTTCTTATATTTTTCGCCAATTATAATCTCCAGTTAAGGGAAACTTCATAAATTTACTTTTATTTTAACAAAGTTTACCCAATGCCTGTCATAACTTTTCCACTGTTGCCGATTGAGAAAAAATGCACAGGTACAGAATAAGTACAAGCTGTTAATAAACATCCTTCCTAATGCCAAGTATCTTATTACTCAGAGAAAACGATAGACAATATGATTGCTGAGGTGAAGAAAAACACTTCAAATAAGTCTTTGTGTCACCTCCCACATCGAATATCTTCAATGTCATTAAATAAACAGCATGACATTGCAGAGAAATAGCTTCAAGACAACAGCCTCTCTTATTTATGTAACCATGGTAACTAGTATTTAAATGACAGCTATTACCTAAATTCTATTTTTAAGTTATATGAATGTGAATTATGAAACCAAATTATTCTTAGAGAAAAGTTTATCCCTCATAAAAAGTTGATTATTATATTATAACAAAGAATTATACAGCAATGAAAAACTTGAACACATTCTCAACATTATAACACCTTCATTAGAGATTGGATAGCATGATTTCTTAAGTTTTAGTTTTAAACTTTATATAATTATTAAGTTGTGATCTCCCCCAGCCCATTGTTCTCAAAGAATAGCAGCCCAGCCACCTGACCTCCAGCCTCCTGCAGAACAAGCAGAACCAGTTTCCAGTCTTCAGGGGAGGGGCTTGGCCTGCCTATTTATCTTTGGAGAGATGCATTAAAAGCTGAGTCTTGAGCAAGAAATCATGCCTGTCTCCATGTGTTTCTCTTGACACTCTGCTTCCTATGCCCTTCCCTCCTTCCAGAGAACCCAGGCCGTTAGCATGTAGCCGTGAGTGGCTACATTAAATAAATCCTTTGAAAAAGATGAAACAAAAATGCACAGTTCTATATTGTTCATTATAATTTTGATTAATGGTTCTTGTTTTACTAACTGAAAATAATTTTATTTCAACCATTTTCCTGCAGGTGTCTTTTCCTGTGGATGTCTTTTCTTTTCTTTGGCTGTATAGAAAAAAATATGTATGCTTATATTTCCATATATATATATATATATATATATATATATATACATATATATTATATAGACATACACATATGAAGAGAGAGAGAGAGAGAGAGAGAGAGAGAGAGAGAGAGAGAGAGAGAGAGAGACTTTATTCATTTGTCTATGGATGGTATTCTTTCTTGGTTATCTTGAAATGGTGCAATCTATATAAAATGGTCCATCATAGAGGGAGAAAGAGAGAAAAGCAAAGAGAGCAATGAGCATGTGTTTTGTAGGATTACATCTGAAGGGCAGTTACGGGTTTTGTTGGAAAGGATCAAGAGGATCTGCAAAAGAAAAAAATTAGAGATGGCAGAGTCATGTGAAAAGTACAAATAAGAAAAAAATGCATAAAAATCCTAAGGAAAGGTACTGCCCCGCTAACTTAAAGTTTAAGTTTATCAAAGGAAAGTACACAAGCCCACTCACCCCAACTCACACACACACACACACACACACACACACACACACTCACACACACACACACACACACACACACACACACACAGATTCTGTCCTCCCTCAGGAAGCTTATTACTTAAGATAGCACCTTCATAGACACTGGTGTAATTTTAAATTTATGAGAATTTGGGCAGCACCCTTTGTGCCTATACATAAATTGCAGATAATACCAATAGGCAGTTCTTACATAGTATTAGAAACAAGGAATGGATTAACAGAAGTGAGATCCTTGGAATTACAAAGGAAGAGAAGGTTATTTGATATCTTGTCTTGTATGAATCACAAATGAGAGAAAATATTAGATAAATTGGAAAGAACCATTGAAACAAACAAATGCCAACATCAGCAAGATAGTATATTAGAAGATCTTAGGGGAAATCTGCACTAATATTTTTCATGTATGATTATGTAAAAATAACTTATTTACCTCAAATACAAGACATTGAAAATAAGCCATATCTTAAAAACAAACAAAATCCCCATGAAAACATGCAGACATGAATATGCAGATATTGTAACCCTGTAGTGTCACTGTTCTGGACAACATTAATAATCTCAAGAATTTTGTGGGAGAAATGCTGAAAATTGTTTTCAAAAATCTTATGATAGAATGATAATTCAGACACACCAAAAATTAATAGCAAGAGAGACTTCATATCTATTACTTATTAAGACATTGCAAAATAAACGTAAACAAACCCAATGGTAATAACACATTAATAGATCAATGCAGTCACAGGAGAAAATGCAAGTCAGCTGTGATGAGTCTTAACTGCAGAGACCATTTCTTCAGTTATGAAGAAATGGAATGTTTACTAGATTTAATAAATATTCTATTTGATGAAAAAGCACTAAATTCTACTATTTTTTTCATGAACAACAACAAAAAAATGCATCCGGAATAAAAAATTTCACAGACTTTAGTACAGAAATTAAAAACTATCCATCCTCAAAAAATAATTGACTAGTGTTTATATTTTAAAAGTAAAATAAAAAATAAAGCAATAAAAATTATTTTTAATGATGTGGATATTTCAAGTCTATATTAATTTAGAGCATTAAGAGTTTATTTTGATTCCATTTAAGTAATAGTTTTTATTAATTCAAATTTATATAAAGGGGTAATATAACATAGAAAGTAAAGTAGTAACTTATGTTAATTATAATTTGTATAAAAGTTTCTATAAAGATAAACCATGAGACTGAAGAAAATGATTACAATCTAGCATAATGATCTAGCACCAAACATTGCATTCTTCTATGTGCAAATAAATATGTCTCCATTAGCAATTCATACAAGAAATAAAATATGGTTACCAGAGTTCAGGCGTAACTACATGCAACACATTATCGTGATCGTTAAAAGTGATCCACCACCATGAGAAGGATCTTAATTCAGTGACATAAATTGATAGGAAAGAATATGAAAAAAAAATAGCCTTCATTCCTCATTTCTTAAAACAGAAATTTCTTCATACCCTGTAAGGTCCATATTTAGGAAATATACTAATTAAGCAATTCCACTTCTATATTCATTATAGAATTGTATTAATTGAACAGTACATTCTTAAGAATAAGGACATGGAAGTGATCTTAATCCAATGGTTGGCTGCAAGCATCAGCCTCTGTATTTGCTAGGCGCTGAAAGAGTCTCTCAGGAGACAGCTCCTGTCAACAAGCACTTTTTGGCATCCATAATAGTGTCTGGGTTTGGTATCTGTATATGGGATGGGTCCCCAGATGGGGCAGTCTCTGATGGCCTTTCCTTCAGTCTCTGCTCCACACTTTGTCTCTGTATTTCCTCCTGTGAATATTTTGCAACCATTGGACTGATATCCCCAATGGAGGAGTTAGAGATAGGACTGAAGGAGCTGAAGATGGTTGCAACCCATCGGAAGAACAACAACATCAACCAACCAAAGATTATACATGGAGAGTCTCATGGCTCCAGCAGCAAATGTAGCAGAGGATGGCCTTGTTGGACATCAATGGGAGGTGAGGCCCTTGGTCAGAGGAAGGCTCAGTGCACCAGTGTAGGGGAACGCCAGAGTAGGGAGATGGGAGTGGGTGGGCAGGTGGGTGAGCACCCTCATAGAGGCAGGGGGAGGGAGGATGGGATAAGGGGTTTCTTTAGGGGAAACCAGAAAATTGGATAATGTCTGAAATGTAAATAAATAATCTAATTAAAAATTAAAAAAATTATAAACTAAAAATTAAAAAAAGAGAGATCTTAGACTCTAGACTATTTCAGTACTTGACTTAAACAAGTGCTTTCCAGGGATAAAGATAGTCTGATTGTTTTTCCCTGAATACTCGAACCTCATCAAGTCCTGTAATGAAGTTTTTAGAAATAATATCTTCTCTGCATTTCTGGACATAGGTTTTTTGGTAAATCTAAAGCATTACAGGATGCTGCCAATATTCTTTATTATCTTCCTTAAATATAACCCCCTCATTAATGAAGACACTTGAATTATAAAACATGGAGAACTCAAGCTGGTATCCATTTACACCTTCATTCCAGCTGACTAAATTTTATAGTGCTGAAGTTTGTAGCTGCTTACAGAAGGAAAAATTATTCATCAATCCTATCCAACTGTGAACCTTGCAAGATTTAACAAGTTATCTTAAAAGATGGGTCCCCTTGTGGGATGAATGCTAAAAAAGCCACAACTTGATGATTGTATGTGAAGCCTGTTCCGTGAGATCAGACCCTTTCTTGGCACTGTAAATGGTACAGGAGGCCATATTCTAGATAGGTCATTGGCATTATGGGAGAAATTAAGATTATTATGGTAATAATATGCATAATACCAAAATGACTCTTAGCAATATGTTAATAGGTCCATAGATTAGTGTTTCTGTCAAACTTCAACAGAGAATCTTGTTTTTGCAAATAAAATTGAGAGCTTTAACAGGCAAACATTTTTTTTAATTTTTATTTTCTATATTCTGTTTACATTCCAAAGGCTTTCCCCTTTCCCAGTTCCCCCCCACCATACGTCCCATAATTCCTCTCCCCCCCCAAACTATTCCCCAATCATTCCCCCTCCCCCCATGGTTTCTCTGTTCTGGGTCTACAAAACTGGAACCAATCTTTACAGGCCCAGGGTCCTCTCCTTTCTTCTTCTTGGGAATCATTTGACTTGCTAATTGTGCCTTGAGTATTTAGGGCTTCTGGGCTCATTAATATCCACTTATCAGTGATTGCATTTTATGTGTATTCTTTTGTGATTGGGTTAACTCACTCAGGATGATATTTTCCAGGTCTAACCATTTACCTACAAATTGCATGAATTCATTATTTTTAATTGCTGAGTAGTATTCCATTGTATAAATATACCACATTTTCTGTATCCATGCCTCCTTTGAGGGATATTTGGGCTCCTTCCAATTTCTGGCTATTACAAACAAGGCTGCTATAAACATAGTGGAACATGTGTCTTTATTGTATGCAGGGGAATCCTCTGGGTATATGCTCAGGAGTGGTATGCCAGGATCCTCTGGAAGTGACATGCCCAATTCTCTGAGGAACCGCCACACTGATTTCCAGAGCGATTTTACCATTTTGCAATCCCACCAACAGTGGAGGAGTGTTCCTCTTTCTCCACATCCTTGCCAGCACCTGTTGTCTCTTGAGTTTTTAGCCATTCTGACTGGTGTGAGGTGGAATCTCAGGGTTGTTTTGATTTGCATTTCCCTGATGACTAATGATGTTGAACATCTCTTAAGGTGTTTCTCGGCAATCCGAATTTCTTCAGGTGAAAATTCTTTGTTTAGCTCTGTACCCCATTTTTTTTTATACTTATTTTTATTTTCTATATTCTATGTTTACATTTCAAAGGCTTTCCCCTTTCCCAGTTCCCACCCACCATAGTTCCCATAGTTCTTCTCCCCCACAACTATTCCCCAATCATTCCCCCTCCCCCCTCAGTTTCTTTACTAAACTGGATGCAGTCTTTACATGCCCAGGGTCCTCTCCTTTCTTCTTCTTGGGAATCATTTGACTTGCTATTTGTGTCTTGAGTATTTAGTGCTTCTGGGCTCATTAATATCCACTTATCAGTGATTGCATTTCATGTGCATTCTTTTGTGATTGGGTTAGCTCACTCAGGATGATATTTTCCAGGTCTAACCATTTACCTACAAATTGCATGAATTCATTATTTTTAATTGCTGAGTAGTATTCCATTGTATAAATATACCACATTTTCTGTATCCATTCCTCCTTTGAGGGATATTTGGGCTCCTTCCAATTTCTGGCTATTATAAACAAGGCTGCTATAAACATAGTGGAGCATGTGTCTTTATTGCATGTAGGGGAATCCTCTGGGTATATGCCCAGGAGTGGTATGGCAGGGTCCTCTGGAAGTGACATGCCCAATTTTCTGAGGAACCGCCAAACTGATTTCCAGAGTGGTTTTACCATTTTGCAATCCCACCAACAGTGGAGGAGTGTTCCTCTTTCTCCACATCCTCGCCAGCACTTGTTGTCTCTTGAGTTTTTAATCTTAGCCATTCTGACTGGTGTGAGGTGGAATCTCAGGGTTGTTTTGATTTGCATTTCCCTGATGACTAATGATGTTGAACATCTCTTAAGTTGTTTCTCGGCCATCCGTATTTCTTCTGGTGAAAATTCTTTGTTTAGCTCTGTGCCCCATTTTTTGATAGGGTTATTTGTTTCTTTGCGGTCTAACTTCTTGAGTTCTTTGTATATATTGGATATTAGCCCTCTGTCGGATGTGGGGTTGGTAAAGATCTTTTCCCACTTTGTTGGTTGCCATTTTGTCCTTCGGACAGTGTCCTTTGCTTTGCAGAAACTTTGTAATTTTATGAGGTCCCATTTGTCGATTCTTGATCTTAGTGCGTACGCTATTGGTGTTCTGTTCAGGAACTTTTCCCCTGTGCCCAAGTCCTCCAGGGTCTTCCCAAGTTTCTTTTCTAATAGTTTCAGTGTGTCTGGTTTTATGTGGAGGTCCTTGATCCACTTGGAGTTGATCTTAGAGCAAAGAGATAAGAGTGGGTCAATTCGCATTCTTCTGCATGTTGACCTCCAGTTGAACCAGCACCATTTGTTGAAAAGGCTATCTTTATTCCATCGGATGGTTGTGGCTCCTTTATCAAAGATCAAGTGACCATAAGTCTGTGGGTTAATTTCTGGGTCTTCAATCCTGTTCCATTGATCTGCTTGCCTGTTGCTATACCAATACCATGCAGTTTTTAACACAATTGCTCTGTAGTACTGCTTGAAGTCAGGGATATTGATTCCCCCAGAAGTCCTTTTATTGTTGAGAATAGTTTTAGCTATCCTGGGTTTTTTGTTGCTCCAGATGAATTTGAGAATTGCTCTTTCTAGATCTATGAAGAATTGAGTTGGGATTTTGATGGGGATTGCATTGAATCTGTATATTGCTTTTGGCAAGATGGCCATTTTTACTATATTGATCCTGCCAATCCAGGAGCAAGAAATATTTTTCCATCTTCTGAGGTCTTCTTCGATTTCTTTCTTCAGGGACTTGAAGTTCCTGTTGTACAGATCTTTCGCTTGTTTGGTTAGAGTTACGCCAAGATACTTTATGTTGTTTGTGGCTATTGTGAAGGGTGTTATTTCCCTAATTTCTTTCTCAGCCTGCTTGTCCTTTGAGTACAAGAAGGCCACTGACTTGCTAGAGTTAATTTTATAACCTGCCACTTTGCTGAAGTTGTTTATCAGCTGTAGAAGTTCTCTGGTGGAGTTTTTTGGGTCGCTTAGGTAAACTATCATATCGTCTGCAAATAATGATAGTTTCACTTCTTCCTTTCCAATTTGTATCCCTTTGACTTCCTTATGTTGTCTAATTGCTCTTGCTAGAACTTCAAGTACTATATTGAAAAGATATGGAGAGAGAGAGCAGCCTTGTCTAGTCCCTGATTTTAGTGGGAATGCTTCAAGTTTCTCTCCATTTATTTTGATGTTGGCTACTGGTTTGCTGTAGATTGCTTTTACTATGTTTAGGTATGGGCCTTGAATTCCTGCTCTTTCCAAGACTTTTAGCATGAAAGGATGCTGAATTTTGTCGAATGCTTTTTCAGCATCTAATGAGATGACCATGTGGTTTTTTTCTTTCAGTTTGTTTATGTAGTGGATTACATTGATGGATTTCCTTATATTGAACCATCCCTGCATCCCTGGGATGAAGCCTACTTGATCATGGTGGATGATCGTTTTGATGTGCTCTTGGATTCGGTTAGCAAGAATTTTATTTAGTATTTTTGCATCTATATTCATCAGAGAAATTGGCCTGAAGTTCTCTTTCTTTGTTGGATCTTTTTGTGGTTTAGGTATTAGCGTAATTGTGGCTTCGAAGAATGAGTTGGGCAGTGTCCCTTCTGTCTCTATTTTGTGGAATAGTTTGGAGAGTATTGGTGTTAAGTCTTCTTTGAAGGTCTGGTAGAATTCTGCACTAAAACCATCTGGTCCTGTACTTTTTTTGGTTGGGAGGCTTTCTATAACCCCTTCTATTTCTTTAGGGGTTATGGGACTATTTAGCTGGTCTACTTGATGCTGATTTAATTTTGGTATTTGATATCTGTCTAGGAAATCGTCCATTTCCTCCAGATTCTCCAGTTGTTTTGAGTATAGACCTTTGTAGTAGGATCTGATGATCTTTTGAATTTCCTCAGTTTCTGTTGTTATGTCTTCCTTTTCATTTCTAATTTTGTTAATTTGTATACTGTCTCTGTGTCCTTTGGTTAGTCTGGCTAAGGGTTTATCTATCTTGTTGATTTTCTCAAAGAACCAGCTCCTGGTCTTGTTGAATCTTTGTATGGTTCTCTTTGTTTCTATTTGATTGATTTCAGCCCTGAGTTTGATGATTTCTTGTCTTCTACTCCTCCTGGGTGAATTAACTTGTTTTTCTTCCAGGGCTTTAAGGTGTGCCATTAAGCTGCTAGTGTATGCTCTCTCCAGTTTCTTTTTGGATGCACTTAGAGCTATGAGTTTTCCTCTTAGCACTGCTTTCATTGTGTCCCATAGATTTGGGTAGGTTGTACCTTCATTTTCATTGAATTCTAAAAAGTCTTTGATTTCTTTTTTTATTTCTTCCTTGACCAAGGTGTCATTGAGTAGAGTATTGTTCAGTTTCCATGTGTATGTGGGCTTTCTGTTGTTTTTGTTGCTATTGAAGACCACTCTTACTCCATGGTGATCTGATAAGAGGCATGGGATTAGCTCGATCTTCTTGTATTTGTTGACATCTGTCTTGTGACCGATTATATGGTCTATTTTGGAGAAGGTACCATGCGGTGCTGAGAAAAAGGTATATTCTTTAGCTTTAGGATGAAATGTTCTATATATATATCTGTTAAATCCAATTGGTCCAGAGTTTCAATTAGTTTCACTGTGTCCCTGTTTAGTTTCTGCTTTCCTGATCGGTCCATTGAGGAGAGTGGGGTGTTGAAGTCACCCACAATTATTGTGTTAGGTGTAATGTGTGCTTTAAGCTTTAGTAAGGTTTCTTTTACGAAGGAGGGTGCCCTTGCATTTGGAGCATAGATGTTCAGTATTGAGAGCTCTTCCTGGTGGATTTTCCCTTTGGCCAGCAAGAAGTGACCTTCTGAGTCTCTTTGGATGATTTTAGGTTGAAAGTCAATTTTATCTGATATTAGAATGGCTACTCCAGCTTGTTTCCTGAGACCATTTGCTTGTAAAATTGTCCTCCAGCCTTTTACTCTAAGGTAGTGTTTGTCTTTAACACTGAGATGTGTTTCCTGTATGCAGCAAAATGTAGGGTTCTGTTTCCGTATCCAGTCTGTTAATCTATGTCTTTTTATTGGGGAATTGAGTCCATTGACGTTAAGAGATATTAAGGAATAGTAATTATTACCTCCAGACATTTTTGAAATTATATTTATTTATCTTATTTATTTTTTATATTCGAGAGGTTATCTTCTTTTGGGTTTGATGAGAGGAGGTTTCTATCTTGCTTCTTCCCGGGTGTAGTTTCCGTCCTTGTCTTGGTGTTTTCCCCCTATTATCCTTTGTAGGGCTGGATTTGTGGAGAGATATCTTGCAAATTTGGTTTTGTCATGGAATACCTTGATGTCTCCATCAATGGCAATTGAGAGTTTTGCTGGGTAAAGTAGTTTTGGCTGAAGTTTGTGTTCTCTTAGAGTTTGCATGATATCTGCCCAGGATCTTCTAGCTTTCGTGGTCTCAGGTGAGAAGTCTGGTGTTATTCTGATAGGTTTTCCTTTATATGTTACTTGGCCTTTTTCTCTTGCTGCCTTTAGTATTCTTTCTTTGTTTATTACATTTGGAGTTTTGATTATTATGTGACGGGATGTATTTCTGTTCTGGTCCAGTCTGTTTGGGGTTCTATAGGCTTCTTGTATATTCATGGGCATCTCTCTCCTTAGGTTGGGGAAGTTTTCTTCCATAATTTTATAGAAGATATTAGCTGGCCCTTTAACTTGTAAATCTTCACTCTCGTCTATACCTATAATCCTTAGGTTTGGTCTTCTCATAGTGTCTTGGATTTCCTGGATGTTTTGGGTTACCACCTTTTTGCATTTAGTATTTTCTTTGACTGTTGAATCAATGGTTCCTATGTTATCTTCGGCTTCTGAGATTCTGTCTTCTATCTCTTGTATTCTATTGTTGATACTTGCGTCTATGGCCCCTGATTTCTTCCCCAGGTTTTCTATCTCCAATGTTGTCTCCCTCTGTGATTTCTTAGTTGTTTCTACTTCTGTTTTTAGTATCTGGATGGATGTGCTCAGATCTTTCGCTTGCTTGATTGTGTTTTCATGTATTTCTTTAATAGATTTTTGTGCTTCCTCTTTCATAGCTTCTACTTGTTGGCCCACATTCTTCTGTAGTTCTTTAAGTGACTTTTGTCTTTCTTCCTTATTGTCTTCTTCTCTTTGATCCATCTTCTCCTGCATTTCTTGAAGTGATTTTTGTATTTGCCTCGTAAAGGCTTCTAACTTTTGATCCATTTTCTCCTCTATTTCTTTACGAGATTTTTCTATGTGTTCAGCTACCAGCATCCTGACCAGTGATTTTATATCCAAGTCTTGTTTTTCTGGTGTTTTAGGGTATCCAGGGATTCCTGTTGTTGGAGAACTGGGTTCAGATGCTGTCATGTTGCCTTGATTTTTGTTAGTAACGTTCCTTCGTTTTCCTTTTGCCATCTGGTTATTTCTGGTTTTAGTTGGCCTTGTTGTCAGTGGCTGGTGTTTGAATCTCCTGTGAGGCTGGGCTCACCTGTTGTTTCTCTATTGGTGAATATGTGTGACTGCTGCTTTAAGGGATCATAAGCTGGCTGCCACCCATGTGATTGTAGCCCCTGTTGGAGTCTGTCTACCTGGGCTTCTCCAGCTGTGTCCTGGTTGCAAGGAACTCCGAGAGCCTAGCAGATCCCCCGTGAGGGTAGCCCTGGAAGGGGTGTTTACCTGGGCCTTTCCAGCTGTGTCCTGGTTGCAATATGGAGGCCCGCCGCTACACCGCTGGTCTAGGGGCCGGCGAGCTGGTTGCAGAACGCAGCTTAGGTGCTCACCCGAGGGCGGGGATGTCCCTCAGAGCCTTGGCCTTTCCAGCTGTGTCCTGGTTGTGATATGGAGGCCCGCCGCTACACCGCTGGTCTAGGGGCCGGCGAGCTGGTTGCAGAACGCAGCCTATGTGCTCACCAGAGGGCGGGGATGTCCCACAGAGCCTGGGCCTTTCCAGCTGTGTCCTGGTTGCAATATGGAGGCCCGCCGCTACACCGCTGGTCCAGGGGCCGGCGAGCTGGTTGCAGAAGCAGCCTTGGTGCTCACCAGAGGGCTCGGGGATGTCCCACAGAGCCTAGGCGGGACTCCGCCTGCTTGGCTCGGAGACCCTAGCAGATACCCCCGTGAGTGTAGCCCTGGAAGGGGTGTTTACCTGGGCCTTTCCAGCTGTGTCCTGGTTGCAATATGGAGGCCCGCCGCTACACCGCTGGTCTAGGGGCCGGCGAGCTGGTTGCAGAATGCAGCTTAGGTGCTCACCCGAGGGCGGGGATGTCCCACAGATCCTGGGCCTTTCCAGCTGTGTCCTGGTTGCAATATGGAGGCCCGCCGCTACACCGCTGGTCCAGGGGCCGGCGAGCTGGTTGCAGAAGCAGCCTTGGTGCTCACCAGAGGGCTCGGGGATGTCCCACAGAGCCTAGGCGGGACTCCGCCTGCTTGGCTCCGAGACCCTGGGCCTTTCCAGCTGTGTCCTGGTTGCAATATGGAGGCCCGCCGCTACACCGCTGGTCTAGGGGCCGGCTACACCGCTGGTCTAGGGGCCGGCGAGCTGGTTGCAGAACGCAGCTTAGGTGCTCACCCGAGGGCGGGGATGTCCCACAGATCCTGGGCCTTTTCAGCTGTGTCCTGGGCCTTTCCAGCTGTGTCCTGGTTGCAATATGGAGGCCCGCCGCTACACCGCTGGTCTAGGGGCCGGCTACACCACTGGTCTAGGGGCCGGCGAGCTGGTTGCAGAACGCAGCTTAGGTGCTCACACGAGGGCGGGGATGTCCCACAGATCCTGGGCCTTTCCAGCTGTGTCCTGGTTGCAATATGGAGGCCCGCCGCTACACCGCTGGTCCAGGGGCCGGCGAGCTGGTTGCAGAAGCAGCCTTGGTGCTCACCAGAGGGCTCGGGGATGTCCCACAGAGCCTAGGCGGGACTCCGCCTGCTTGGCTCCGAGACCCTGGGCCTTTCCAGCTGTGTCCTGGTTGCAATATGGAGGCCCGCCGCTACACCGCTCTACCCCATTTTTTGATGAGGTTATTTGGTTCTTTGGGGTCTAACTTCTTGAGTTCTTTGTATATATTGGATATTAGCCCTCTGTCGGATGTGGGGTTGGTGAAGATCTTTTCCCACTTTGTTGGTTGCTGTTTTGTCCTTCTGACAGCAACAGTAAGAGACCATAGAGTGTTCAGGCATAAATGGGACAAAGCACATGACTCTCCCGTCACCCGCAGTCTCATGGCTCTTCCTAGGTAAGAAGGCAGCAAAATTGTAAGAGCCAGCGCTGGGAGAAAACTCCAAGGAAATGGTGTTTGCTGGACCAAGCAAGGCAGCTGCACATTCAAATACATGCCAGGCAAAATCTCAGCATGGGAGATACGATGAACATGGTTCAAAATAGTACCATCGGCTGAGGAAGGGGTCCTGCTTGTGTTGGCTAGCACAACCTGGACACTATGGGGAAAATAAATAAATACAACTCACAGTTGAGTGGATAGTGCATGGAGGGTTAATACGGGGAAAAATAGGGGAGTTGGTAATACAATACGATCAATATATAATTGTCAGTGAATTAATTAAAATATTTGGTGCATTCTATTTACACATTTAAGTATTATGTTACATTATATTTGCACATTTAAGTATACATTTTTGTAATAACAGTAATAAAGATATATATATGTGTGTGTGTGTGTGTGTGTGTGTGTGTGTAACAATAGTAAAAAAATAATCAAGAGATTTGAGAGGGAGTAAGGGTAGCGAGACTGGAAAAGGTTGAAGGGAGGAGTAATATGGAAGAAAAGAAATAAAATGTATTTACATTTTAATTTAAAAATGAACCATATAAAATAGTATTTTTAAATATCGTCATCAAACGCAAGATAATAAACTCTTTGGTTAACATTTACAACAAAAAATTAAATTGAGAAAAAACAAAAAAATTAAAAAACCTTTCCGTCTGTTCTTGGGAAGGCAGTGCTTAATCCAAAGCTTAAGGGAAAGGGAACTTTGCTCAATCTAACCTCCGTTATTAATTATTCTCTCCAAAAGTAACTTGGAGGCCGAAGACCAGCTAACAGCAAGTGAAACGCCTAATAACTGAGAGTAGCATTCGGTACAATAAGTCTAGATGCACTCACAAAGGTTTCGTGAAAGATCACAGTGTGAAACAAAGCCCCTAATTAAATTAGCTGCACCTTATGTTTTTAATAAATCCCTAAATTACCTTCTACAAGTTTGTTATATCTTAGATTTTAGTAGAAATATATTATTATTTTCTAGGGAAAGCAGCAGTTTTAATACATTTGAACTTGAGAAGCAGGCATATGCTTCGATGGCCAGAGTTAATGAACATTTACTTTAATGCATTTAAATAACTAAACAGGAAGAGAATGCGTCTCTGTTAGAAGTTTGTATCCTAAGTAATTGGAATTTTTTTTTTTTGGTGTATTATGAAATTGCTTTGGTAAAAAGGAAATAAATACATTAAAACAAATAAAATTACCCCTCATTTAGGAGAATACAATTTCAAGAAAAAACCTAAAAATAAATTTCTTTTCCTTGGCTAGAAATGGCACTTGATGGAACACTTCCTGGGCCCTTTTCAAGTCAACAATAATTATTCTTCTAAAGCAAAGTCCAAAGCACCACACTTGGCTCAGGCTGGCCTTGCTGCAGCCAAAGACTCAAATATAACTTCCACTACCGTCATTCTAATGTGCCTCTCAGAAATATGAGGACAAGTGTACAAAGAGCTTTGCTGAAACATTGGATTTAGTCCTGTAAATGACGTGTCTATAGTTCATCCAGTCGACAGAAAAAGTCCATAACCTGAAGCCAGATTAGAACAGTGTGGCCACCTGTCTATACCCAATTTCAGTCATTTCAAGAACTGATTAACATGCAGAAAAATAACCCACAAATCAGGCCAAGCCTGGCATTGATAACCAGACTTGACACAATGGCTTAAGGGCAGGTAGTGGACTTTGGATGTGCCTTCATGCCTATGAGATTCTCATAAAAATGCAGGGAATTAAGCCAAGGGAATTAGAGATGGTAACTGTGGTACATTTGTGGCCCTGCCTCAATTAACAGCCCCAAACCTGGTGGCTTATTTATTTATTTATTTATTTATTTATTTTGTTTTTGTTTGGTTGGGTTTATTTTAGCACTCTCATCAGTTAGAATTTGAAGTCATGCTGCAACAGAGACATGCTTACTGGGAGAAAAACATCCTAGAAGAAATTTTCACTATCGCTGCCTTCAGTTGCCACAAGTTGTTAAATTCTTTTGTTCAGAATCTTCTTCACTTGACTTTTTGCTTTCTATGTCTCTAGATGTTCATCTTTGCCACTCGTGAAAAAGCTCTAGGAAGACCTTTACAGTCCTCTCTGCTCTAAACATATCATTTTATGATGTTTATTTAATTCATCTGAAAAAATCTATTTAGAGGGAAAATCATATCTGAGAGTTTGGGGCAGATAGTATTCTTTTAAATGATTTATTTTTTTTATACATAAGTACACTGTAGCTGTCTTCAGACACACCAGAAGAGGTGCATTAGATCTCATTACAGATGGTTGTGAGCCACCATGTGGTTGCTAGGATTTGAACTCAAGACCTTCAGAAGAGCAGTCAGTGCTCTTAACCACTGAGCCATCTCTCCAGCCAGGGCAGATAGTATTCAATCAGTCACTGAAAGCCAGTTTTCAGTGACTATTAATCAAGGTTCGTAGTCAATAACTAGACCTCAGTATTAGTTTCAAAGTCTGGAGAACTGGAAAACAGAAACCTGTATTTACACTGTGAAGTGCACCATCTAAGAAACATTGATTCTTTTCTGCAGTGGTGTCAGACTTGAGGGAAGGATAAGGGAACAGGTCCTGATAGCCAAAGCAGTGTGGACTTCAGTGGCCAAGAAAAGGAGCATAAATTAGAGGCGTGCCTTTAGAAGGGGGGCAAAGGTCTGATTACTGTCAAGGTCAGATCAGAGGCCAGACTGAGAGGCAACAGCTTTCAAAGGAAATGCTTTTGCCATATTCCTTCGTAATCACACAAAAATAAGTACATATTTTCTTTTTAATACTAATTAAAATTTAATTTTTCCAAACCCACAAACTAGACTGACATATTCCTAGGAAAAGAATAGCCTTAGACCTAAACTTCAATAAACCAAATCCCACACCACAGAGCGTGCAAGCCTGTCAGTCCTTACAGAGTTGTTTGGTTTTTTTTGTTTTGTTTTGTTTTGTTTTTCTTTTTTCCATTTTTCTATTTTCTATATCTTTTTCTAAATTTTATTCTGGGTTATTTTTAAGAATGATATCATGTAGAATAGATATAATAGATTTCATTTAACAAATTTCTTGTAAAATTGTGTTCATTATAGGGTTAATTCTTTAGAGCAGTATTGAAATGCGATTCAGAGTCCCAAGGGAGTTTAAATTGTCTTCCCTCTTTAATTAGCTGACACATATTTGGCAAATGTTCATATGACCCTTGGAGAGCATCTGTTTCTTCTTAAAAAATTCACAGAATATTTCTTGAAATTAAGGTTGGGGATCTCTAGTGTAGTAATCTGAAATTCAAAATGCTCCAAAAACTGAAAAATTTTAAATTCTCACTTGACACCTGAAGCAAAAATTTTTATCACCAGTAGCTCACAGTCATCAGAGACGAAAATCAAACAGACGGAACAAATGTTTTAGAAACCATTGCCTTCAGACTGTGTAAAAGGTATTAAAATATGTATGAGTTTTGTACTTAATATGTCTAAGCTACAACGTATTTCATAATGTGTATTGTCATAGTCTACAGTCAGAAATATGACTCTGTATTTGTACTAAGCATTTCAATTCATACACACACACTGTTGCAGAGTGTACATTGGATATTTTAAGACACGTATGTAAAGTATTGTTGGTTTGAATCTGACATACAGAGTTCATGCAGTCTACTGCCTTGAAAAGTAACTAAATTCTCTAAATTCCCCTTGTGTCAAACTAATACTCCTGCATCATAAGAATACTACACTGAACAAGTGATTAACATGTGTGGGCATACATTATGGTATCTGATATTTGTTCATTTTTTTTTCAAACTGTAGGTTCTAGTTGCTATACATGCCAGATACAAACTCAATTAGTAAAGTAGGGACTAGGAAGGAACAGTACTTGGTAAATGGATGTAATTAAGGCGAGCCTTAGGCAAATTGCAAAGGATTTCAAATGAGTTAGGAAAGCCCTGATTCAGTAATTTCACCTGCCATCATTTTCCCTCCACCAATCTGACCAATTACACAGAATCCTAACCATGATAAAGTACAGAGAGCAGTGCAGCTTGTTACAAAGCTACCTACCATGTGCTGTATAAAACAATGTTAAAACAGGGAAGGAATCAGACACAGTAAAGGATTTTGATTTACCAAGTAAATTTTTGGTACTTTGACATGCAACAGCTAACACACAGTGCTAACCTGCCCGATGTTAATTATGTATCATCTCATATAATTTCTTTTTTTTCTTTTTTAAATATTTATTTATTTGTTTGTTTGTTTGTTTTGAGAGAATACTGTTGCTGTCTTCAGACACACCAGAAGAGGGCATAGGATCCCATTGCAGATCCGATTATAGATGGTTGTGAACCACCATGTGGTTGCTGGGAATTGAACTCAGGACCTCTTGAAGAGCAGTGAGTGTGCTAAACCACTGAGTCATCTCTCCAGCCCCATATAATTTCTTCCTTTCCAACAGAATTTAGTCTTTCCAAAATCAGGATACAAAAATTAATTTGTTAAACTGGACCTTGATAATCTATAAGTTCCTGTAAAATAAATCTATAAATTTAAGTACAAAGCATGTCAAGAATCAAAGGCCAGATCATCCCAGAATGCTATGTACGTTATGGCCTCATGAATCTCCCGGGACTCCCCTGTGCTTTCATTGTTTCAGAAGGCTGGTCTTTCCCATAGCTTTGGCTAGAAACAAATCTCCTGCCCAGTCATCTTGTTCCATTTTTTTCTTTGAATTTTAAAGCCCCTCAGCCTTCCATTTCTATATCTGAGACGCAAATAATATCGAAGTAAAATAACTGTACTTAAGACACAAACATACTTCAAAGAAAGAGCATTGTTTAGCTTTTCCATCTCCAAACCTGAGTAGTTTTCTCAGGAAATTAAAAGACGGTTGAAACTAAGGAAAACATCCCCTCATATTGCTAACAGACTGGTCTAAGAAATAAATATCCTTTTCTGATGTTTAAATTACTTTAAAACAAAAATTCCAAGAAGATCTAATTTACGAGACCTCTTTTATATAGCAAATCTGTATTTCTAGACTCCATAAAAATGAATTATCAATTCATCACTCCAGTTCTAGACTTGTCACCATAAAAACTGAATTATCAAACTAAACTAAGTGTAACGTAAAATTTCCTTTTGTGCTAAATTGTATCTATTAACAGTTTCACAAATTAAAAGAATTGCTCCTGAATCAACAACTGTGAGTTACTGGAAAATTGTTTTGAATTATATAACAAATACAACTATTCATGGTTACTAATTATAATTTTGAGTATTTCCTTTCCAGAAAAAGAATTATAATGTATTGAGTTCTATAGAGACAGCTTCGGGGCTTCAGAAAGGAGGACCTAAATTGATTATCCATTATCCATTAGCTCAAATAGGTCATCTAACAGAAATAATCAAGTAAGCCTTTAGGGTAAATTTCTTCTAGATTTATCTAAACTGATTTTTAAACCCATTCCCCCAATTTCCCTTGAACCATGTTAAAATCTGATTTTATCATGTTTCTTACCTTCAGAATTTGGGAAAATTCACAAGATAAACCAAATTGTTTGTAAGATGGTTTTTCTGGAGTTCTTTAAAATTGGTCAACATCCCAGTGGCAAAATGATGTATAGAACAATTGAATAGAATTGTCTAGAACAATATGCAGGATAGAAACAACTAAAACATAATAAATATTCGATCTGGAAACTGTAAATACTATAAAATAAATCAACATTTGGATTTTACATGAGCATAAGAAGTCGTAAATGCTTGTGATAGTTACATGTTTAAAAATTAAATCATGTGTATCTCAGTCTACAAATAGTTAATTTAAAAATGTATGCACACAGTGGTGCACAGCTTTTTATTATTTGGATATATTCCAGAAACAGTTTTGCATTGGTACTGATAATTCTGCTTGACATTAAAATACACTTGGAGGTGCAAATTTTTACAAGCCTCTGGTAATTAAATGGAAATCATTTCTTGTGATAGGGGACTCTGGATGTGTTTGGGATGCAAAAGGAGGCCTTTAATTAACTCCTTATAAATTTATGATGTGACAAGATATTGTCTGTTTCTTCTGCATAGGAGACCTCCCAGAGCCACGTGAAACTTAGCTTTAGCTATTAGTTACCTTTGTGTGGCAGCAGAGCTATGGGAGAGTTGAATGAAACTCACTGTATCATGCTGTCCATAAGAACACCAGCATAAAATATTAATCACAGGGGCTCGACATGTGAAATGTTACAAGAGAGAAAGTCAAAGAGTAAAGGGTTAGAGAAGTCACCCCAGGATGCCAAACATTATCACCAACCAACCATTCTCAATAGCTAAAGCAAAATGCAGAGGTCCAAGACAAACACACTAATAATTCTTATACTTTCTCCACACCTAAATAATGACCTAGCCACTATGTGATAAAAAATAATGAAGGAATTCTGCCCTAATGAAGAAAGGAAAACAGCACAGGTGCATATGAGATTGATGTGGTTCCTCAAAAACAAGCCAATGGTGAACTGAGTAAAGTCCATTCCTAATGTTACAAGCATTTTGTCCCTGTCCTTTAGCAGGAGAGAAAATTTGCTATTATGCTGTTACGTCAATTTATCTCATATGAGATTTTAGGTAAGACAAAAACATAAATGGTTTGTAATGATTATGTCTGAATTAGTTATATTCTAAGTGTGTATAGTTACAAATGTTTCAGAAGTGCATTGGCATCATGTTTGGTGGTAAGATTATAATTGGGCTGGGATTGTACAATTATCAATGTATAACTTTTAAAACCAAGAAAGCAATTTCAGAAGAATAATGAAAGGCATTTTTGTATTGGCAAAAAACATAAAGGACAGTATGCCCTAGTAGACTACAAGGAACTTAAAGATGTTGAGGTAAAGGAACGTCTTTAAAGTTACATGGATAATGTCAGGATACTTTAGCGTGAGAGCAAAGTTAGACCAATTTATCTTATATAACCCATCAGGTAGCCTCTGCCCACCCAATGGCTTGTGATGATTAATCCTGAATTATTTATATTCTGAGTGTACATAATTACAAATAGTTCATAAATACTTTGTCTGGTGTTGAGTTCTGGGATTATAATTTTTCAGCAATTATGCAGTTATCCATACAACACCGTCAGCTCAAGTTTGTTTATATAGCTGTGGGTCATATTTCCTTGAAGTTCCTTTTGTGTGATAGGTTTGGATCCTTTAGGAAACATTTGCTCATAGAAGAGTCTTTCTACACACTTGCTGATCAACAATATAAAAGTTCTTCCTCCATCAGAATTTATTTAAATTTTTGACTAAGTTTAGCATAAGTATCCACATTGAGTCTGACAACTTGTATATCATAGTTGCTGAGTTTCTTAATGACTTGTGAATATACATTCTTTAACTGTGTATCTGTGACAATATCTGTGTTTAGTAATGATCCAGTATGTTTAAGTAATTTTGAGGATGTTTGTAAACTTGTTTGTCAGTGGTTGTTTTCCAATTATAGATCACAATTATTTTTCAAGTAAAAAAAAATCTAATAATAAAAAAAAACATACATTGGAAAAAATGCCCACTGTAAAATCTTACTCAGGATTATTCAGTCAGCAAATTAATAATTCTTTATTGAATGAAAATGAATGAAAAAAGTATATAATGTTACACTGGATGATTTAAGCTTACTTAATAGTGGAACACTGAAAGAATGGTCTTTATCAAACTGTATAATGCAAATCAAAAACAACTCTGAGATTCCACATTACACCAATCAGAATGAGAAAACTCAAGTGATAGCACCTGATGGTGAGGATGTCAAACAAGGGGAACATTCCTCCACTGCTGGTGGCAGTGCAAACAACTACTTTGGAACTCAACCTGTTAGTTTCTCAGAAAACTGGGAAGAGTTCTACCTGAAGACTCAGCTATACTGCTCCTGAGCATATACCCAAAAGATGTTTCACCATCCCACAAAGACACTTGCTGAACTGTGTTCATAGCAGATTTATTAGTAATATCCCCAAACAACTTAGATGTTTGTCAACTGAAGAATGGATAAAGAAAATGTGATATATCTATACAACCGAACACTGTTCAGCTACTAACAGCAAAGACATCGTTAATTTTGCAGGCAAATGGAGGGTACTTGAGAATATCCTGAGTGAGGTAACTCAGTCCCAAAAGGACATGCCTTGCACCCATTCACTTATAAGTGCATACTAGCCATAAAATACAGGATACTTGTGTTAAAATCCACAGACCCAAAGAAGCTAAACAAGAAGGAAAGCACAAGTGATCATGCTTGAATCTCACTTAAAAGGGGGAATAAAATAGCCATAAGGGGCAGATGAAGGCAGGGAATTGGGTTAGAGAGGAGATTGGGAGGGAAGTCGGTGTTCACAATAAAGTATGGGGAGGATCAGGAGAAATGGGCAGATGACCACGAGATTTAATGGAAATCTGCACCTGAAGGTTGTCGGGAGGTGGTGGGAATCTCCAGTACAAGGGTGTCCTGGGATAAATGAGGTACTCAATAATCAATGGGAATGCCCTTATCTTTGACTAACAGCATTAGGGATATGGAAACTGAAGAGGCCACATCCTGTGGCAAGGCAGGAACACCAGTGGACTGATAGGGACCCACAAAACACACCCACCAAACTTTTAAGCCAAAATCTATTCTGTCTACAGGAAATGCAGGCACTGGGGAAGAGCAGAGACTGAGGGAATGGCCAACCAATAATGAGCCCAACTTGACACCAATCCCATGGGCAAGCACCAATCTCTGTATTAATGATATTCTGTTATGCTTGCAGACAGGAGACTAGCCTGGCTGTCCTCTGAGAGGCTCCCCACCCAGCAGCTGACTTATATATAGACGCCCACAGCCAAAAAGTGTGTGGCACTTAGAGATTCTTATGGAAGGATAGAGGAAAGGGTTGTGGTCCCTGAAGGGGATCGGGACTCCACAATAAGACCACTAGAGTCAACTAACCTAGACCCTTCTTGCTCTTAGAGTCTTAACTACCAAGAGCATACACTGGCTGGACCTAGGCATCCCCTCCCAAACAACTGGAGTGAGGCTATCTCAAAAGTTGTTGCCTGTGTGTGGGTTATGTTCTAGTTGGGCTACCTTGTCTGGCCTCAGTGGGAGAGGATGTACCTAGCCCGGCAAAGACTTGATGTACCAGAGTTGGGGGATACTTGGAGGAAAAGGGATGGGAAGATGGGGGAAGGATTGCCATTGCAGGAGATGATGACTGGGAGGGGGGCAGTGAGCAGAATGTATGTTGAATGAAACACACACACACATACACACACACACACACACACACACACACACATCTGAAATAAAAGCCACAAAAAAACTGGGGCATGTTATAGGCGATGGACCTGTGAAATTTTATCGTTATTGGTTTTCTAAATATAAAATATCTAAATATCCAGAAGACTTATTGAAATAGAATGGTATTACATATTTCACAAAGAGATTATTTTCTGTAATTACTAGTTTTTCTTTAAAAATACTAATACATGTGGGTAGGGGTTTTGTGAGGGTGGGAATGGCAGGACAGGACAGGGGGCTATGATGTAAGATGAATAAGTGAATAATAATTTAATTAATGGAATATATATATTAATTTATAATAAAAAGAAAAAATATTTCAAACAAAAAAAAAACGTTGGTGAGGATATGGACAAAAGTCACAACACTGAAAATCAGGATGGAAGGTAGACAAAAATATAGACACTGTAAAAAATAAAATATTTTACCTATTTTATCAAAATTAATCATATACAAGTCACATATAAAAATGTAGATTATGTATGAAAACCACCTTTATTTCATGTTTTGAAATAATTGTAGTATAAAGGCTTTATCTTCTCTGAATACAAATTATGGAGTCTGTTAAATTAATATTGTACATATTTTACTTATAATTAAGTAACTTTTTTGTTTTTGATTTTTTGAGACAGGGTTTCTCTGTATAGCCCTAGCTGTCCTGGAACTCACTCTGTAGACCAGCCTGGCCTTGAACTGGGAAATCCATTTGCCTCTGCCTCCTAAGTGCTGGGATTAAAGGCATACGCCACCACTGGCTGGTGGCGTATGCCTTTAACTAAATAACTTCATTAGCATTAAATGGGTTTGCGAAATGGCTCTATGTAAATTGCCTGACAAAATGCTTTTTAAAATCAATAATTTCTGTAGTTAAAGTAATTTAACTAGTCATTGTACATAATTTTGGAGAATGAAAAGACATATGCCTAAAATCTTAAATTATTGCTTCCAGTTAAATATTAAGCAAAAGTATATTTCAAAAGAATAATTTCAAATAATTATATGGTTCACATGTATAAAGAAGAAAACAATGAAATATACTAGCACATTGCTTTAGAGGAATATATTTGTGTTTGTGTGTGTATGTGTGTGTTTGTGCCTGTGTGTGTCTTTTCATTCACGTGATCCCATAAAGATTTAATTTAGTTAATAACATACATACTTTCTCTTTTGTCTCCATCTTCATTATCATAGAAAAACCATTATATCATAGTTCTTACAATCCTTAAATGTGTGTTATATTCCTTGTTCTTCTGAGAATTGTTCATCCATGAATGTAAATGCAAGAAAAGCCTTTGTGTTTAGTTACAATAATCAAGCACAAATAATGTTATCACTATCACCATAACAATGATGATGAACTGGTATCATTAACAACACAGTTTTCTCACATATTATCCATATACATGAATTCAATACAAATGATAGTACTTGTCAATCACTAAAATATGTAACAATTAAAAGTCACTTTCATTGGCAAGTAACCTCATATCATGATAAAATAATTGTTCTCTAGCTAAAATAAACAAGTTTAATAAAGACCATACATTATTTATATTTACTAATAAGCCTATATTTATACATCTATATGAGTTACATATGAAGATTACTTAAGTTCTCAAAACTTAACACGTAATACCATAGTCACTTATAAGACAATTTCATAAACCTATTTTAAATAATGTTTTTATCTTTTCTATATTCTTCAAATTAGTGAAAATTAACTTACCTGAGAACAACTTAATAAGAACAAATACATTTGCTGCAGAATACATATTATAGTCTTAAGATTGATTGCTTTCCTTTCCTACAGCAACCCATTTTATGAATTTGTATTTGCTATTCATCTGAACAAAAGCCAAGCTGCTAGTGGAAAGTTATTCAATTTTACTAGAAATTAATTTTACCTCTGAAAAGAAATCTTTTTTTTTTTACTGTGAACTGGTAAACTGCCAGAAATTTGTTCACTGGAAAGAATGAACTGTATCAGATGCACAATGCGTGCACTCCTGCCTCTGCAGACTGGGATTTGGCTTTCTTTCCTATCTCTCTGGATGAAATGCAGATAAGGACAGTTGCAATAAAGCCTGGACAAAAATTCAAGGTGGCTGCCAAACACATGTCTGTCCAACACACAAGGGAGATGATACCCTTTGTCTTAAACCTCCAAAAATTACTAATGTTTTATTATAGTCTTCTTTCACCCCATCCAGTTATGATTGCATCTTTTCTTTTAAAAATATTAATTATATACAAACTGTTCAAAAATTATTCTTATTTTGCATGGTTCTTACACCTAATTTGATATATGTAAAGGATGACTATCAGGTTTTGTTTTATTTGGCTTTGTCTTCTACTATTTTGTAAAATAGATTAAAAAAATATACCTCCAGAGACTGAGTTAATTAATTAACTGCCAGAAGCAATCTCTGAAGCCAACAATAGTCTTGGAGGGCTATTTATATTTTTTGGCTGAGTTGTACGTACTTTTTCTTTGCATTTACTTAAAAAGTTTATTCTTAATTCTCGACTTTAGGTTATGGAACTGAAGTTGCTCAAATGTTGTTATTGGCATTGTAGTCCAAAACAAAGAATATACGCTAAATTACATAGAAAATAGCTATATTATCTGCATTGGTTGATTAATAATCATTGTGAGTTAACAAAGTATAGGTATAAATATGCTGTGGTCAGTTTTGTCAAATTACCTTTGAAAACTAGAACCAAACCCACAGCCAACATCAACCTAAATGGAGACAAAGTATTTTCATTAAAATCAGAAATGAGAAAAAAGATGAGCATTCATTCTGTTGCTGTTCATTATAGTACTTAAATTAAGACACCTGAAAGATATCAAGTGTATCTGAAGAGAAAAAAAAATCTAAGTACCTATATTTACATATGATATGATTTAATGCATAAAAGACCCCCAAAGCTGCATCAGAAAACTTCTACAGTGGATGGACACATTCAGCAAAGTAAGAGGATACAAAGATTACAAAGAAAAATCAGTAGATTTAAATACATGCATTTTACAGAGTGAACATAGAAAACAGGAAGCAGTA
Organism: Apodemus agrarius; assembly: GCA_964023405.1. NCBI lineage: Eukaryota > Metazoa > Chordata > Mammalia > Rodentia > Muridae > Apodemus > Apodemus agrarius. The sequence goes on along the minus strand of OZ030018.1, from coordinate 26,687,180 downwards.
AATTTTACAATATCATTATGGGATAACTCTAACCAAGCAAATAAAGGACTTGACAAAAAAAAAATGAAGATATAAAATCTTAGAAAGATCTTCAATGCTCAGGGATTGGTGATTTTTGTTTTGTTTTGTTTTTTTCAAGACAGGGTTTCTCTGTGTAGCCCTGGCTGTCCTGGAACTCACTCTGTAGACCAGGCTGGACTTGAACTCAGAAATCCGCCTGCCTCTGCCTCCCAAGTGCTGGGATTACAGGCATGTGCCACCACCACCCAGCGGGATTGGTGATCTTAATAGAGTGAAAAATAAATGGTCAACTTACCAAAATATATCAAAAGATTAAATGCAATTATCATCAATATTACACGATATTTTTTTCATAGAAACCAAAAGACCAACCTTCAGCTTCATATGGAAAGACACACACACATACACACCACACCACCACCACCACCTCTCCACCACCACCACCACCACAACAACAACAAATCACTGTAGCTAAAACTTTCCTGAATAATACAAGACCTGATAGGGGTATCTCCATTCCTGATTTCAAGTTGTACTACAGAGCTATAGTTGTAAAAAAAAAAAAAAAAAAAAAAAAAAAAAAAAAAAAAACATGACACATGATGATATTGGCACTACATCAAACACATTGATCAATGAAATTAAAAAGAAATGTGTACCTATAAATCCTTCTTTTTTGACAAATAGAGATATACCCTGAAGAAAAAAAAAAGCATCTTTAACCAATGGTACTGTTCATCTGGATGGCTGCATGTAGAAGAATGCAAATGGTTTAATCTTTATCACCCTGCACAAAGTGCAGCTCCCAACAGACAATGACCTCAACATAAGGTGAAATACAACAAAGCTGATGAAGAGTAAGTGGGGTTTTGGACTAAAACACCCAATGAGTAAGCTCCATTAGTATACACTTATAAAACTTAGTGGGGTGGGGGCAGGGAGACAGAGGGAGAAAGGGAGGGAGACAGAGAGGGACAGAGTCAAATAGACAAAGAGAGAGAGAGAGAGAGAGAGAGAGAGAGAGAGAGAGAGAGAGAGAGAGAGAGAGGAGGGGAGAGAGAAAGAGGGAGAGAAAGGGAGGGAGAGAGAGAGAGAGAGAGATTCACTGCACTAGCCAAAACAAAAATGACATTGATGCTTAGTAAGCTCATGAAGAATTTAAATCACACTCTAAGTAACTTAGAAATAACTGAAAAGACAGGATACATTTTTATAGATGAGATGTTAAAAGAATGAATGAGAGAAATGTAATTGCTGTTGTTATTACTCATAGTGTAACTGGTTATACATAGAAAAATTAAGTCAAAATGGTCCATTTCTGTATTAAATAATAAATGAAATAGAAAGATCTTGACTGTTTTGATTTTATATGATTGGTATGTAAAGTTTTTAACTGTCTTCTGAATATGATATTAAAAAATAAGAGCTAAATATTACCTAATTGCATAGGTATATATGATATATATACATACATACATATATATGTATATATACATATATATATATATATATTCACAGCAGATAAGTATTAAAATACATCAGATAGAAGTATTATATTGGCCCTACAACTGATAAGCAGATGAGTTAACTTCTAATTCACCTTTTAGATGGCACCTGTTACATAGTTTTAAAATGTTTATAAGAACACTTTAAAATAAATTATAGGAGTCTGGAAGATGTATCATCCATGAATAGCAATTGCTGATCTTATAAAGGATGAACATTTGTTTCCTAGTACCCTCACAATGGCTAACAGCTATCTAAACCTCCAATTTCAGAAGATTGAACACTTTTTTCTGATCTCCATGGGCACTAGTAATTCATATGGTACATGTAGATACCTGCAAATAAACACATATACACATAAAAATAAAATATCTTTTAAAATATTTGATATATCGTATATTAAAATTGTAATTTTTGAAAATCTATGCAACCCTGAGTTTGATCTGGGTCATTAGGTAAACCAGCTGTACTGATTCACATCAGCAACATCAATTCCTCCCTCATGCCAATTTTTCACTACATAGAAACAGGAGGGTAAGACTTGTAAAGTCATTGTCTGCTACATAAGGATGAGTCTAGCCTGAGCCACATGAGACCTAGTTAAAATATTTATTGCTTAATAAATAAAAAATATTTCCACTCATAAATATAGTAAAAATACTCTCCTTAAACGCAAAAAAAAGGTATATGCATACAGTTGTTCATGAGAAATAATTACTGTCCTGTCAGGGAATAAAAGACGTACTCCTACCTTCTTAACACCTTATTTTTTCTTATTTTATATGTATATCAAAGACATGTAGCAGTTATCAAAAGAAGAACATGTGCCAAAACCATAATAAAACAACCCTTCATGATGAATTTTATGCCATTCAAATTTTTAAATACTCACAATTTGTACTGAACTCAAGAATAAGTGCAGCATCTTTACCACAAAACCTGCCCTGGAGTGAATCCTGCTATCTCCTGAACTGTAACCTGAGGGGGAAGATATATATATATTCTCTGATAAAATGAAATTGAGGGAATAGAGACAACTTAAAGAAATTCTTAGTAATCAACAAGTTTGAAATTATGATCAAAAAGAATCATATACAAAAAACAAATATTAGGTAGACTAAGAAGTTTATATTCAGTAATATAAGGACCTATATTTATGCATGCAATAACAATAAAAATGCATTGATTTTAAAGAAAACAAGGAATATTATATGTGAGAGTTTAGAGAAAGCGAAAGTATGAAACAGAATGAAATAATATTCTGATATCAAAAATAAAAGAAATAATCAAAAACATTGCAAATAAATAAAGAAAAATATTTGATATAATTATAAATATATTATTTCTAAAGAAAATTCTTTTGGTAATGGTGTTATATTGAGACACTGTTCCTTTGTGCAGTCCTAGGAAGTGTGAACATTCAATGGACCATCTTCCTCTGCTTTGAGGAATATAGGCATTCATTTCTATAAACCTGGTTGAGATTTCCATATAAAAATTATTAGTATTGATTTTAATATTCTGAAGATATTATGAAATATCTGATATATAATGATGATAGTCTTCACTGCAAACAGTAGATATTTGGATCTTGTGAGTTTTGTGACTAACAGAATATACTGTTTAATAATTTAGATTATACTTAAATATGCTTAATTACATTTATTTTAGAATAAAAATTTAAAAGGGCATGTATAAATAAAATTAAAATGAGCCTAGAGCTTTGTAGAATGCGGTAAAGTATGACAAATCTCTCTATCATCAAAGCTTTACACATTGCTAACTACTTTATAGCTGGTAAGAGATCACCGTTATGCACAGTTATAAAACTTGTCACTTTCAAATGCAGACAATTCATTTTTTTACAGAAGCATCCATCAAGTAACCTTTCTCCATAAAAGATTTTTCCTAGCCTATGAATATTTCAGATGTATGATCATTCAAACACCAATTACAAAAGCAAATGCTTTAGACAAAGGATATCATAAAAGGGAGGTAAATTGTTTAAAAGACAGATTTGTTGTGGTAGACTTTGAAACAGTAACACCGGTCTAACTTTTATATATGCAATGCTATTTATAGGTCTTACATCATTCTGCTTTCATAAGTTGATAACTTTTGGCGATATACTAACAAAAAGAACTATTTCTTTTCTGGCGGATTGATTTTCATTAAAATTATATGACAAATTTATACACATGTGGTAAGGTTTCTTTTACATTTTCTTTAACCTTTAAGGCCAACAAATAATTCTGCTTTTACCTTTCAATTTTTAAAACATGTCTCCACATCCTAGAGCCTAGAGTTGCATTTCTCAAAGTGAATGTTATCATTTGAGTTACGTGAAACCTTATCTTAAATGCAATTGTTCACGCACATATCTTTAGTTTACTGAATAAGAACCTCCAAAGGAAAAGTTGAAATCCAACAAGGGATGTCCACTTAAAAAAAAATAGACTATTTATTCTCAAATAAAATAAGGGTTGACAACCATTAGCTAAGGAGATAAAGCAACTTATTGCTTAGCTTGTTTTATAATGTTTTTGTTTAGCCTGTAGCCTAGATTTTCAGTCCACCAATTTCTCCCTGTAACAATTAATGAACTATCTTAGTCTGTTTTATTATGCTTGGAATGTTGACAAGAAATTTATTGGCTTTCACATCTACAGAGTAGAAATTGCAACATCAAGGTAGCTACATCTAGTGAGAGAATTATTGTTTTTTTTTATTGTATCCTTTTTTATTGGATATATTCTCTATCTACATTTCATTTCCCTTTTTCTGGTTCCCTGCCCCCCAAAGGTCCCCGATGCCCTTTTCCCTCCCCGTGTTCCCCCATCCACCCTTTCCCAATTCCCTGTTCTGGTATTCCCCTACACTGATGCATTGAACCTTTCCAGAACCAGGGTCCACTCCTTCTTTCTTGTCGGACATCATTTGGTATGTGGATTGTGTCTTTGGTGTCCCAAGATTCTAGGCTAATATCCTCTTATCAGTGACTGTATACCATGGGTATTCTTTTGAGACTGGGTTACCTCACTTAGTGTGATGTTCTCCAGCTCCACCCATTGAGAGAATTATTGTTGTGTCAGCTAATTGTGGAGAAGTTCACAAAATATTTTTTAATGGCCAAATTGCCCCTTTAATATGGGACAATGCAACACACAGAGGTGGAGCATTTTCTTTTCCTTGAAAATAGTTTTATTTCACCTCACATGATATCGCCTCAATATAGATGTGTCTCCTTCCCCTCCTTCAAGACCTTAATATTACTCCAATGGCAATCACATTTAGACAGGAGTTTGGATGAGTTAAACATTCAAGCAGCTTCAGCTTTATACAAATTATAACAAACTTTCCTCTCTCTAAACTATCTTTTTAAAGATATAGTGTCAGGGTTTGGTGTCTGAATTTACTTCATGATGGGGTGGTCTCAGAATGGCCTTTCCTTCAATCTGCTCCATTTTCTGTCCCTGCATTTCCTTTAGTCAGGGACAATTCTGGGTTAAAACTTTTGAGAAGGGTGGGTGGTCCCATTCCTCCATTGGGGGCCATGCCTATCCACTGGAGGTGGCCTTTTCAAGTTCTATCTCCAAGTTGTTGGGTATTTTCGTTAATGTTATCCCCATTGGGTCCTGGGAGCCTCTTGCATCCCTAGGGTCTGGATTTTCTAGAGGTTCCCCACATTTCCCATCCACCACTGCTACTTATTTCTATTCTTTCTCCCGGCCCTCTGGACCTCTCTCCATCCCATACCTGGTCCTTTCCCCGTTTTTTTCATCCCCATCTCCTCTCCCCCTCTGGTCTCTCCCTATCTCTGTCTCCCTTGATTATTTTGTTCCTCCTTCTAAGTAGGTTTTAACATACACACTTTGGTCTTCCTTCTTGTTAAGTTTCATATGGCCTGTGAGTTGTACTGTGGATATTCTGAGCTTTTGGGTCAATATCCACTTATCAATGAGCACATACCACCTGTGTCCTTTTGGGTCTGGGTTACCTCACTCTGGATGATATCTTTTTAGCTCCATCTATTTGCCTACAAAGTTCATGAAGTTGTTTTTAATAGCTGAGTAGTATTCCATTGTGTAAATGTACCACATTTTTTGTATCCATTCTTTATTTGAGGAACACCTGGGTTGTGGGTCCGGTGGGTAGGTGAGCACCTTCTTCAAGGTAAAGGGGAGGGGTATGGATTGGGAGGTTCATGGGGGGACACAAGGAAGGGGGGATAACATGTGAAATGTAAACAAATAAAATGATTAATAAAATTTAATTCTGAAAAAATAAAATAAATGGTTTTTAATTTATATGAGATGCCCCCTTTCTCCCCTTTCTTTCTTGGTTTAAGATGCTTACCATATATTCTGGAAGGAATAAGTTCAGAACTCTGAAAATAGTGTTGTATTCCTACAATCTCAGAGGAGAACCAGAGACAGGAAGACACGTGGAATTCACATGCAAGCCAGCCTAGTGGACTTGATGTAGTCCATGTCCAGGCAGATTCTCTGCAATCCTCATCAGAGAAATTTCAGTATGCAACTGAGGGAAACAGATGAAGAGAACCACAACCAAACATTAGGTAGATATCACTGAATCTTATGGAAGATCGGAATGAAATAGTCTAGGAGCCAGAGAGGCAAGGATACAAGAACCCAGCTGACAGAATCATGTAAGCAGGGCTTAGAATGTTCCATAGAAACAGACAAAAATCAGGGAGCTGTATGGATCTGCTCTAGGCTGTCTGCATATCTTTTATGGTTTTATGGTTGTTAGCTTAATCCTGAAGGTCTTCTAACAGTAGGAGCAAGGGCTGTCTCTGATTCTTTATTTTTTTATTAGATATTTTCTTTATTTACATTTCAAATGTTATCCCCTTTCCTCATTTCCATTCTGAAAACCCTCTATCCCATCCCTTCTCCCCCTGCTCACCAACCCATCCACTCCTGCTTCCCTTTCCTGGCATTCCCCTACACTGGGGTATCAAACCTTCACAGGCCCAAGAGCTTCTCCTCTCATTGATGTCCAACAAGGTCATCCTCCACTACAAATGCAGCTGGAGCCTCCATGTGAACTCTTTGGTTGGTGGTTTAGCTGGAGCTATGGAGATCCTGGTTGGTTCATGTTGTTGTTCCTCCTGTGGTACTGAAAACCCCTTCAGTTCCTTGGGTCCTCTTCCTTAGCTCCTCCATTGGGGACCCTGTGCTTAATCCAATAGATTAAGGCTATGAGCATCCACTTCTTTATTTGTAAGGCACTACCTCTTAGGAGACAGCTATATCAGCCTCATCAGCAAGCACTTGTTGGCATCCACAATAGTGTCGGGGTTTGGTAACTATATATGCCATGAATTCCCAAGTGGGACAGTCTCTGGATGGCCTTTCCATCAATTTCTGCTCCATACTTGGTCTCTGTATATTCTCCCATGAGTATTTTGATCCCCCTTCTAAGAATTGAGGTATCCACACCTTGGTATTCCTTCTTCTTGAGCTTCATGTGGTCTGTGAATTGAATGTTGGGTATTCTGACCTTCTGGGCTAATATGCATTTATCAGAGAGTGGATGATATTTTCTAGTTTCATCCATTTGCCTAAGAATTTCATGAAGTCATTGTTTTTAATAGCTGAATAGTACTCCATTGTGTAAATGTACCACATTTTTTGTATCCATTTCTCTGTTGGGGGATATACTGGTTCTTTCCAGCTTCTGGCTATTATAAATAAGGCTGCTATGAACATAGTGTAGAATGTGTCCTTATTATATGTTGGAGCATCTTCTGGGTATATGCCCAGGAGTAGTATAGCTGGGTCTTCAGGAAGATCTATTTCCAGTTTTCTGAGGAAATGCTGAACTGATTTCCAGAGTAGTTGTATCAGCTTACAATCCCACCAGCAATGAAGGAGTGTTCCTCTTTCACCATATGCTCTCCAGCATCTGTTGTCACCTGAGTTTTTTATCTCAGTCATTCTGACTGGTGTGAGGTGGAACGTCAGGGTTGTTTTGATTTGCATTTCCCTGATGACTAATGATGTTGAACATCTCTTAAGGTGTTTCTCAGCCATTTGGCATTCCTCAGTTGAGAATTCTTTGTTTACTTCTGTGCCCCATTTTCTAATAGCATTATTTAGATTTCTGGAGTCTAACTTTTTGAATTCTTTGTGTATATTGGATATTAGTCCACTATTGGATATAGGATTTAATACAGAGCTTCTCCCAATCTGTTGGTTGCAATTTTGCCCTATTGACAGTGTCTTTGCAATTTTATGAGGTCCCATTTGTCAACTCTTGATTGTAGAGCATAAGCTATAACAAAAAACCCAGGAAAGAGAAAACTATTCTCAACAATAAAAGAACTTCTGGTAGAATCAACATCCCTGATCTCAACCTGTACTACAGAGCAATAGTTATAAAAAACTGTGTGGTATTTTCAGTGAAAGGCAGGTAGATCCACAGAATAGAATTGATGACCCAGAAATGAACCCACACTTGATCTGACAAAGGAGCTAAGACTATCCAGTGAGAAAAAGATAGCATTTTCAACTAATGGTTAGCATGAAGAAGAATGCAAATCAATCCATTCTTATCTCCTTGTCCAAAACTCAAGTCCAAGTGGATCAAATCACTTAAAACCACATAAAACCAGATACACTGAAACTAATAGAAAAGAAAGTGGGGAAGATCCTTGAGCACAAGGACACATGGGAAAATTTCCTGAACAGAACACCAATAGCTCTCTCTGATTCTTTTGCTAGCTTTTGAGACTCTTTTCCTTCTACTGGGTTACCTAGACCAGCCTTCTTATGAGATTATATGCCTACCTTTTTTTTTAACATCAAGGATATTTACTGGGCTCATTTTTTTTTTACAAATAATTTATTTTATTTAGTTATGTTCCAAAAGTTGTTTCCCTTCCTGGTCACCCCTTCCGGAATTCTTTACCCCATCCCTTCTTGTCCTGCCCCCTGCCCCTTCCTCTGAGAGGTGCTCCCCACCCACCCACCCCCACAAGCATCTGTCTTCCCTGGGGCATTAAGTCTCCACAGGATTACATGCATTCTCTCCCACTGAGTCTAGACAAGGCTGTCCTACACAAAAATGGAGCAGAGACTCAAAGGAGGGCCACACAATGCCTGGTCCAACTTGGGATCCATCCTATGTATGCACACCAAATCCTGACGCTATTACTGAGGCCATATTTTGCATGCAGACAGGAGCCTCTTATGCCTGTCCTCTGAGAGGCTCTACCATCAACTGACTGAGTCAAATGCTGTTACTTATAGCCAAACATTGAATTGAGGTCAGTTGCTTGTTATGCCATGTTTAGTTGATAACCTTGGGAGACCTGCTCTTTTATGAAGAGAATTGGAGGAGGAGTGGATTTGGCAGAGAGGAGGTAGGGGTGAAGAGACTGTAAGGAGAAGAGAAAGGGGAAACTGAGAAAAGTATAAATAATCAATTAAAAACTACAGGTAGAGAGTGACTCAGGAAGACTTTCAATATTAGCCTATCAATCTTTTAATGTTGTACCCATTCACATGCACTTAGATATTAACCTTCATGTACTTGTACAAACACACAGACACACAGACACACATAAAAACACACACTCACACACACACACACACACACACACACACACACACACACACACACATACACACCTCAGTGTGTATGCATTACAGAAAAAGGTAAAAGGTGTTGAAATGAATAGATGAAGAGAGACCCAGAACAATTAGAGAACATGCACTGTGTTTGGCCAAATTTTCAGCAAACCATGCAGTTTCTCAGACTGATCTCAGCCAAGGTCTGTTCATTAAGACTATACAAAGTGCATAAGTATGAATGTTCCCATCATCAAGGGCTGCACCAGAAGGAAGTTCCTTGCTTTTGTATTCTCCTGGTTTTACAGCTATGACTTAGAAACTTTGGTCCTACTTTCTCCCCATCATCTATATAATATTCCTAGATCTTTGTTATTTTATAAGCACACATATGACTTCATTTATAACTATGTATGGGAAGAAAATTCCAAGATCTCTATCTTAATCACATCCTCATGTGACACAGAAGTATTTGCCATATTTCATGTCAGGTCGTTCTCAAAATTAATTTTCTTGGTTTTTCTGGATCAGGAAATTAAAATAAGTTTGGATTCTAAATGAATTAAGCATTCTATCTTAACTTTTATTCCTCATTCATGTGTGTTTAAAATTGATTCAGTAAGAAAATAATTTTGAGCATAAGCAATTGGTGTTCTGTTCAGGAACTTTCCCCCTGAGCCAATGTCCTCAAGGGTCTTCCCCAGTTTCTTTTCTATTAATTTTAGTGTGTCTGGTTTTATGTGGAGGTCCTTGATCTACTTGGAGTTGAGCTTAGTACAAGGAGATAAGAGTGGATCAATTCTCATTTTTCTGCATGTTGACCTCCAGTTGAGCCAGCACCATTTGTTGAAAAGGCTCTTTTTTTCCACTGGATGTCGAAGCTCCAGTGTCAAAGATCAATTGGCCATAGATGTGTGGGTTCAATTCTGGGTCTTCAATCCTATTCCATTGATCCACCACCCTGTCACTGTACCAGTACCATGCAGATCAAGAATAGACAAATGGGACCTCATAAAATTACTGTTTCTGTAAGGCAAAAGACACTGTCAAAAGGACAAATCGGCAACCAACAAATTGGGGAAAGATCTTCATTAACCCTATATCTGACAGAGGGCTAATATCCAATGTTTACAAAGAACTCAAGAAGTTAGACTCCAGAAAACCAAATAACCCTATCAATAAATAGGGTAAAGAGCTAAACAAAGACTTTTCACCTGAAGAAATTCAGATGGCTGAGAAACACCTTAAAAAATGTTCAACATCATTAGTCATTAGAGAAATGCAAATCAAAACAACCCTGAGATTCCACCTCACACCAGTCAGAATGGCTAAGATTAAAAACTCAGAAAACATCAGGTATTGGCGAGGATGTGGAGAAAGAGGAACACTCCTCCACTGCTGGTGGGAAGGCAAGCTGGTACAACCACTCTGGAAATCAGTCTGGCGGTTCCTCAGAAAACTGGGCGTGATACTTCCGGAGGACCCAGCCATACCACTCCTGGGAATATACCCAGAAGATTCCTCAGCATGCAATAAGGATACATGCTCCACTATGTTCATAGCAGCCTTATTTATAATAGCCAGAAGCTGGAAAGAACCCAGATGTCCCTCAACAGAAAAATGGATACAAAAAAAATGTGGTATATATACACAATGGAGTACTATTCAGCCATTAGAAACAATGAATTCATGAAATTCTTAGAGAAATGGATGGAGCTAGAGAACATCATACTAAGTGAGGTAACCCAATCTCAAAAGATTTCCCATGGTATGCACTCACTGATAAGCGGATATTAGCCTAGAATCTTGAGACACCAAAGACACTATCCATATACCCAATGATGTCCGACAAGAAGGAAGGAGTAGAAATAGACCCTGGTTCTGGAAAGGCTCAAAGGATCAGTATAGGGGAATACCTGAACAGGGAATTGGGAAGGGGTGGATGGGGGAACACAGTGAGGGAAAAGGGCATATGGGACCTTTAGGGGACAGGGAACCAGAAAAGCGGAAATGAAATGTAAATATAGTATATATCCAATAAAAATATTTTAAAAAAACTAGAAATAAATTCTGAACTTTTACTCTTCAAAAAAAAAAGAAAGAAAATAATTTTGATTAGTTAAGTCACCAATTAAAAAATAAAATAGCTTAGTGGTAAATATACTTACTAAACTTTTCTTTGGTGTGCAGATTCAGTTACTTAGAAGCTAAACTCTATATTATATAAAGGAGAGTTAGTATTATTTTAAAAGTACCTATGTGCAAAATTGAAGAACATTGTTTGAAACTAAAACAATATCAACCAAAACCTAATTTTATTTAGAATGTCTAAATCAAATAGGAAATAAAGGACATTATACTTTAGTAAATGTTGTAAAATAATATTTTTTATTATGAATTCACTTATGGTACATCATCAAAACTGATTTCATCTTGTTTAAAATCCAGATTGAAAGAGTTCTTTTCATTTACATATCCAGAGAGCCAAAGAAAATACTTATAAAGCTTTGCCTGAAGAATGCTACAGAAAACTTGTCCTCCTTGTTAACTTAACTCAGTGACAATTTGACGTTGTTATTGTTTTAAATTCCATGCTTCATCTGTACACACAATACATTTAAACTACCCAAAACTAATGTGCTATGCTCAGTCTTAAATTTAAAATGTCCCAATGTCAGAATTTAACTTCGACAGCATCTTGGTGGCAAAGTAGAAAGAAATGGAGACTTAACTGATGGATCATTGATTGTGAGGCTACAATAGTGATCTAAAGAAGAGTCTCAAGGGTGCTAGTCAGGATAGCCAACATGAGCACTTTCCAAGACAATAGCACAGGTGTGTCTATGCTGACATTTGGAAACTTAGAAGTAGGTTTGTGTCTGTGCTTTACCAGGCAGACACTTGGAAGTAATTAGGCTCTGGTTTGAACTATTTGGTGTCTAAACCTGATTCATTGGCTACCTTTATCCAACCAAACACAATTCTTTCTTGTGTTTGGAAGATCAGTTATTCCAAATTCATTCTTTTTTATCTGGATGAAATCATCAACTCCACATGACTCGTCATGGCAGACTCATCTCATTGGGCTTTACACAATTAAATGCATGTTTCAGAGTATCTATTCAAATACAAATGCATTATTGATTTTGCTTGTCTTGCATCACTTCCTGGTCCATCCGCCATTTTTTTTAATTCCATAGTCCTTCATAATTGGAGTTAAAATGCAAAATTAAAACTAATTACAGGCTGTCTTTCATTGCCTTTCAGAGCATTCAGGGCTCGGGCATTGCTCTCTCCTCTCATTCCTCTCATCCCGTGCTTGTTAGTCATCATTATTGACTCAGAAGAGTGCTGTGGTGTGTAATATATCGCCGCCACAAAAATCATTCTTCTTCGTTAAAGCCTCTTCTCCTGTGGGTGCCCGCTGAGCTGTGTACCCTCCACTGAGTTGCAGATGCTGCAGTTTCTATGATTGTATTGGTGGCACATTCATGAATGCTTCTTGGAAAAAAAAAACTCATTCCAAACCGATAAATCAAATCAATAAATAAGTCAATAAATCTCTTTTACTTTGCAAACACCATCAATCTTTAGCAGAATGAATCACTACTGCTTGTCTGTGCCATTTGGAGCCTTTGAAACTACTATTAGATGCTCTTCTGGCCCTGTGTTAATGCTTACATTACATAATACACTTGACCTGATACTAGTTCCAAAGACATTTGACCCATAGGGTCAATTCCAATGAACTGCATCTTTTCAAAGAGAATTCAAGAGGGAATACTATGTGTTGAAGATGAATTCAACCATACTATGAGATTTGAATGACAATGTTTTATATGTGTGTGTGCATGTATTATAAATATGTGTGTATGTGCTATATATAAACAGTGTTATATATTTATGAGATAATATTATTCAATTACTAAAACATTAAAGACTCATGATATATATAGTACATTGTAGAATACAAATAAATAATTTTCAACATTAAATATTACAAATTATGTATAATATGAATATTTTATCCTAACAATATGATGTACATTTATTCTATTCATTATCTATACTCCAAAGTAGAACCATTCCTCATATAATTCAATATAAAAGTGTACAATTTATCACATATTACTTAGGAAGTTTATTTATGCACCTCCATTATGATTCTAAAATGTCTGTTCAGATGGGCCTAATGTCATAATTCTCAACTCTGTTTCCAATTTTCTAGATTCCTCTAGGTTCTTCAGTGCTACCAAATATAATCTAGTTTTCTTTAGGTTCCTTCCTTTTCAACATTGTCTCAAAAGGTGTTGCTCATTGTTAATGTAACCGAAGCTGCACCTCCTTTCCTATTCTCTGGTCTTGTTTTCAACTACCTTTGTGCTGAAGTTTAATAACCTTGACCATCAGGGCTAGGAATAGCTCTCTTCTGTTTTCAGTCAGTGAACGCCTGCTCTTATATTTTTTCTCTTGTATTAACTTAGTTTCACACACAAGTGAAATCTACCTTCGGCTTCCTTACTGGATATTTATTGGTAAGATAATATTCACTTTCAGAACAAAGAACAGAGATTAAAGAAAATTTTGTTTCTGGGTTGGTTGGTTGGTTGGTTGGTTGGTTGGTTGGTTGGTTTAATTTCGCCATTATTTTAACATATGCCTACAGTCTCAGAAATGCCTACATGTATGATAAAGTCCCATCTCTTACAAGAGTTGCTTGCTGTCTGTTACTCCTATCATTTCTTCTGTTGTCTCCACCCTTCTGTAGTGTCTGTCATTATCCCCTTTTCTGTTCTCTGAATTGCTTATGATTTCTTAGATGTCTTTGAATGGAAAAAACACTCAAATTTATTATTAGTACGAGATATTGATTGATTCTTTTCTTATAAATTACACAACATTTTCATTTCACAATGTGTTGTAAGATATAAAACAGGTATAGTTCATAAGCATAATTCCACATTGCTTTTAGCATGACTTCATTTAATATTCTTATTCTATACATAATAGATATAAAATTCTACAAACAACAATAAATGAAGTGAAAATAATTAAAATATGTAATTTAAATCCTCACAGAAAACGTGTTTTATAAGTTTATGAGAAAAAGGATACAAGCATCCTATTTTCTGATCTTAACCCTGCAAAATAAATCTTGTGCAGTTCTGACTGTGCAAACATTAGCACAGGTTTTATTCTGGTATTGTTGCTGTGGGTTTATCAAGTATTCATGATGTTCACAGATATGGTGGACCTGCATTGTGTTCAGGGACTGGGTATAAACCTCTATGCCCAGCCAGCCATAAAGCTTACTGATATTGGTCTGTTACATATTTAATTCTCACTCTCTTCTCTCTCTCTCTCTCTCTCTCTCTCTCTCTCTCTCTCTCTCTCTCTCTCTCACACACACACACACACACACACACACACACACACAAATATTTTATCAGGTGATATATTTTAAAGAAATAATTTTCATCTCAGGCATAGTTGCACTTTTTATCACATTCTGCAGTCATTCCTAAAAAGATGATAAAAATGAAGGGGTTATTTAAAAAGAACATTTCTGAGTGGTAAGATATCAAGCACTATATCATAAAAATATATCCTTTGAATGACACTTAGAGTCTGGGCCTCACGCCAGGAAGTAAAAGCATTTTGGATGTGTAACTCCATGAGATCAAAGATCAAATGTTTTTCATAATCTATCAAGCTGAAGTTATTTGCTTGATTTATACTCTGTTTCCTTGAGACTTAGAGGAGAAAATACATACCATAAAGGATAAAAACAAAAACAAAAACAAAAACAAAAACCATAGAGGTTTTCTGCAATCTGAAATCATGAGGACAGGTGCAGCGTTGGATGAGCTCACAAATGTATGTGTATGTGTAATCTGACTGTAACGTTCATTATCAACAGATATCTATATTTATATCTCAGTAAAATGAGGGAAAATCCATTTCTTCAACATATTAAAATAAATAATGTACTCTCTAAAATTAAATTTGGGCTAGAAAAAATATATTTCATCATTAATTTCATAGTGCTGGGATTGTGCATAGGATATACCATTCACATCTTCCTTCTATGGCAGCTCCAAACACTCTCTCCCTCTCCCTCTCCCTCTCCCTCTCCCTCTCCCTCTCCCTCTCCCTCTCCCTCTCCCTCTCCCTCTCCCTCTCCCTCTCCCTCTCCCTCTCCCTCTCCCTCTCCCTCTCCCTCTCCCTCTCCCTCTCCCTCTCCCTCTCCCTCTCCCTCTCCCTCTCCCTCTCCTTTTGTTTCCTCCTCTTCCTCTGGTCTCTCCCTCTCCAAGCAGGTCACTCCAAACCCACTTACCTCTAATCACTCTTAGGAGGAGAGTTTCAAGTACAGCATTTAGCATTACAATACATAGTAATAGAGCCAACCTTAATAGCATTCTGTAGAACTCTTCAGTCTCATACTCTTAATGTTACTTTCTTTTGTTGCTTTTTTCTTTTTCATCCGGTCTATCTTTTTTATATTATTATTATAATATATACCACTACAGCAGTCTATAGAGTTAGTCAATCCTAACAGTATCCTATAATTCTTCTATTTCCTTCATCCACCTTAATTGTTTTTCATTTCTGTTCAAAGTCAAACTAATCAACACTTGATCATGATTCTTCTCACTCTGCTTTCCTCCCGCCCCTGTTATTAACTAACATCTGAGTAAATTCCATATTATCCTTGGTTGTTTATCATCCAACAGTTACTAAAATCAAAGGAGTCACTTATTAATTGGATACTATGACATTAGCACAGTGGTAATATCAGGAAATCCTACTTGCTCTATCAGTTAATTTCCTACCCAGGAAATGATATGAAGTTTGCACAAGACAAGTTGAGTTCCTAGACTAAACTATTTTCTGAACTAGGTACTCAGTTCTACCACAACCAATCCAATGTGAACATTGCAAATACTTTCACTAAAAGATTGCAGTTAAAAAATAAACCAAACAAATAACAACAAACAAATAAATCAGAATACAGTGACATAGGTAGAGGATGCAGATATATGCAAAAATATCAATTATCCTGGGCTTTCATAGTCTTATTGCTAAACACAGATTATTCTTTGACATATGTACGTACATTCTATGATCCAATGGACATAACACAACCTGATAAGGATCAAGAAGACCTTGAATACATAAATAAGTTACAAAAATGCCTCACCTATTGGTGCTCATGGCCTCCAGATGAGTTCACTACACTAATTTGATTCATGAGAACAATGCAAACCTGGCTTACAAGTCATTGTGAATAGTATGAAGTACTACTATAAACTGAGATGGTCCTAATCTATAGTCTTTTACTGGGATGTGCTTAAAAGACAAAGAGAAATCTTCCCAGAAGATGAATCAGTATGCCTCATAATCCACTTTGCCTAGAAGTGAATAAAAAAAAGATTAAATATGATATTGTATACTTATTCATAGGCAGGCGCCAGCATTTGTGGTGAAATGGTCAGACACTCAGTGGAAACAAGATTAAAATTAATGAAGAAAATTGGAACAGTTGTATGTACATAGAACTCTCAAACAACATTAAAAATATATTTGCATCTCACATGAATATTCACAAGAAGCCAAGGAATACTTCATTAAAGAGTGAATAAGTTGATCCTCTCTGGATTTCAGGTAACCGTATTCCTCAGCCATTCCGATATCACACATTAGGTTGATAAGCATAGAGCATATGTGGCTAGGAGAGAGATTATGCATAGTCTCAGTAGCATGGACTTTCAAACAACAATTCCAATTGGACTCTCATGCAGCCTTCCAGTAAAAGAGCTCAAGACCGAGCTGTCAATTTACTATCATGACCAAGTCTTGAGCCACCTACTTGCCGCCTGGATGATGTTATTGAATTTTCCTCAGGGAAAACGCAGTGTTCTGTCCATCCTGCAGGCGACATTAGCTAAATAACAATTTGCATTCCATGCAAGCTGCATTTGTACACCCTGGCAACATTATTCCTCTGTGAACCTTCATGTGTGAATACATATGCATTTATGTACATGCATTAATAAGAAATCAGTTTCTTTATATCCTCTTTTACGTCCTAATATTTTATGAGATAAGTTGGTTTGTGTGAATGTTCTAGCACTGTTGAATTTGCATGCTAGCACATGAAAGCAACCCAGGATATCAGCAGAAGAGCAAACGTTATTCAAGGACTTTACTACCTCTTCAGCTAAAGTGACTATTACACTTTATCCTGTCGTGTTTCATAGTGCTACATAACAAAAGATAGAATTATTGACTTATTGTGTTTATTTTGAGGTCAAGTACAGTTTGTGGATGTGCTAAGTTGCTAAAATCTCAAGTTGTACTTGTGATGGTTTTGTGTCACTTTTGTTTATCTAAGAAATGCCCAGATATGCAGTAAACATTATTTTTATATATGTTTACAGCAGTGCTGCACAAGATTGGCTTTTGAATGGATATGAGTTGAATAGAGCAGGTAATGTGTCAGAATATGGGCCAATTGGCTTTCTCTAAGGTAAGGATTGGTTTAGAAGAAAGTCAAAATATCATCTTTTATCTCTTAGAAATCTCTCTTGCTCCTATATATTGGTATTTCTCATTTTACCATCACTTGTGATACCAACCCATGCTTATTAAGACTTTAGGCTTCAAACATAAGTTGGAATATGTTTATGTATATGTATATATATATATACACATAGTTATATATACATATATAATATTTTATGTATATTTTATATGCACCCCATGTGTGTATTTTTGTAATATATAACATATGTATGTATCATATAAATTAGTACATAATGGAAGTTAGAGATACAGATAGTCATATAGATAGATAAGTAGACAATAGTCTTTATTTGTCCTGTTTCTCTAGAAAAAAACAAACATTCAGAAATCTTTGGTTTTTAGCAAACATTATTTATCTAATTGAATATGTAGATAATTGGTGACAAATATCAGGATTTCTCAGAATATACTAGTTGGTATTTACCTGGATCTTGCAGCTTGAGACCAAGAATTAATGAAGCTTTCAGCAAGATAATTCTTCCTTCCCATTTTTACTCTCTTTCAGTGTGCCTGTTCTTTTCACATTTCTATCTCCTCTCTAAAAAATTTTTTCAAAGAAGATAGAGGACAGACCTCAAAACCCAAATATACCTTAAGAGTACAAAGGAATTAATTCAGGTGAATCTGTCATATCCAGTGAAAATTATAAAAGTAACAATACTGGAGATCTCTTGAAGTTGAGTAAAGACCACACAGCAAATAAGAACCATTGGTTAAACAAAAGCTTCTAAATCTAAGTAAATAAAAAACAGAAATCTATCAGTTGAGACACAAAGCATCTTCCTCTGCCTCTATCGCAGACCACATTGAGAGGAGTTTTACATTGAGAGACAGTTTTTCCCTGATTACTCACTTTCCCTTTATGGTAAGAGAAAGCATTTCTATTCGATAATAATCCAACTTGTGTTATTCTTTTGAGGCTAAACAAAAATAGATTAGACTTTTAACTTCATATTAACAAATTTTCTTTGGGCAGAGACTGACTCGGTCAGAATAGTTGTAGGTTATTCAAACAACCTTACAGGGCATAAAATAATGATAAAAACATGATAGAGAATTGATGAAGAGGTGGTCTCAGTGTATGCAGCTATGAAGTAGTAGCATGCTCCAGAACTGAGCCATATGCGCATCAATGAGCTTTGAGTATTTGATTACATATCAGTATACATGTGCATGTGCACCCAGATACGCAGATATACATTCAAATGCATAGTCACACACAGACAACAGAATACTAATGTTTTCAGAAACTGGATTAACACAACATTAGAAATCTCAATTTTAGCATTTTAAGAGACATCTGCCCTGTTTTCCAGAAATAACACTATGCATAGTAACAAGAGTGAGTGGATGTTACCTTCCGAACACATGACACCATCTAGCATTCCTGCTCTTTTCTTTCTTTTCTTCTTTCTTTTTGGAAGATATCTGTCTTGAAAGCTGTGAAGGGATAACTCATGGTTTCTAATTTCTATTTCCCTTGTAAAATGAATTAAGAAATACTTTCATATACCATTGACCCTTTTGTGTGTTCTCAAGCAATGACAATTCAGTGTCTCTTTTTTTTAACAATAAGTGAGGGTCTGATTATTTTGTTTTGTTTTATTTTTTTCTTCTCGTAGATCAAGCTTCAGAGATGCAATGTGACTTGAGCTGTACTCTGAAGAGCAAGTCCGAGTTTGTCATCCTGAGAACCCTCTAAGGGGTTTCCTGGTAGTAATAGCAATATCTATTTGGGAAGATAGGGAAGCTGGGGAAAAAGCTTGTTAAGACAAATAATTTGCTGTGGAAACCGACCTCCTGAATTTTGTTCCATCGAATATAGATTAAGAATAAAGTAAAATCCAACAAAACCCAAGTAGTAGTGGAGTTCATCTGTAATCAAGGTGCTCTTAGGATGGGATGAGAGTCAGAGGCAGGCTAATTGCCTCAGTCTGAATCTCAGCAGCCAGGAAGGAGGCAGCAATCAGGATTCCATTCAAAGAAAGAAAGGCCACAAACAAGGCAGAAAGGAGAAAAAGATTGCTGGAAGACTTGAGACCAAAGGTCATCAGAGCATGGTCCACAGAAGGGGTCCTGTGCCCTCAGGACCATACACTGCAGGCCTTGGTGCTGGCTCTGCTAACCAGATGCCCCATGAAATCTTAGCTTTGCTCCAAATTGCCTGCTTCACCTTTAAGAGCTTCTTAGTTTTATTTCATAGATTTCAGAGATGAGATTGCTTTTGCGTTTTTTTTTTTTTTCTGACTGTCCGGGGTCTTATTTTCTACCTTGTTAAATGTCACAGGAGATGCTGCTTGTGTTCTCTTTGAATGAAAGTGCTCTCTGCTGATGCCGGGCTACAAAACTCCTCTAACAAAGATCACCTCTCTTGAGTATTCCTGCCACTGCTACACTGAAAGGGGCGGAGTGTGTGTGCTTATTTTGCTCAGGTAAATATCATCTTTCAGTGTGGTTTTGTCCTTTGAGTTCATTCTTTGGATTTAATAGAAAATGTCTCGGATGTATAAACAGACATTAAACACTCTGTGCTTGCATCCTCTTTGTTCGGTTTAACTCTCATCTACCCAATTAGGCATATCTCACAGCAGTTGTAAAAGTTTTCTTCGGTGTTTTTCTCTATAATTATCTGGATGAATTTGGGGAAGTTATAGCAACATATGTATACATTGTATTTTCTTATTGTCTGCCTTATGGATTTCAAACTGTCAATTCGAGCAGAAGGTGAATCATATGGGAGAAAATTACAAGAATAAAAGATTAAAGGAAGAGTGACTGGGGGGGTTGCTTTTTTCTGAATAAATTTTCAACTCTTAAAAAAAAAAGGAAGAGTGACTCTTTACCAAAGGGGGGGGGGTAGATTATCTGCTGTTGTTCATTAAGTAATTTGGCCTTACTTGCTGAAAGAAGTGGACATGCATGAAGACACATTCTTGAGGTCAGTATTATTCAATAAGTCATAGCATGAGATAGAGTAATAGATGATGGCTTCAAATTAAATGAATAATAATTATTATTAGGAATATAAATTGTGTTGAATACAATTATATAAAAATGTGTTTCATGCGAATTTCTATTTAAACCTGATATACAAATTGCTTTACTGAAAATAATTTGAGTCATAATTATGTCAATAAATAAGCTCTTCTAAATAAAAAAACATTTAAAGTGTCTGGAGATTGTTTCATGTTGCATATATCATATTGCATGATACATTAATAATTTTATCATTGTGACTCACAAAGACCTACATTTGAACAATCACAGTGTCTTTAACTGTTTTGATTGGTCTAAAGCTATAAAAGTACAGGTTATTACTTCTTTTGACGCCCCCCATCTTCTCAGTTTCACATATTCTGCCTTGGCTTCTTTTCCTATGATATTTGGTTTTGTAATATTTTTAGAACTTATTATTGGCAATTTGTTTTTCTGTTTAAAATTACTTTGTAGAGTCAAGAAATTGATTTAACTTGGCTTCTTTTAGAAAACTGTTGCTTTGGAACAAGCAATAATATCAAGCACAGACATCATGAGTTTTGCGTTCAAATAGCTGGAACTAGAAAACATCATCCTGAGTGAAGTAACCCAGACCTAAAAGGCCAAATATGTTATGTACTCAATAAGTGGATATTATCCCTAAAGCACAGAATGCACACTATACACCCCGCAGATCCAAAGAAGTTAAACAAGAAGCAAGGCCCAAGCCAGAGTGCTTAATCCACACTCAGAAGGGAAAACAAAATAGTTATTCAAAGCAGGCTGAGGGAGAGAAGGAGGGAAGTGAGTGGGAGAGAGGAGGGGAAGGTGAATTGGGGATGGAGAGTATCAGGGATGGAGAGACAAGAGAGAGACCCAGAGGACCTGGAGAATGAATGGAAATCGGCAGCTGACATGAGTGGGGGTCAGAGGTGGGGGCAATAGTAAGGAAGTCCCAGATGGTGCCTTAGGAAGACCTGAGATGGGGGAGGCTCCCATGACTCAATGCGGGTGATCTTAACCATGATACTTAACAGTAGGGACATGGAACCTGAAGGGAGCATTTCCTGTATCCAGGCAGGACCTCCAGCAGAGGGATAAGGACACCAAGTCACCCACAAAACTTTCTACCCAAATTTTGTGTTGTCTAAAAGAAATGCATGGACAAAGATAGATCAGAGACTGAAGGAATAGCCAACCAATAACTTACACAATTTAAAACCCATCCCGTGAACAAGCATCAATCCCTGACATTATTAATGATACTTCGATATGCTTATAGACAGGAGCCTAGCATAACTCTCATGTGACAGGGTCTACCCAGCAGCTGACTTAAATATATGCAGATACCAACAGCCAAACATTGGACAGAGGAGCTTGAAGACTCTTACTGTAGAATTCAGGGAAGGATTAAAGGCCCGAAGAGCATGGGGACCCCACAAAGAGGACATAAAGAGTCAACTAACAAGGAACTCTGGGATCTACCAGAGTCTGAATCATCAACGAAGGAACACACACAGGCTAGAAAAAGGCCCCATGGCACATATGTAGCAGACATGCAACTCTGTCTCCGTGTGTACCTCACCCCCAAAAATTGGAGTAGAGAATCTTCCTAATGCATTAGCCTGGTCATGGCGTCCATTTTCCAACATGGCTGCCTTGTCTCCTTCAGTGGGAGAGGATGTATTTAATCTGGCATAGGGGTACTCCTCTTCTCAGAGGAGAAGGGGAAAGAGATAGAAGGAGAGTTTTCCGGGAGGGTGGGCAGTGTTTGGGATGTAAATAAACTTTGTAAATTTTAAATAAAAAATAATAAAAACAAGGAAAGCTTTTGTGAATATAAAATAACAATGTAATAGTATCAATTGTGTTACATAACTTAGCAGTAACAAAGAGTTCTCTAATTGGACTTAAGAAGCTCAACAAAGCTGGGCGGTGGTGGCGCACGCCTTTAATCCCAGCACTTGGGAGGCAGAGGCAGGCGGATTTCTGAGTTCGAGGCCAGCCTGGTCTACAAAGTGAGTTCCAGGACAGCCCGAACTACACAGAGAAACCCTGTCTCGAAAAAAAAACCAAAAAAAAAAAAAAAAAAAAAGAAGCTCAACAAAAGAGAAATCATACCTGGGCCAAGAACCTTAGCTAATTACACAGTACTTGTGAAGTGATGGATATTGGATGCAAACATATGACCACTCATTTACTAAACCTGTACAATCTCTAACAACATTCTAGATATCTGTCCTTTTACCCACAGATAAATATAATCCTCACACCTGAAACATCTCTTTTCAATAGACAAAGACCATTATAAAACAACTCTAACAATTAAAATGCAGAGACCTGTAGCCCTGCCAAGATGGATAGACCCACAATACAGCACCAAAAGCTCAGCCACACTGCAGAAAAAGGACTAGAAACACTGTAAGCATCACCGATCAGGAATTTGCTGTGAGACTGTGTTTCCTAAGAATGTTAAAAGCTCCACTTATAAACTCTCACAAACGAAGCCAGGCAGTGGTGGCGCACGCCTTTAATCCCAGTACTTGAGAGGCAGAGGCAGGCAGATTTCTAAGTTCAAGGCCAGCCTGGTTTGCAGAGTGAGTTCCAGGACAGCCAGGGCTACACAGAGAAACCCTGTGTCCATAAACAGGCAAACAAAAATGTCTCACAAATGTGACTTTGACATGAATGACATCAAAAGACATAGCAAGTTGGATGGGGAAAATCCCACAAGGCCATCTCTGTTGGTGTCATCCCTGTTAAGGTCTACATTCAACTGAGGAATGCTGAGAGAGGGAAAAGTAATCTTACCCAGAAAGAGCACACCAAATGGTCATCCAATACCACATAGGTAGTCCTGAGAACATAAATAGAAGTGTATATATATATATATATATATATACACACACACACATAAAAACAAATACTGACTAACATGGGGATTTTGGAAGGAGTATGTAAAAGGATTTGGAGAGAAGAAAAGGAAGGGAGAAATATATCATAGCCTTGAATATTAAAAAATAAATAAAAATTTTAAAATGTAAAATCAAAATTATTCTCTGAGTTCTTCCTTAATAGAATGGCACATATGTCCAATGTACTATCAAAGGAAGATGTAAACTTATTTAACTTATTTTTCATCATCAATGTCATCTTATTTTAAGCACAGCTGACCATGACAGGGTTAGAAAGGTAGGATTTTATGTTCCAATTTATTTGTCCATTTGTTTCTTTGCTTGCTTGCTCTTGAACAATTGATTTTCTTTAAAAATTTGTTCTAAATAGGGATTGTTCCTTTGACCGATCATATTATTGTGTGAAAATTACACAAAATCGTAGTATTATGAAAAGGTATCAGTTCTATTGTTGATCAACTAAAGGATTCTATCATTTCACCAGGCTTTGGATGCTCACACTCTTCTTGTAACTATCCACTAAGAACGTGCTTTGGATAGTAAATTAAATGTCTGTTCTTCAACATAATCAACATACCACTGTTGGTCTTAAGGAGTTTGTTTACTGCTCATTATTGACTCTACTCAGTTAATAACCCTGCATTAACTAGGTACCAGGTGATGTTCTAAGTATATATTATGTCTGAGTTATTTAGTTGAATGACATCCCTAAACAGAAAGCACAGCCTATTGGTTATTGTCTTGAAATGGTGGAATGGAAGCCTCATAGGAGCTGTGCCTGGAGTGAAACTCAAACACTCACCCCTGAGTCTACATGCAGTTAAGATTCTGCTGACATATCTCAACCTAAGTTCCTTTACCAACCACCTTGTCAATGCTAATGACACAGTGAACTCCGAGTTCATCAACATTGAACTCTAAGTTTAAATCCACTCAGACTTCAGACCAGCATTGTAGAGACACTTCCCTCTAGCCTTCACCAGAAACTCAAGGCAGTGGCACCCGTTCAATTCTTAGTGACTTGAGACTATCACAACAATGTATACTTGTATTGTAGAAAATGTATAGTCTATTTAGAAACAAGTATACTGAGTGTTGTTGTTCTCTTCCTATTCTATCTGGGAGTGCCATTAATTCTTCCCTGGTGTAGCTACCTTTTCTCTTTCTCATACTTCAAAAAGTAAGGTAAGTGAAACTGAATCTTCTGATACTTCAGTCTATGTTAATTATAGCAGCAAACATGGATGCATCAAGACTCTTCTTAGGGATCGAGGCAGGTTCTTCTACTAACATCAATTCCAACGCTGCTATGTAATCTCATCTATCCAATATTACTATCTCACTTAAGCACATGTATATATTACCCCTCACATATATTATATTTAGATTTAAAAACATTGGTCTTACATAAATATGTTAGCCATCTATTTGGATCTTCCTCTATGTCATGGATTAGATCTTGGATGATTCCTAAGTAATAACTCAGAGGTAGCAAATTACTTCAAGGTATGTTCATAGGTATCAACAATTGAAAATATAGCTTGCAGAGGTATAGGTCTAAAAAGAACTTGGACTTCCATGACAAACAATAAGTCAAGGACAAACAACTGCATCCTTAATGAATTTCAGTAGAAGGATCACAGAACAATGCTTATTTCTTTCCACAATTAAGTAACTTCATTTCCTGAATAAAGTTTCCTAAAACTGGCTGACATGTATCATGAAAAATATCAATTTGATTTAAAAATATCTCAAAAATAACAGCTGTGACATTGTTAAAAGGACTCCAGTAAGCAATAGTAGAGACAATAGAAACAACAACTTGGTGGCAGTTCTCCAAAGATCTTGTTTTCCTATTTAGAGCACTCTAAACTCAGGCTTCAAGGTGCATGAATGCTTTAATAACATTTCAACCTCACAAGGTAGATTTTTCTATGGATAAAAACAAAGGCACTCAAGGATTCCAGCTCCTCTCACATCTGGAGCTTCTGCCTTTGTCTAAATTTGATATCTTTGACAATACACCCCTTAGTAGAAAGCTTCAACAGCTTGTGTAATTATGAGCATGAGTGCCACAGACCTTTTATGCTGTGCTTAAGAGTTGCCAACCTTCACTGTCAGGAAAATCATGGAAAATTAAATTAGGACAATAGATGAAATAATGGATGTGGGGGAATGAAATCCCTAAGTGCTTCGGTCATGCTGCTAATGAAGAAAGACTTCTCTCTGCCTCTTCTCACCGCTGTGAACAGCAGATCTCAGCCATAAAAGTGGTAGCATATATGCTGGTTTCCTTTTATATAAGCTGTTAATGATTTTTAGAGTGGAGTCGTTAAAGTATTCTGTTTTAGTAAAGTATTTCAAAGCCACTGTTGCATTAACAGAACTGCTATATAATAGAATGATATGAGTGAGTGAGAGAAAGAGAGAGAGAGAGAGAGAGAGAGAGAGAGAGAGAGAGAGAGAGGCAGAGATGGACATAGTCAGACAGAGAATGTAGCTGTATTATATCTGTGTGTAAAACATTTTTATGTGTTGATCTGTTAAGAATCATACAAAGTACTCCAAACATAGGTATTACCCCAAAAGAATATACTGCATGAAGTAATATGTTTTTGATACAGGGAGTAATGAAATAAGAAATTCATTCAGAATCAATCAGGAGCCTTGTTCATTTCCTGCTGAACATGGTAACAGAGATTTCTGTATCCTTTTTGTAGACTTCTCGGTTTTGAATTTAATTTTAACCTTAATATAACTCCAATTGATTTGTAAATACTTATAAAACTTTATGACATAAGAATACATTTCATGAGTTTTCTAATTAAATGTGAGCCATTATTAAATTACAAAGGAATTCAATGGTGTTTGATATTGAATAAAAACTGAGAGATATAATTAAGCCATTTAAATAAAGTTGCATTATTGAGGAGAAATATAATATCTGTTACTTAGGGGGAAAAGATCATTCTATCATTCTTAATCATGAATTGAGTCAGCAGAACAGCTTGTGTGACAGTGTCTTTGTTGTCAGGGAATATGGGCACAATAAACAAGTGTTTCCTTTTAAATCATTGTTATTAAGTGGGTCATCTAAAATCTTGTGCAAAACTCTTTGCTTGTACTTTCTTTCTACATGATGTATTGAAGCCAGTACACAATCCGGGTTGGACTGTGATGCCAAATTCAGCAGCAGCAAGAGTCCATCACTGCGACAGCACCACATCTAAAACTGCAAGTCACTGTTCTTTTGCTAGACTTGGATGAAGAATAACCAAGGCTGTACGTTGACCTTGCTCTTGTCTTTGATCTTGCTCTTTGCATCGGTGAAATGTCGCTCTTCTAACACAAAATGAAGCTGTGCTACCATTAGAGGGGAACAATTCTCTGACCTAGTGCCTTTCATTGCATTTTATATCCATCTTCCTTTTACTGATAGAGATCATGAAATACATGCTGGTGTTTCATGACATGACAGAAACATGACAGCTGTTACCCTCCAGATGCAGCTCTCTTCCCTCCCAAGTTTCGACATTATGTGGCAAACATAAATGAAAGCCTTCGCTGCGTAGCAGACCCCTGGCTATTGGTGAAACACCAAACACAAAACTAACCATAGTTACACTTGTTCCCCTAAGGCTATACATATAACAAGGGTAGCCATTACTTTTGACAACACCACAAGTTGTTTTTTTCCTGAAATTGCAGGGTCATCATAAGGACAGGAGTAGAGAGGTAACCACATTTAGGCATTTTGAGCAAAGAGTGTTTGTCACAAGTGACGGAATAACAACTGTGTGAGGTCTCACTGTTGATCAGGGAACAAGTCAGGGAGAAGAGACAATAAATACTATTTCTATATCCCCTTCTACACAGTAGACTTACATTATTTTTTAATACTTAGAGTTTTCTAAAACTGTCCTTTTTTTCTAATGTTCCTGCTTTTCCCTCATAGAAGATATTAGTTGTTATGAACATTTTCAATTGTCTTCCTGCAAATTTTGTTTCTAAAACCTCTTGCTTTGTATAAGTATCTATGTTGGTAAGGAAGTTACAGAGTAATAATTATGTTTCTGGCACAGGAAAAGAAGTTGTCTTGAATTTCTATATATCACAATGTGTTCTAATCTCATTGGCAAGTTGGTTCTTATAAAGGATGTTTCTCTCCTGTTTTTGTTTTCCTCAATAAATGTTCTTTGATAAATATTATGCCAAGATTTCAAACAATTATAGAATGAATAGCATTCAGTATGGACTATGCTATGTGCTTGATCATTGATCAAGATA
Source organism: Apodemus agrarius (assembly GCA_964023405.1). Lineage (NCBI taxonomy): Eukaryota > Metazoa > Chordata > Mammalia > Rodentia > Muridae > Apodemus > Apodemus agrarius. Next base: position 26,659,291 of record OZ030018.1, on the reverse strand, counting down.
ACTTGTATGAAGCCTGAGTTTAGCAACCCTGATTGTTTTCTCTTTTACTTTCTATTTATGTCAGTGGCTAAATAGCTCTCTCCTGCTAGGAACATACCCCTGGTCCATTTCCCATGCACTGTGGTATTATAGCGTTTTCCGACATAATGGCCCATTTGGGATAATGTGGATGGTTATCACAGTTTTACTTTTGATTTTGCTTTTTTTTGTCATAGAAAAAAGGAATATAATTGCCATACTGAAAAGCCAAGTCACAAATCTAAATAGGAAAATGAAATTAGGATACCATCATTTCCTAACAACCATACAATTTGGCTTCAAACTTTCTGGCAATACCTGATTTACTTTGTTAGATGTATGAATCAATATAACAACAACAACAAAATCATTTTCTTCTCAGAAGAGTCCTTGAGAACAGCATTCCAGGAAATTTTACAATGGTGGATATTTTGCAGAGTTAGACAGACTTAGTCTAAAATTAACTTATACTAACAAAGAATGAAAACTGATAATATAAAATGAAAGCAAGATAGAATCTTCTCTTACAGGTTGTGCTATGGCAATGAAGATACAATGAGGTATTTCCACAGGAAGGAAAACCGACCAATGCCATGATGCAGGCCAGTAAAGGAGAGGTTCCTTGAACAAAATTCAATTACCATCCTCTGGATCTTCCCAAAACAGCTTCAGGTTGGACTCATAGAGCCCGATGTAAGCAAAGATTCTAGCTGGCCCATTTTACACACAACTACTTCAAACTTGAATACCAAACATTTCTTTTACTCCCTTCCAATTTCAGTATTTTCATGAGAAATTCATCTATAAATATTAAAGAGCTGTATTTCTAGATTTGAGTTAAAGCCCAAGCTACTACATGTGCGATAATTTATATTCCGTGTATATAAAAAAAATTTTGACCTTTTAAAAATTACTCAGTCATGTGATTGAGGTATAGTCAGAATGACAAAATCATTTCATAAGATTAGAAGAGAATACCTTCTTGTTTGAATCAAAATCAGCAATTCATTCTCAGAGCTATAAAAGATGACGGACACTGGTAAGATCTAAGTACTTCACCAATCACCAAAGTGAAGCTTGTTACAGTCTGCATGGACTAGTACTTTCTTCACAGGTGGGTCCTTATGATAGCCACATTAAGCTTCATATGATAAAGTACTAGATACAAAACTGTGAAGAAACTGAAATTCAAATACATTAATGTAACTGAAAAATATCAAAGAGTAAGAACAGATATGCCTCAGAAGAAAAAGGCTATGTGCCCTTTTTAAAAACAAGATAAATATAGCAGATGAAAAAATGAAATAGTAGCTGTTATATGAAGTATAAAAGAAATAATAAAATATGTCTTTTATTAGATTAATTTTAAATTAAAATATTATATTAAGCTTATATATAAACTGATAAAAAACTAGACTATTAGGACTAAACTCATATAGATTCTACAGAAGATAAAATAATAGTATAGGGATACTCATATAACATTATTTCAATAAATATTAATGGTCAACTGAAAACATCAATTTGCCAAAACTAATGAAAGGAATTTATATTTATATATCAATCATGTTTATATAGGATCCAAACTTGATGGATTTCCCAGTCAAATTCCTCAAATACTTAAAAAGAAATGCAATCAATCCCTGTAAAACTGTTTTAAAAATTGTATAAAATTATGAAAGGTAGTTAATCTCTCAGGTCATACAGCAGTGAAAGAGACATTACATTTCGGTGAGAGGGAGACAGGAGGAACAGGCAAGAGGAAGAATGAATCAGCAGGAGCAGACATTCATCAAGGTTGTTCAAATTGGAGAATCAATTAAGAATTATTATATTAAGAAGTAAAGGATAATTTTAATGAAATAAAAATGTTATTAATTATAAACACTATCTTTCCTGACAAAATTTTTAATTTAAAAAAATAACTACAGAAATTCTTATTCTAATACCATATGTAAAGTTTCTACATCCTCCAGAGTGGGAAATTTGTCAACATCTAACTAATAGCACCAGATAGTTGAATATTGTGTGCCAAATTAAAATTTTTAATAATTATTTTAATTTATTTGAAAAAAATTCATATGAATTGTTAACTTATCAGTATTATTATTTAAGTTATTCACTTTACATTCTATTCACTGCCCCCATCCTGGACACCCTCTCCCACAAGCCTTGCCCCCTCCTACCTACCCTTCTCCTCTGGGTAGATAATACCCCTCCTCAGGCACTTCACCTCTCAACAAGGCTAAGCATATTCTCTCCCCCTAAGTCCAGATAAGACAGACCTCTGCTGTATTATATGACAGGGGACTCTGACCAGCCCATATATGCTCCTAGTTGGTGTCTCAGTCTCTGGGAGCTCCTGTGGTCTGGGTTAGTTGAGACTGCAGGTCTTTCTATGGCGATGCTCTCCTCTTAAGCTTCTCCAATCCTTCCCCTAATTCAACCACAGGGGTCCCCTGACATCAGGCCAATGGTTGGGTATAAGTATCTGCCTGTCTCAGTCAGCTGCTGGTTGGCCTTTCAGAGGATAGCCATGCCAGGCTCCCGTCTGTAAGCACATTCATAGCATCAGTAATAGTGTCACATGGTGTTGCCTCTCCAGGAGATGAATCCCATGTTGAGCTGGTCATTGGGCCACCTTTCTTTCAGTCTCTTCTCTATTTTTGTCCCTGCAGTTCTTTTAGATGGGAAGAATTCTGGATCCGAAATTTTGACTGTGCATTAGTAACCCAGTCCCTTCACTTAAAGTACTGTCTAACTGCTGGAGGTTGACACTCCACAATGTTGGGGATTTGGTTAATTTCTCCCCCAATGAGTCCTGAGAGTCTCCCTGTTTCCATGTCTCTGGGACATTCTAGAGGGTCCCCTGCACCTCCCACCCCTGAGGTTGCTTATTTCCATTCATTGTGTGGAATGAATGGAATTGGCCCTCTGGATTTCTCTCCTATTCTTCCCCAAACCTGACCCTATTTCCCCTTTCCCCTTCCCTTCCCCTTTTCCACCCACGTCCCTCCATCCCTCTGCCTCCTGTGATTATTTCCTTCCCCTTTCTAAGTGGAATTGAAGCATCTTCACTTGGGCCTTTCTGCTTGTTACACTTCTTACTGCAGTGGGTTGCTCAAGTCCAAGCCAAATACTAATAGAAGTCCAAACTCCGAATCTAATAGAAAGTAGGAAAGAGCCTCAAAATCATTGGCACAGGGGCATTGTCCAAAATTCTAATTGAAGCTACTGTTATAGTAAATGTTTTAGTTGTTTCATGTTTATCAATATTTGAATTCATTGCAAATGAAAATTTAGTATAATAGAAACTTTTTATCAAAAACTCAATAAGCAGATAATGCCAGAAGGAGAAGAAATAAGGAACATAATGTGCACCTTTTCATACAATTTACAAGTGGCAACTGATGGTGTCCATGAGTTAAACTATAGTAACCATAGAGGAAAAATACAGGATTAAATAAATAGCATATCTAATTACATCATCCCAATTATAAATGGCCGGTGTTAATGCAGATATCAGCACTTTCAACTCATTCAGACTTAAACAATCCCACGAGACATCGGTATTCTCTTCTCTGACATCTGGATGATGTTCAGTTCACTGTTCAGTTTAACAACTGACTAAGTGCAGTGCTCTCAGAGTGATGGATGACAGGTAGGAACTGCTATAACTAAGCTCCAGAACAACATGTTTTCCATGGCTCGGTATCCAATTTCCTGAAGTGACAGTTCTCAGTATCTTAATAGCTAAAGGACAGTAAATTGTTCCTTTCATGAACCTTTTTTGGCACAAACTTTTAAAAGCAATTTTCAGGGAGTCATGTACAATGAATGATATGGTACTTAGTGAGGCGTTGGAGCACAGTGTTAAACAACCACCTTGTACAGGACGTGACAAGATACAACCCTCACGGCAACTCTTGTGTTAGGAGAGCTGGAGGAGACCATGTTATCCTGCATGGGTTTCATCGCGATCGCCAACTTCCAGCCTTTGAAACTTTATGAATTATAACACCAGCATTTACTGTACAGTTTAACTTCCCAGCAAATGGGTTTAAATTGCTCTATTATCAACAACAAATAAAGTTTTGTGTTGAAAAGAAGTAAGTGTGTGGTGCATTCTATTAATTGGAGCTCAATGCCCAAGAAATGGAGAAACACCCAGCTCCAAAAACTACAGCTATTGTACCCTTGAACAAATGTTCCTCTCCACACATTCTGCTTACAACAGGAGATATTTTTCAAACATTTATTTTTATGTGTAGGTGAGTCTGTGTATGTCATGAATTTTATGTGCAATACACATGTGTAAAGGACCCATGGAGGCCATTGCATCACAGAAACTGGAACAAGAGGTAGTAGTTAGCTGTCATGATAGGTACACAGAACCAAACCAGGATCTTCTGCGAGACTGTGTAATAGCAGAAAATAATGAGCCACCCCCAAGGACTACAAGGAGAATGTATTTGAAATGTAAATTGTTCACCTTAAATCCATCTTAATAAAGCATAGCCATTACAGCCTTAATATTCCTTTAGCTTTTAAAAATAATATAATGTTCACTCTTGAATATAAGGGTATTCTATATCCCACTAGGAAAGCAAATTGGTCTATCCAATTGGGACAGCTAAAAATATTATAGAACAGTTTTATAATTTTATACTATTGAATCTGAAATTTTAATTTTAAAACAATGTATTTTATTAATGAGGAGGAAATAAACTGATCTCAAGAAAATAAAAATATAAAATAAATGCTATTTTGGTATCAAGTGTAGACAACAACTCTGTCGGACTGACATTTGTTGAAAATGGCTAGCCAGCAAGGAAAGACAAGTCCAATATTTACACCATTAAAAAAAACGACAAAATACATTATTTTGAGAAAAGTAATAAAATGTTGTTAATGGTTGGTATTTGTTTGTCAACTTGACACAAGCTAGAATTATCTAAGAGGAAACTCAATTGAAAAAAGCAAATGCCTCTGTCAGATTGCCTGTAGGAAGGCCTGTATTACTTTTTCATAATTGATAATTGATGAGGGTGGTTCCATCCCACAAGGGTGTAGTTCCATCCTTGGCCATGGGAGACTGAAAGCAAGCTAAGCAATCTATAAGGAGAGAGACAATATGTAGAGATCCATGGCCTCTATTTCAATTCCTGCTCTGCCTTGAGTTTATATTCTGACTTCTCTCAGTGATGCAGTGAGACTTCAGAGCTGTAAGAGGAAATAAAACTTCTCCTTCCCAAGTTACTTTTAGTAAGTGTTTTATCAGAATGATAGGAACCCTAAAGAAAATGTCATTTTGTGCAACTAGAAGGGAAGACCTTTGAGCTTGTATTAACTGGGCCAAAGATTCTTGTTTGGTTTAATAATGTTTTCTCTAAAAATAGAGAAGATGAAATTTACATTCTTTTTAGGAGCCGTTAAGCTTTCTGATTAGGAAATTAAAATCCATATGCTCTCATAATATTAAATCCAAGAGTCAGTTACGGATAGCATTGACATATATCCTTGATGACCTCAATGGATCTAAACCAGAACATTCCGCTGTTTAATCCCACACACCTGGCAGTGCAGTAAGAATATTAAAGACTGCAAGTATCTGTATTTATCAGGCACTGGCACAGCCTCTCAAGAGACAGCTGTATCAGGCTCTTATCAGCATGCACTTCTTGGCATCAGCAATAGTATCTGGGTTTGATATCTGCATATGGAGGAGTTAGGGGAAGGACTTAAGGAGCTTAAGGGGTTTGCAACCCCATAGGAAGAAGAACATCAACCAACTAAATTCCCCAGAGCTCCCGGGACTAAACCACAAACCAAAGAAAACACATGGAGGGACTCATGGCTCCAGCTATATATGTAACAGAGGATGACCTTATTGGACATCAATGACAGGAGAGGCCCTTGGTCCTGTGAAGGCTTGATACCCCAGTGTAGGGGAATGCTATGGCTGTGAGTCAAGAGTGGGGGTGGGTGGGAGAGCACACTCATAGAAACAGGGGGGAGGAGACAAGAGGTTTGCAGAGGGGAAACTTGAAAGAGGGATAACATTTGAAATGTAAATAAAGAAAATAACCAATAAATTTTTTTAAAAAAAGAATATTTAAAACATCCTAATTTCAGTGTTATTTGATAAAAACCTATGTTTAAAAATTATTTGACATTGAAAGGGTTCTGTTTGTGTGTGTGTGTGTGTGTGTGTGTGTGTGTGTGTGTGTATGTATGTATATGTGTATGTTCATTGTGTTTGTAAATTTTATATTAGGAACACTAGTGTTTTACTAAGATCCTTTTTTGGCATATGGAAGAGCTAAACAAATACATTGAACTTTCAGAAGCTTCACTTTTAATGTTTCAGGGCCACCTATGTGATTAACGGTCAGGCTTGAATAAGAACATGTATCTTCAGACTCTATTTGACATACTAGAAATGCTTTCTGATTATGTCCCAGGAAACATTAGATAGCACGTTACTTTGGAAATGGAAAGATCAAGACAACACGTAAAGATAAAGAACGCAACCGATACCACTCGCTGTAAACGCTCGTCAGCTTCAGTTGTCACACCCTGTGCAAAGCTGTTTGGTAAAAGTAGGCCAGATCTGTTAAGGCAGCTTGAGGACAATGACATTTTCCCATTGCGGAGTTCAAGAAATCACTTAATGACAACATGAGGATGGAGAAGTAGCTCTCTGTTGCTTGCTGTGCAAGTCTTATTCCGTTTCTAATGCCATCCACACCAGGCTACATCCATTCTGGCACAAGAACATTCTAATTACCAGTTGCCTTCACTATTTCCTCCATTCTGTGGTTTCTCCTGTTTGTCTTTTGTGGGTGTCCCAGCAGGCTCCTGGGGTCTTGAGGAAGCATGCCTATTGTAAAGGGAGATATGCTTCCTGTACTTGTCAGGTCACTGGGCTTGAAGATGCTCAGTTGTACTCTTGAGACATGCTTCCTTCTTGATTCAGTGCCTTCTTTTGCCCATCCTTTCTTGCTGGATCATAGGACCATACTCAGTGTAGAAGTCACTTTTCTCAATTCTTAGTAACATTTGGGTCACAAGTCTTCCACAGTTTTTCTTTCTCTTTCCTCTTCCTTCTTTTTCAAATCGCCTTGTCCTCTCTCCTCTGCTTCTCTCAAGTGCCTTTCCATTCTTCATCCGAATACAGGAAGGTATTTTAATACCAGGAGGATTCTAAAGAACAAGAACATCTGCTTTCAGAGGTATTCCATTTAATGGGGGCAAATCTTTATTCAGATCCTTTGCTTTCTCTGGATCCTCAAGCGAGTAATTAGAAATGAAGCCATACTAGGATATAAATGTCTCTTTAATTTTTCATTTAGAGCTACTTCAAATCAGTAATTGTCTCCTTCTATACATGACCTTCAGGAGGCCCCTTCTTTTATCTCAGATGAATGAAGAAAGGGACCTGGGCTAGATGCTTTAATACCACTAGCTACCAGGTATGAAGCCTTTAGGAATATATCAATACTCTCTTTCTGGATACACATATGTGATTAAGATAGTGTACCTGATTGATGCTTTAACTTTTCTGTGCTTCTCTATTTTAGTCAAGTTTTGGAAACACTACAATAAAAGATTTTCAATTTTGCCTTTTGGAGATGGAGGCAGAAGGTCAGGATTTCGGGGCCTTTGTTGGTAGCAAATATGCTCAAAGCCAGGCTTTGACTCTATCTCAAAAAATACAAACCAAACGAGACCATTCCAAAGTAAACAACAACAGCAAGTACATATGCCCCTTGACAAAACATGTTGTGAAAATTATATGCTTACCTTGATGGCATCAACTTGGTTAAAGTACTTATTGGACTTGCTACTAGAAATATATATCTATTTTATAAAATGAAGTAAATACAATTTAAATTATTGATAGAGACATTTAGTATTCACATGACAGAAATCATACAAATGGGGTGATATTTGGTGTGAAACTTCTAGCTCTGCCAATTTTGTCATGAGGAAAATGAAATGTACCCAATCTCTACCATAAGTGGGACCAATCTGCATTCTAATCAGTTTTATTCTTGACTCCACACCATCCAGGTCACAGTGTCCCAGATTCTGAACTAAAAAAGGTACAATAGTTTCATAGTCCACACTTTCTAATGTTACCAATAAAGTGCTAGAAACTACTTGTCTACTCGCTATCTGTGAAAAAGCCATTTATTGACTTAGAAAAGTGCAATCTAGGCCGGGCGGTGGTGGCACACGCCTGTAATCCCAGCACTTGGGAGGCAGAGGCAGGCAGATTTCTGAGTTCGAGGCAAGCCTGGTTTATGAGTGAGTTCCAGGACAGCCAGGGCTACATAGAGAAACCCTGTCTCGAAAAAAAAAGTGCAATCTATGATATTTATTTCACATGAAAATTTACTTTGTTTCCCCCTGACCCTCACTGAGGAAATACTTTTTCTTGACATGAAATTACAATTACAACAAGCTTCATAATTTTTCTTTTACTCTTAAGTACTAGAGATATCCAGTGTTATTTCAATCACAAAATCAAGTCTATATTCCTGTGATGGTTTGTATATGCTTGTCCCAGGGAGTGGCACTATTAGAAGGTGTGGCCTTGTTGAAGGACAGGACGTGTGTCACTGTGGGGATGGGCTTGGCTATCTTTCTCCTAGATGCCTGAGCATGCCCAGTTTGTTCCTGGCTTCTGTTGGATAAAATCTTAGAACTCTCAACTCCTCCTGCGCCATGCCTGTCTGGATACTGCCATGCTTCTGCCTTGATGACAATGGTCTGAACCTCTGAACCTGTAATCCAGCCCCAATTAAATGTTGTCTTTTATAAAACTTGCATTGGTCATGTTGTCTGTTCACAGCAATAAAACCCCAACTAAAACAATTCCTAAATTTGGCCTTTTGGTTGCTGTTTCTAATACTTGAATTTCCATTAAAAAGCAAGTCTTTGCCTCCATGTTCATCTTTCTATTAGAAGCCAGCGTCTATGTTGGCTTTTCAGAAGGAAATAAAATTGACCTTAAGAATCTGGTAGTAATTCAACTGAAAAACTTCTTGAAACCTAAGGAACAGGAGAAGGAGACAAAAATATTCATTTCCTATAGATGCAATGTAAGAGTGAACTGAAATCTTGGATATGGAGATGTTTGGTGTGCATTCTTTGTCAATCTTTGACGTGAAAAATTTGAATGTATTCCTTTGGACTCATTGAGAATATTCAGAATAGTTTCCTTGAAAATTTTGCACAAACACCCTCTGCCTATTCAGCAGAGGAATAAAAAACAATTACATTCCTTTCATAAGTCTTTAAAAATTCTGAATCTTTTTTATATCCTAAACATGAATACTTCCAAACGATAAGAGAGACATTCTGATGTCTGATCCCTCTCCTATTATAATTTCTGCCTTCATCTGAAACTTAATTTGTCTCCCTACTAATTACAGAATGTTGTCACCAGCTATCTATGGCATCTCAATTTAAAAATTGAAATTTAGGCTGTTATCTCATCCCAGATGGCAAGTATCAGCAGGAGAGCCGTTGGTGTCTGACGATGGAGTGAACTGAAGTGAACTGTTATGGTCAGAACAGTCAATTCGCAGAGCACTCAAGACTCTCAGTAAGATACTGCAGATCAGCAAGAATGATGTAATGCCCAGCACTGAAAATCAGTACGCCTTAACCAGAATGGAAGCTTTAAAGAACACTTTCATATCATCGATGCTCACACAAAAGTGTTAGCCAATCTCTTGTTTATATCCAAAGGCATATTGTAGAACGGGCTAAACAGAAATGACGATGCCTTAAAGATCATAGGAAGTGACAAACAATTGACAGACGGACAATTGAGGTTTACAGGCACGTGGCATACAGTCTGTAATGCTAAGGTGTGTATGGAAATTGTTTTTACAAAAGTCTCAAGATGATTATGGTAAGGAGAAGACAATCCCCTTGAGGAATAGGGATTGCAGGAAACATAATTTCTAACATGAAAACATGAGCTATGTTTCAAATATGCATTTGCAGCCATAGGAGACAGCTAGCTGAACCAGGCAACAGGACCACTACAAAAAGCTCAAGATGTTCGCTAGCATTCTTTTTCAGAAAATTCTGATGGGACTAAATAAAGTCCCTGTGCAGAAATAGCCACAGTTTATGGCTAAACACCTCATATTCTATTGCCTGAGTTCAAAGGAAATTCTGTACATTCAAATAAGATTGACATTAAAAAATATGTTAAATATAGCATCACTTCCATTAATAAAGAACAAAATTAACAGGTGAAATTAAAATGCATGGAAGGGGTGTAGTTTAGGCTTTTTAAGAAAGCTGCAAGCTCCAGAATTTAGTAAAGCCTTACTTTCCCTACATACAATGCAGGCAGCACAATCCACTCAAATATCACCAGTTAGCATTTCAAAAGCCATAACCTGCCTGTGGCTCTCCATGCTGCCTTCCCTGTCGTGAATGACACATACAAAAGCAGTAGATCTGCTTGAGGAAATTTTTTTTTACGAGCATCCAGAAAATGCAACTAAAAGCAAATTATATATTATCATTATCATTATTATTATTATTATTATTATTATGTATTTTCTGTAAACAGATCTTTTGGTGTATAGACACATTGATAATATATCTTTCCACCTTTTAAAAAGTTAACACTTTAATTCTACTGTACTTTATAATTTAGCAAGAAATCAATTCTCAAAGAAAAAATGGGAAGAAATGAGCTCATATTCCTTTTTTTTCATTTTTTATTGGATATATTCTATATTTACATTTCATTTCCCATTTTCTGGTTCCCCGACCCCCAAAGGTCACACATGCCCTTTTCCCTCCCCCTGCTCCCTCATCCACCCCTTCTCACTTCCCTGTTCTGGTATTCCCCTACATTGATGCTTTGATCCTTTCCAGCACCAGTGTCCACTCCTTTCTTCTTGTCGGACATCATTTGGTATGTGAATTGTGTCTTTGGTGTCCCAAGATTCTAGGCTAATATCCACTTCTCAGTGAGGGCATACCATGGGTATTCTTTTGAGACTGGGTTACCTCACTTAGTATGATAGTCTCCAGCTCCATCCATTTCTCTAAGAATTACATGAATTCATTGTTTCTAATGGCTGAATAGTACTCCATTGTGTATATATACCACATTTTTTTTGTATCAATTCCTCCATTGAGGGACATCTGTGTTCTTTCCAGCTTCTGGCTATTATAAATAAGGCTGCTATGAACATAGTGGAGCATGTATCCCTATTGCATGCTGGGGAATCTTCTGGGTATGGCTGGGTCCTCTGGAAGGATCATGTCCAGTTTTCTGAGGAACCGCCAGACTGATTTCCAGAGTGGTTGTACCAGCTTGCAGTCCCACCAGCAGTGGAGGAGTGTTCCTCTTTCTCCAAATCCTCACCAACACCTGATGTCTCCTGAGTTTTTAATCTTAGCCATTCTGATTGGTGTGAGGTGAAATCTTAGGGTTGTTTTGATTTGCATTTCTCTAATGACTAATGATGTTGAACATTTTTTAAGGTGTTTCTCAGCCATCCGAATTTCTTCAGGTGAAAAGACTTTGTTTAGCACTGTACCCCATTTTTGGGTGGGGTTCTTTGGTTTTCTGGTGTCTAACTTCTTGAGGTCTTTGCATACATTGGATATTAGCCCTATGTCAGATGTAGGCTTGGTAAAGATCTTTTCCCAATTTGTTGGTTGCCGATTTGTTCTTTTGCCTTACAGAAACTTTGTAATTTTATGAGGTCCCATTTGTCTATTCTTGATCTTAGAGCATAAGCAATTGGTGTTCTGTTCAGGAACATTCCCCCTGAGCCAATGTTCTCAAGAGTCTTCCCCAGTTTCTTTTCTATTAATTTTAGTGTGTCTGGTTTTATGTGGAGGTCTTTGATCCACTTGGAGTTGAGCTTAGTACAAGGAGATAAGAATGGATCAATTCTCATTCTTCTGCATGTTGACCTCCAGTTGAGCCAGCCCCATTTGTTGAAAAGGCTATCTTTTTTCCACTGGATGTTTTCAGCTCCTTTGTCAAAGATCAATTGGCCATAGATGTGTGGGTTCAATTCTGGGTCTTTGATCCTATTCCATTGATCCACCTCCCTGTCTCTGTACCAATACCATGCAGTTTTTAACACTACTGCTCTGTAGTATTGTTTGAGGTCCAGGATACTGATTCCCCCAGAAGTTCTTTTACTGTTGATGATAGTTTTAGCTATCCTGGGTTTTTTGTTATTCCAGATGAATTTGAGAATTGCTCATTCTAACTCTATGAAGAACTGAGTTGGGATTTTGATGGGGATTGCATTGAATCTGTATATTGCTTTTGGCAAGATTGACATTTTAACTATATCAATCCTGCTAACCCACGAGCATGGAAGATTTTTCCATTTTCTGAGGTCTTCTTCAATTTCCTTCTTCTGACACCTGAAGTTTTTGTCATATAAATCTTTCAATTGTTTGGTTAGAGTCACACCAAGATACTTTATATGGTTTGTGCCTATTGTGAAGGGTGTCATTTCCCTAATTCCTTTCTCAGACTGCTTATCCTTTGAGTCTAGGAAGGCTACTGATTTGCTTGAGTTGATTTTATAACCAGCCACTTTGCTGAAGTTGTTTATCAGTTGTAGTGGTTCTCTGGTGGAGTTTTTTGGTTACTTAAGTATAATATCATATCATCTGTGAATAGTGATAGTTTGACTTCTTCCTTTCCAATTTGTATCCCTTTGACTTCCCTCTGTTGTCGAATTGCTCTAGCTAGTACCTCAAGTACTATATTGAAGAGATATGGTGAGAGGGGGCAGCCTTATCTAGTCCCTGATTTTAGTGGGATTGCTTCAAGTTTTTCTCCGTTTACTTTGATGTTGGCTACCAGTCTGCTGTAGATTTCTTTTACTATGTTTAGGTAAGGGCCTTGAATTCCTGTTCTTTCCAAGACTTTTAACATGAAAGAATGCTGAATTTTGTCTAATGCTTTTTCAGCATCCAATGAGATGACCATTTGGTTTTTTTTCTTTGAGTTTGTTTATGTAGTGGATTATGTTGATGGATTTCCATATATTAAACCATCCCTGCATCCCTGGGATGAAGCCAACTTGATCATGGTGAATGATCATTTTGATGTGTTCTTGGATTCAGTTGGCAAGAATGTTATTTAGTATTTTTGCATCGATGTTCATAAGGGAGATTGGTCTGAAGTTCTCTTTCCTATTTGGATCTTTGTGTGGTTTTTGGTATCAGGGTAATTGTGGCTTTGTAGAATGAGTTGAGTGGTGTTCCTTCTGTTTCTATTTTGTGGAATAGTTTGAAGAGTATTGGTATTAGGTCTTCTTTGAAGGTCTGATAGAGTTCTGCACTAAAACCATCTGGTCCTGTGCTTTTGTTGGTTGGAAGACTTTCTATGACCCCTTCTATTTCTTTGGGGGTTATGGGTCTGTTTACATGATCTATTTGATCCTGATTTAATTTTGGTATTTGTTATCTGTCTAGGAAATTGTCCATTTCCTCCAGATCTTCCAGTTGTGTTGAGTATAAGCTTTTGTAGTAGGATCTGATGATTTTTTGAATTTCCTCATTTTCTGTTGTTATATCTCCCTTTTCATTTCTAATTTTGTTAATTTTAATACTGTCTCTGTGCCCTTTGGTAAGTCTGGCTAGGGGTTTATCTATCTTGTTGATTTTCTCAAAGAACCAGTTCCTGGTTTTGTTGATTATTTGTATGGCGCCCTTTGCTTCAACTTGATTATTTTCAGACCTGTGTTTGATGATTTCCTGTCTTCTACTCCCCCTGGGTGAAATGGCTTCTCTTTGTTCCAGAGCTTTCAAGTGTGCCATTAAATTGCTCTCTCCTGTTTCTTTTTGGAGACACTCAGGGCTAACACTGCTTTCATTGTGTCCCATAGATTTGGTTATGTTGTGCGTTCATTTTCATTAAATTCTAAAAAGTCTTTGATTTCTTTCTTTATTTCTTCCTTGACTAAGGTATCATTGAGTAGAATATTGTTCAGCCTCCATGTGTATGAGGATTTTCTATTATTTTTGTTGCTATTGAAGAACACTCTTAATCCATGGTGATCTGATAGGAGCATGGGATTATTTCGATCTTTTTATATGTGTTGAGGTCTGTCTTGTGACCAATTATATGGTCGATTTTGGAGAAGGTATCATGAGGTGCTGAAAAAAAGGTATAGTCCTTTGCTTTAGGATGAAATGTTATATATATATATATATATATATATATACACACATACATACATACATATATATATACATACATATACATATATACATATACATATACATATATACACATATACATATATACACACACACACACATATATATATATATATATATATATATATATATATATGTTTAATCCAATTGGTCCAACGTTTCAATGAGTTTCCCTGTGTTCCTGTTTAGTTTCTGTTTTCCTGATCGGTCCATTGAGGATAGTGGAGTGTTGAGGTCCCCCACAATTGTTGTGTTAGATGCAATGTGTGCTTTAAGCTTTAGTAAAGTTTCTTTTACGAATGAGGGTGCCCTTGGATTTGGAGCATAGATGTTTAGAATTGTGAGTTCGTCTTGGTGGATTCTTCCTTTGACTAGCAAGAAGTGACCTTTTGTGTCTCTTTTGATGACTTTGGGTTGAAAGTCAATTTTATCTGATATTAGAATGGCTATTCCAGCTCGCTTCCTGTGACCATTTGCTTGCAAAATTGTTTTCCAGCCTTTTAATCTAAGGTAGTGTTTGTATTTGACTCTGAGGTGTACTTCCTGTATGCAGCAAAATGTAGGGTCCTGTTTCCATATCCAGTCTGTTAGTCTATGTCTTTTTATTAGGGAATTGAGTCTATTGATGTTAAGAGATATTAAGGAATAGTGATTATTTCTTCCTGTCATTTTTGATGTTATTTTTGTTTTTGAGTGGTTATCTTCTTTTGAGTTTGATGGAAGAAGGTTACTATCTTGCTTTTTCTCGGGTGCAGTTTCCCTCCTTGTATTGGAGTTTTCCTCCTATTGTCCTTTGCAGAGCTGTGTTAGTGGAAAGATATTGTGTAAATTTGGTCCTGTCATGGAATATTTTGATTTCTCCATCTATGTTGATTGAGGGTTTTGCTGGGTATAGTAGTTTTGGCTGACATTTACTTTCTCTTAGAGTCTGCATGAGATCTGCCCTGGATCTTCTAACTTTCATGGCCTCTTTTCAGAAGTCTGGTGTGATTCTGATAGGTCTTCCTTTATATGTTACTTGGCCTTTTTCTCTTACTGCCTTTAATATTCTTTCTTTGTTTAGTACATTTGGTGTTTTGATTATTATGTGACAGGAGGTATTTCTGTTCTGGTCCAGTCTGTTTGGAGTTCTGTAGGCTTCTTGTATATTCATGGGCATCTCTCTCTTTAGGTTAGGAAAGTTTTCTTCCATAATTTTGTAGAAGATATTTGCTGGCCCTTTAAATTGTAGATCTTCACTCTTATCTAACCCTATAATCCTTAGGTTTAGTCTTCTCATTGTGTCCTGGATTTCCTGGATGCTTTGGGTTACAAGCCTTTTGCATTTTGCATTTTCTTTTACTGTGGAGTCAATAGTTACTATGGTATCTTCCACATCTGAGATTCTTAACCTCTATCTCTTGTATTCTATTGTTGATATTTGCATCTACAACCCCTGATTTCTTCCCAAGGTTTTCTATCTCCAAAATTGTCTCCTTTTGTGATTTCTTAGTTGTTTCTACCTCTGTGTTCATATCTTGGATGGTTTTGCTCAGTTCCTTCATTTGTTTGTTTGTGTTTTCTTGCAATTCTTTAAGAGATTTTTGTGTTTCCTCTTTCATAACTTCTGCCTTTTAATCCAATTTCACCTGCATTTCTTTAAGTGATTTTCTCATTTCCTTTTTATTGGCTTCTGTTTGTTGGTCCATATTCTCCTGGAATTCTTTAAGTGATTTTTGTGTTTGCATTGTAAGGGCTTCTAACCTATTGATGTTCCCCTGCATTGCTTTAACAGATTTGTTTATGTCTTTTTTTGTGTTCCTCTAGCAGCATCATGGCCAGTGCTTTTAAATCCAGCTCTTTTCTGGTGTGTTGGGGTATCCAGGACTTGCTGTGGTTGGCGAATTCTGTTCAGATGCTGCCATATTGCCTTGATTTCTGTTAGTAACATTCCTATGTTTGTCTTTTGCCATCTGTTTATCTCTGGAGTTAGTTGGTCTTGTTGTTACTGGTTGGTGTTGGAAGCTCCTGTGAGCCTGGTGTTTGGCGCTTCTGTCATAAAGGGCGTCCGAGGTGGAGATCGGGAGGTTTCAGTTACTGGGCTCCGAATTACCTCCTCAGCTCTGCTGGGTTGGATCCAAGTCTTCCCCAGGCTCACTGCTGGACCTGCAATTGGCCTCCTGCAGTCTCCTCCTGGCCTGCCTAGTTGCCAGCTCTTATGAATAAGATCTTTTTTTTTTTTCCTCCACCGATCTGGGCTCGTCTGTTAGATCTTTATGCTGACCTGGGCTCCTCTGTTGGTTCTCTATGGTGACCTGTTCAGGCCAGCAGCTCCAAGATGGTGGCGAATCTCAGGGCTCTGTCTAACCACTGGATTCGCTGCATGACCGGAGGTTCCCTGGTTGGGCTGCTAGAACCTAGATGGTGGTGCTTTCAGTCCACAGGGCTCTGTCTTGTTAGCTGTCTGTGGTGTCTTGAGGCAAGATATCGGCCTCTGGCTGTACTCCAGGCACAGACCCACTAGCCGGTTGGTGCCCACGCAGGTTGGCACAGAGACCGCCTGCGGAGCTGATCTGGCTCTGGGTGCACTGCCAAGCTATTAGTGCACAGACCTCCTGCTGACCTGCTCTGGCTCTGGGCTCAAGCAAGAGCCTGATGGGGTAGTTGATGCTAGGCTAGGTCTCTGTCCATGCACCTGAACCCAGCCACTGGCAGGCAGTCCACAGTGAGCCAAGGGAAGATGGTGGCCTGGCTGCAAGCCAGTGAGCCGGTCCCCAGCAGTCAGAGACAGCCTCCGAGCTGTAGGTGCACAGATCTTCTGCTGACCTGATCTGGCTCTGGGTGTGAGCAAGAGCCTGACTGAGTAGTAGTTGCTAGGCTAGGTCTCTGTCCATGCACCTGAACCCAGCCAATGGCAGTCCACAGTGACCCGAGGGAAGATGGCGGCTGTGAGCTCATATTCCTAATTAACTAAAATGTTCCATATGTTAATTCCAATAAATTTTAAAAGACACATTCAAATGTATACAAGTTATTATAATAAGAGTCATAAACCTTAATGAAGAAAATAATTAAATTATGCCTTTGAAAATTTTAGACGTCGTACAATTATTTGTTTTGTTATTTTTAACCTCTGGTCATTTCTTTATTCTTCATTAAAATTAACATAATTATTTAAACTTTGTAAATATAGATGTTTCACTTGAATATAAATGTTATTATCTGTGTTATAAGAAACAGCATTTTTAATACTTAGCTGTGGATTCATCTTTAACATTAGCTTTGTATTTATTCCTGACCCTGTGTCTACACTTTCAGAAAAGTAAAAGACCTTTTTATATTCTCTTATGGTTCTTTTCTATCCATGGTTTTGAGAGAAACATGAACTGTACTTTTTAAGCTTGAAGAGTAACTTCTTTCAATTTTTCTCTATGTAAATAATTTTCAATAAAGAAGTTTAGCTTCCTTTAAGGGTTAATCTCTAAATAGACTGTATTTCAAAGGCAATATCTAGACAAAATAACAACATAGCAGTTTGATGAAAACATAAAATTATATCTGTTTTCGATCTAAGAAAATTTATAAATAACACAATTAAGGTAGCATATTTATGGACTATGACAAAGATTCTTAATTATCAAAAACTGAAATTCATTCAAATTTGCTGATCCAAAATGCCCTGTAGATGCCAACATCATAAACTCAGCAAAAAGATAATACATTGAGTTATATACTTAACAGAAGCCATAGACTAGACAGGGTGAAGTGAAGTCTGATGAGTTGTTCAAGAAAAATGCTAATAATGCATCTGTGTGTGTGTGTGTGTGTGTGTGTGTTAAGGTATACCTTTTATCTGCTTAATATGCCCACATGTCATGTACATTAGTGTTCAAATTTTCTTTCAAGTATTTCAACGTGAATAAAAGTCTAAGTAATAGGTAACGGCTATGTTAAGTAATCTTTTCCTCTTCCAAGTTACTTTTGGAAGTTCCTATTTTGAAGTATTCAATGCCATGATTAGAACTTAAGTTATAGGGCCAGAACCATAGCTATTCTGATAATTAGATCGTCATCATTAGTGATCCCAGGATAATCCACATTGGCTTGTACTTCAGGGTCACCAAAACTGGACTGCTCCTGACAGCAGACAGCCAAGTCCTACAACTATTGCCAAGTTACTTTTGGTGATTTTTGACCTTCAGTGAGAAACTCTGCAGCACAGGCACATAATCTAATTTTAAATTTTCAAAACAAGTTTGTTTTAGCCAATTGATACAAATACTGTTATTCATAAAAATGGATAGATACCCTAAATTCAATTGGCAATAAGGCTAAACAGCTTTAGTACCTAAGTTATTTACATTAACATTCTGAACCCTAGCAATAAGAAAACTATGATCTAATACATGTGGAGAGCTGTAATTATTTACCTAATATCAGTTACTCAGTCACATGACATATTGATAATGTAGTTAACTAAGAAACAAAAAACTAAGTTAGCACTTTATGTCCAGGTAAGGAAGGTTTCTTTGTTGCTATTCTATTGATGTGATAAAACACCATATTGAGTCCACTTATAGAGAAATGAGTTTATTTGAGTCTTATTGTTCCAAAAGGTCAGAGCCCATAAAGGCAGGGCCAGCATGAGGTAGAAATAATGAGAATAGATAAACTCTGAGATGAGAGTTCACACCTTGAACTTAAATCTGGAAACAGAGCAAACTGGCTGGATTTTGAAACCTAAAAGAGCTCACACTCAGGGACATTCCTCTAGCAAAACCTCCCCAAACTGCTCCAACAAGTAGTGATGGATATTTATGGGTGAAATCTTAAAGAAGAAGATGATCAATGGTCTATCATGATGAAGACAAAATGTATGGATTTATTTAAATCTTCAGATTATATTTTAAATTTTTAAAAGTAAATTTGTAGAAAAGCTGGGTATCAAGGTATAAAAATACAACTAATACATGTAAAGTTTATAGCATTATATGCTATTAATATATACAATACTAACTTGTGTGATATTAATATACATGCGAATATTTATAATATAAATAGTATCATAAATGTAATGTGATAAATAAATTATTAATAAATAGTCCATGAAATTAGATATATTGATTACTTAATGTAGAAAAATAAGATATATAGAAATAACTATCAAATTTTACAAATTATAAGTAGAGATAATTAAGAAAAGCACTTTTATGATTACCAAAAACATTTCTTTTGAAAATAAAATAATCTCCTCAAGTTCATTCATGTTTCATTATACAGCAGAATTTCCTTCCATTGTAGAGTCAATATTTTATTTTAGCTATACAATGTGTAAATATATTCAGTACTGCTAGCTGCATGTTAAGTTAAAAGAAGCATTATATATTTTAGGAAGTTTCTAGTGTATAACTTTCTAAAAGGCTCCTCACTAGTCCCTTAGGTTTAGCTGTTCCTCCCCTATTCCCTCACTCCTCTCTTTATTTATTTATTTTTTATTAGATAAATTCTTTTTTTACATTTCAAATGTTGTTCCTTTTCCTGGTTTCCCCTTCCCCAGAAAAATCCCCTAACCCATTTCCCTCCCCCTGCTCACCAATCCACCCACTCCATCTTCCCTGTCCTCCAATACCAGCATTCCCTGGATCCATCCACAAGTACCTATTTTATTTCCTGGTCCTAGAAAGCTTCATCCTTCACCTTAGTCACTTTATATCTAACTCCTATAGTTACATGAATTGTAGCTTGCCTATCAATGACTCATAACAATTATTGACATACAAGTGAATATTTTTCTTTTTGTGAAAGTTGCTTCAGAGATGATGATTTTTTTTAGTTCCATCTATTCACCTGTGAATTTTATGTTTTCACTTTTTTTAATGGCTGAGTAACATCCCATTGTGTAACTGTTCCATACATTTATCTATTCTTCTGATGGCCGCTATAAACAAGCAGTAGCAAACATGTTTGAGTACGCGATAGAATGGAGTACGATGAAGGCTGCTTTGGTTTTAGCTGGCCTTGAGGTATATATAATTTCATCTTTCTGAGGAACCACTGCCCTGATTCCATAGGAGTTGTACAAGATTGCACTCCAACTGTGACCCAGAAAACAGTGCTATAGAGTTACAAATACATAATGCATGGTGTGTGTTAAAACATCTAGATATGTTAGAAATGGTTCTAATAGAAACAGAGTTTAATCCTACAAATAAGTCAACACATCCACCTTTTGTATGCCTAAAAAATTAATTCTAAAATATGACCTACAGGAAAAAAAAGAACCTTAATTAGTGGGAATAAATGTATAAAAATTCTTGAAACTAATTCAATAAGTACACTTTTCAAAATCTGAAATATTTGACCCAGTAATTCTACTGAAAGATTCAACCATAAAAGAGTAGCAAAGTATTCTGGGATATTGCCTGATGTTCATCAATAAAAATTAGGAAAAAGAATGTCATCTTGTTAGAAAAAGATAATATGTTCCAATTAATAAAGAATGTGTACTTAAGAATGTTTATTTATGTCCACTGCCCGGTCCTTTTTGTTGGGCAGACTCTTGGTTGCTCTGCTCCAGTGAAGACACCATCTCCTGATCCATCCTAGAGAACCCACTGCACTCAGAGTAGTTGATAAGAACCCCCTCCCACCTCCATAGTCCCAGAACTGATGCTAAGAACCTAGCGGATTTGCTACCCATCAATCAAAACCCCTGCCCTCCAGAATGCCAGTCCCCTTCCATTCCTTCTGCCTCTTCCACTGCCTAGTCCTTTCTGCTGGGGCAGACTCTTGGCTACTCAGCTCCAGTGAAGACACCATCTCCTGATCCATCCCAGAGAACACTGCACTCAGAGCAGTTGAGAACCTATAGTTTTCAGTGCAGTTGAAAACCAGTTGCACACAGAACAGTTGACCCAACAGTCTAAAGGTCTCCCAGATCTACTCCAGCCAGGGTAACAGATCAGAACCCTCTCTGACCCTGCGAAGAGTCCCCCATTGGAAGGCCCCACAGGTAATCTGCTACAGCCAGGGCTGCAGGCCTACCAGGAAACCAGTGTCAAAAGAGGCAGACCCCAGACACTTACCCAAACCAACAAACACCAGGGATAACCAGATGGCAAAAGGCAAGTGCAAGACCATAAGCAACAGAAGTCAATATAGATGGGCATCACCAGAACCCAGTTCTCCCACTGCAGCAAGCCCTGAATACAACACACCTGAATATCAGGAAGCTGATCTAAAATCCCATCTAATGAAGATAATATAGTCCTTTAAGGAACATTTCAATAACTCAGTGAAGGAAATACAGGAAAACACAGGTAAACAGGTAAAGGAATTGAATAAAGTGATTCAAGACCTAAAAGTGGAAGTAAAAACAATGAAGAAAACACAAATGGAGACAAACCTGGAAATGGAAAACCTAGGAAAAAGGTTAGGAATTACAGATGTAAGAATCTCCAACAGAATATAAGAGATTGGAGAGAGAATCTCAGGTGCAGAAGATACCATAGAAAAGATGGACACAACAGTCAAGGAAAATGCAAAAAGCTTGTAACCCAAAACCTCCAGGAAATCCGGGACACAATGAGAAGATCAAACTTAAGGATTATAGGTATAGAAAAGAAAGAAGATTTACAGCTTAAAGGGCCAGTAAATATCTTCAACAAAATTATAGAAGAAAATTTCCCTAACCTAAAGAAAGAGATGAACATGAACATACAAGAAGCCTACAGAACTCCATTTTCTTTTTGGAGGCACTTACAGCTATGAATTTTCCTCTTTGCACTGCCATCAGTGTGTCCCATAAGATTTGGTATGCTGTGTCTTCATTTTCATAAATTCTAAAAAATCTTTCATTTCTTTATTTCTTCCTTGACCAATTTATCATTGACTAGAGCATCTTACAGCTTACATGTGTATGTGTGTTTTCTGTTGTTTTGGTTGGAACTTAAGGCTAGCCTTAGACTGTGGTGATCTGATAGGTTGCATGGAATTATTTCAATATGCTTGTATCTGTTGAGGCCTGTTTTGTGACCAATTATATGGTCAATTTTGGAGAAGGCGCCATGAGGTACTGAGAAGAAGGTGTATTTGCTTTAGGATGAAATGTTGTATAACTGTTATATTCATTTGGCTCATAACTTCTGTTAGTTTCACTGTGTCTCTGTTTTGTTTCTGTTTCCATGATTTTGGGGTATTGAAGTCTCCCACTATTATTGTGTGAGGTACAATGTATGCTGAGTTTTAGTAAAGTTTCTTTTATGAATGTGGGTACCCTTGCATTTGGAGCATAGCTGTTCAGAATTAAGAGTTCATCTTGGTAGCTTTTCCCATTGACCATTAGGAAGTGTCCTTCCTTAACTTTTTTGACAACTTTTGTTTGAAACTTGATTTTCTCCAATATAGGAATGGCCACTCCAGCTTGTTTGTTGGGACCATTTGCTTGGAAAATTGTTTTCCAACCTTTGACTCTGAGGTAGTGACTTTCTTTGTCACTGAGGTGGGCTTTTTGCATGCAGAAAATGTTGGGTCCTGTTTATATATCCAGTCTGTTGGTCTACATTTTTTTATTGGGGAATTGAGTCCATTGATGTTAAGATATATCAAGGAAAAGTAATTGTTACTTCCTGTTATTTTTGTTGTTAAATTTGGAATTATGTTTGTTTGGCTATCTTTTGGTTTTGTTGAAACATTACCTTCATGCTTTTTCTAGGGTGTAGTTTCCCTCCTTGTGTTGGTATTTTCCACCCATTTGCCTATGTAGGGCTGTGTTTGTAGAAAGATACATTTGGTTTTTTCATGGAATATCTTGTTTTCTCTGTCTATGGTAATTGATAGTTTTGCTGGATGTAGTAGCCTGGGCTGAAACTTATGGTCTCTTAGGTATGTATGACATCTGCCCAGGATCTTCTAGCTTTCATAGCTTCTGGTGAAAAGTCTGGTGTAATTCTGATTGGTCTGCCATTATATGTTACTTGACCTTTTACCCTTACTGATTTTAATATTTTTTCTATTTTTTCTTTGTTTAGTGCATTTGGTGTTTTGATTATTATGTGACAGGAGGAATTTCTGTTCTGGTCCAATCTATTTGGAGTTAAGCTTCAGTGTGTCTGGTTTTATGTGTAGGTCCTTGATCCACTTGGACTTGAGCTTTATAAAAGGAGATAGGAACAGGTAGATTTGCATTTTTCTGCATGAAGTTTATAGAGGAGAAAGGAGGTAAGATCCTTGTACACCCATGTACAAGGGGGAAATTTCCTGAGCAGAACACCCATGGCTTATGCTCTAAGAACAAGAGTCAAGAAATGGGACGTCATAAAATTGCAAAGCATCTGTATGGCAAAGGACACTGTCAAAAGGACAAAACAACAACTAACAGTTTGGTAAAAGATCTTTACCAATCCTACACCTGATAGAGGGCTAATATCCAATGTATACAAAGAATTCATGAAGTTAGACTCCAGAGAGTCAAATAACCCTATTAAAATGGGGTACAGTGCTAAATAGAGAATTCTCAACTGAGGAAACTCAAATGGCTTTGAAGCACCTAAAGAAATGTTCAACATCCTTAGTTATTAGGGAAATGCAAATCAAAACAACACTGAGATTCTAATGGCTAAGATGAAAAAGTCAGGAGACTGCAGATGCTGGCAAGGGTGTGGAGAAAGAGGAACACTCCTTCATTGCTGGTAGGATCACAAGCTGGAACGACTCTGGAAATCCATTTGGTGGTTCCTCAGAAAATTAGACATAGAACTACCTGAGGACCCAGCTATACCACTCCTAGGTGTACACCCAGAAGATGCTCCAACATGCTCCACTATGTTCATAGCAGCCTTATTTATAATAGTCAAAATCTGGAAAGAACCCAGGTGTCCTTCAACAGAGGAATGGATTCAGAAAATGTGGTATATTTACACAATGGAGTACTGCTCAGCTTTTAAAAACAATGAATTCTTAGGCAAATGGATGGAATTAGAAACTGTCATCCTGAGTGAGGTAACCCAATCACAATGGAACACACATGGTTTGCATTCACTGATGAGTGACTGTTAGGCCAAAAGCTCAGAATAAACAAGATATGATTCACAGACCACTTGAAGCTCAAGAATCAGGAAGAGCAAAGTGTGGGTGCTTCAGTTTTTCTGAGAAAGGGAACAAAATACTCACAGGAGCAATTATGGAGACAAAGTGTGGGGCAGAGACTGAAGGAAAGGCTATCCAGAGACTTTCCTACCTGGGCATTCATCGAAAGACAAACAAAAGTCTGCAACCAACAAGACTTAGCATTTACTTGAGGCTTGCTTACTAAAAATAAGTTTTACAGTGTTATTCCATGACCATCATGTCAGGGAGGCTGTCAGCAGGCAGAGAGGCTAGTTGTTGGAGCAGTAGCTGAGATCTTGCATCAGGATCCACAATTTGGAAACAGAGACAGGACTGGTAATGGTGTGAACTTTTAAAGCCTCAAAGTCTGCCTCTATTCACACACCTCATCCAACAAGGCAACTCCTTCTAGTCCTTAACAAGCAGTGTCACCAACAATGGCAAAGTATTAAATCATATGGATCAATAAGGTCCATCTCATTCAAACCAAGACAAGTATAGAAAACATAGAATTTTTTTTTCTATAATTGTGTGCTTATCTTTATTTTAAGGCTGTATTAACAGGTAAACTTTTTCATGTAAGACCCAAAGAACTTGACATTTGTTTACACTTTAAATGTTATCCCCTATCCTGGTTTACCCTCTGCAACCCCCCGATTCCATCCCCCATTACCCTGCTTCTATGAGGGTGCTCCCCAACCTGCCCACCCACCCACCCACTCCTTCCTCACCTACCTAGCGTCCCTTTACACTGGGGCATCAAGTCTTCACAGGGCCAAGGGCCTCCCCTCACATTGATGACAGATAAGGCCACTTCAGCTCCCCAGTCTGTCTCCTAACTCTTCCATTGTGGTCTCTGTGCTCAGTCAAATGAGCAACCTCATCTGTATGGGTCAGGATCTTGCAGCACCTCACAGGAGACAGCTGTATCAGGCTCCTCACAGCAAGCAATTCTTGGCATCAGCAATTGTGTCTGGGTTTGGTGTCTGCATGTGGGATGGATGCCCATGTGGGGCAGTTTCTGGGTGACCTTTTCTTTAGTCTCTGTTCCATTCTTTGTTCCTGTATATCTTTTATTTTATTTTTTGTTAATTTTATTTATTTATTTATTTTTTAGCTCCAGATTTTATTATACACCCACAACCACACTATCTACCCTCCAACTGTTCCACATGCCATAACTCCTGCCCAACTTCTTGTCTCCAGGAGGATGTCTCCAACCCCCACAGCCCACTCCACCTGACTTCTAACCACCCTGGGGCTGCCAATCTCTTGAGGGTTAGGTGCATCATCTCTGAATGAACACAGACAGACCCAGCAGTCCTCTACTATATGTATTTTGAGGGCCTTATATCAGCTGGTATATGCTGCATGTTTGGTGGTCCAGTGTTGAGAGATCTCAGGGATCCAGAATCATTAAAACTGCTGGTCCTCCTACAGGGTCATCCTTCTCCTCAGCTTCTTTCAGCCTTCCCTAATTCAACCACAGGTTTCAGCAGCTTCTGTCCATTGGTTGGGTGCAAATATCTGCATCTGACTCTTTCAGCTGCTTGTTGGGTCTTCCAGAGTACAGTCATGCTGGGTCCCCTTTTTTTGTGAGCACTCCAAGCCCTCAGTAATAGTGTCAGGCCTTGGGACCTCCCTTTGAGCTGGATCCTACTTTGAGCCTATTGCTGGACCTTTTTTTTCCTCAGGCTCCTCTCCGTTTCCATCCCTGTATTTCTTTCAGACAAGAACAATTTTGAGTCAGAGTTTTGACTGTGGAATAAAAACCCTCTCTCCCATTTGATGCCCTGTCTTCCTGTTGGTGGTGGTCTCTATAATTTTCCTCTTCATAATGATGGGCAGGTCCCTCCCTTTGAGTCCTGAGTATCTCTCACCTCCCAGGTCTCTTGTGCATTCTGGAGGGTCCCCACAACCTCCTACCTCCTGAGATTGCCTGTTTCAATTCTTTCTGCTGGTCCTTAGGGCTTCAGTCATTTTCCCTCAGCCAATACCAGATCAGGTTCCCCTCTCCCTTCCCACCCAGGTCCACTTTCAGTCCTAGTTCCCTCCCTTCCTCCCCAATGGTGATTGCTTTCTTCTCCCTCTAAAGTGGGACTGAGGAGTCCTCACTTGGGCACTTCAGCTTGTTGACATTTTCAAAATATCTGATTAGAAAAGAAAACAAAAACAAAAACAGAAACAAAAGCACCTTGCTGGAGAGATGACTCAGCAGTTAAGAGCACTGACTGCTCTTCCAGAGGTCCTGAGTTCAATTCCCAGCAACCACATAGTGACTCAAAACCATCTGGAAGGGGATCTAAAGCCCTCTTCTGATCTTCTGCTGTTTCTGAAGACAGCTACAGTGTACTCATACATAAAAAAAGACTCAAAACACTTATAATCAACAAAATAATACAATATTGATAATGGTAATCGTTTGTTTTTGAAGAAACAAAAAACATGTATTCTGTGGATGAAAGTTCTTCCTACTCAAGCACAAGAACCCGAGATTTTAATCCTGGATCTACAAGTTAAACAGCCAGCCAGGTATAGCAGCGAACCTTTGTGATTCCAGCACCAGATAGTCAGAGATATTAAGATAAATTCCTGGAGTGTGATGCCTGGGCAGCTGGGCCTATTAGGCAAGCTCCGAATCACTGAGAATCTGTCTCAAATGATAACAACTGTAATAAGTGAATGACAAGCGAGGAATAAAACCCGACTTTGTCTTGTGTAAACCTGCGCACCTCAGACATATGTATACACTCATGAACAAGAATACACACATATGTATGTATGTATCCAAACATTCATCTAGGCTTTGCTAGATAGAGAATACATACCCGTGCAATAACAGCTCTGCCTCCAGTGACTACAGCTTCACAAACTCCCATGCTTTTGTGTATGGGTGTTTGGCTTTTCATACAAGCCATGGAAAAAGCACAACGCACTATAACTTTGACGGTTATGTAGGACAGATGAGCCTTTATACACTATGATCTAGAATTATGGGCTGATGAGCATTCTGAAACAAAACATCTCATGCAATCCAGATTTAGGCTGAAAAATAGTGAGCCAATTTCAGGATCTTATTGATTCTTACTATATATTCATATTTAATATTGCCACTTAGTATACTTACTAGTATTAATGGTTAATTTTGAAATCTGGTTAAAATTATCTTTATTATTTAAGTCAAAATGCAAAAACAATGCAAAAGTAACTAAGAGAATTATGATGAATGTTAAGTACAAACCACAGATTTACAAAGTAGTTTTGAAGCACTTATGACTTTATAATTTTAATACATACAAAAGTTTTTGATTTTGTATGCAAAATTATGCATGTGTGAATGAAAGAGTATTAGTTAATCAATTATGCTATGTAAACTCCCCAAAATATAAACATAAGGCTAGTAAAAATGTGTTTTCATTTTTTTTTTAGTTATTTTTATTTTCTATATTCTATGTTTACATTTCAAAGGCTTTCCCCTTTCCCAGTTCCCACCCACCATAGTTCCCATAGTTCTTCTCCCCCCCAACTATTCCCCAATCATTCCCCCTCCCCCCTCGGTTTCTTTACTAAACTGGATGCAATCTTTACATGCCCAGGGTCCTCTCCTTTCTTCTTCTTGGGAATCATTTGACTTGCTATTTGTGTCTTGAGTATTTAGTGCTTCTGGGCTCATTAATATCCACTTATCAGTGATTGCATTTCATGTGCATTCTTTTGTGATTGGGTTAGCTCACTCAGGATGATATTTTCCAGGTCTAACCATTTACCTACAAATTGCATGAATTCATTATTTTTAATTGCTGAGTAGTATTCCATTGTATAAATATACCACATTTTCTGTATCCATTCCTCCTTTGAGGGATATTTGGGCTCCTTCCAATTTCTGGCTATTATAAACAAGGCTGCTATAAACATAGTGGAGCATGTGTCTTTATTGTATGTAGGGGAATCCTCTGGGTATATGCCCAGGAGTGGTATGGCAGGGTCCTCTGGAAGTGACATGCCCAATTTTCTGAGGAACCGCCAAACTGATTTCCAGAGTGGTTTTACCATTTTGCAATCCCACCAACAGTGGAGGAGTGTTCCTCTTTCTCCACATCCTCGCCAGCACTTGTTGTCTCTTGAGTTTTTAATCTTAGCCATTCTGACTGGTTTGAGGTGGAATCTCAGGGTTGTTTTGATTTGCATTTCCCTGATGACTAATGATGTTGAACATCTCTTAAGGTGTTTCTCGGCCATCCGAATTTCTTCTGGTGAAAGTTCTTTGTTTAGCTCTGTGCCCCATTTTTTGATAGGGTTATTTGGTTCTTTGCGGTCTAACTTCTTGAGTTCTTTGTATATATTGGATATTAGCCCTCTGTCGGATGTGGGGTTGGTAAAGATCTTTTCCCACTTTGTTGGTTGCCGTTTTGTCCTTCGGACAGTGTCCTTTGCTTTGCAGAAACTTTGTAATTTTATGAGGTCCCATTTGTCGATTCTTGATCTTAGTGCGTACGCTATTGGTGTTCTGTTCAGGAACTTTTCCCCTGTGCCCAAGTCCTCCAGGGTCTTCCCAAGTTTCTTTTCTAATAGTTTCAGTGTGTCTGGTTTTATGTGGAGGTCCTTGATCCACTTGGAGTTGATCTTAGAGCAAAGAGATAAGAGTGGGTCAATTCGCATTCTTCTGCATGTTGACCTCCAGTTGAACCAGCACCATTTGTTGAAAAGGCTATCTTTATTCCATCGGATGGTTGTGGCTCCTTTATCAAAGATCAAGTGACCATAAGTCTGTGGGTTAATTTCAGGGTCTTCAATCCTGTTCCATTGATCTGTTTGCCTGTTGCTATACCAATACCATGCAGTTTTTAACACAATTGCTCTGTAGTACTGCTTGAAGTCAGGGATATTGATTCCCCCAGAAGTCCTTTTATTGTTGAGAATAGTTTTAGCTATCCTGGGTTTTTTGTTGCTCCAGATGAATTTGAGAATTGCTCTTTCTAGATCTATGAAGAATTGAGTTGGGATTTTGATGGGGATTGCATTGAATCTGTATATTGCTTTTGGCAAGATGGCCATTTTTACTATATTGATCCTGCCAATCCAGGAGCAAGAAATATTTTTCCATCTTCTGAGGTCTTCTTCGATTTCTTTCTTCAGGGACTTGAAGTTCCTGTTGTACAGATCTTTCGCTTGTTTGGTTAGAGTTACGCCAAGATACTTTATGTTGTTTGTGGCTATTGTGAAGGGTGTTATTTCCCTAATTTCTTTCTCAACCTGCTTGTCCTTTGAGTACAAGAAGGCCACTGACTTGCTTGAGTTAATTTTATAACCTGCCACTTTGCTGAAGTTGTTTATCAGCTGTAGAAGTTCTCTGGTGGAGTTTTTTGGGTCACTTAGGTAAACTATCATATCGTCTGCAAATAATGATAGTTTCACTTCTTCCTTTCCAATTTGTATCCCTTTGACTTCCTTATGTTGTCTAATTGCTCTTGCTAGAACTTCAAGTACTATATTGAAAAGATATATAGAGAGAGTGCAGCCTTGTCTAGTCCCTGATTTTAGTGGGAATGCTTCAAGTTTCTCTCCATTTATTTTGATGTTGGCTACTGGTTTGCTGTAGATTGCTTTTACTATGTTTAGGTATGGGCCTTGAATTCCTGCTCTTTCCAAGACTTTTAGCATGAAAGGATGCTGAATTTTGTCGAATGCTTTTTCAGCATCTAATGAGATGACCATGTGGTTTTTTTCTTTCAGTTTGTTTATGTAGTGGATTACATTGATGGATTTCCATATATTGAACCATCCCTGCATCCCTGGGATGAAGCCTACTTGATCATGGTGGATGATCGTTTTGATGTGCTCTTGGATTCAGTTAGCAAGAATTTTATTTAGTATTTTTGCATCTATATTCATAAGCGAAATTGGCCTGTAGTTCTCTTTCTTTGTTGGATCTTTTTGTGGTTTAGGTATTAGCGTAATTGTGGCTTCGAAGAATGAGTTGGGCAGTGTCCCTTCTGTCTCTATTTTGTGGAATAGTTTGGAGAGTATTGGTGTTAAGTCTTCTTTGAAGGTCTGGTAGAATTCTGCACTAAAACCATCTGGTCCCGTACTTTTTTTGGTTGGGAGGCATTCTATAACCCCTTCTATTTCTTTAGGGGTTATGGGACTATTTAGCTGGTCTACTTGATGCTGATTTAATTTTGGTATTTGATATCTGTCTAGGAAATCGTCCATTTCCTCCAGATTCTCCAGTTGTTTTGAGTATAGACCTTTGTAGTAGGATCTGATGATCTTTTGAATTTCCTCAGTTTCTGTTGTTATGTCTCCCTTTTCATTTCTAATTTTGTTAATTTGTATACTGTCTCTGTGTCCTTTGGTTAGTCTGGCTAAGGGTTTATCTATCTTGTTGATTTTCTCAAAGAACCAGCTCCTGGTCTTGTTGATTCTTTGTATGGTTCTCTTTGTTTCTATTTGATTGATTTCAGCCCTGAGTTTGATGATTTCTTGTCTTCTACTCCTCCTGGGTGAATTAACTTGTTTTTCTTCCAGGGCTTTAAGGTGTGCCATTAAGCTGCTAGTGTATGCTCTCTCCAGTTTCTTTTTGGATGCACTTAGAGCTATGAGTTTTCCTCTTAGCACTGCTTTCATTGTGTCCCATAGATTTGGGTAGGTTGTACCTTCATTTTCATTGAATTCTAAAAAGTCTTTGATTTCTTTTTTTATTTCTTCCTTGACCAAGGTGTCATTGAGTAGAGTATTGTTCAGTTTCCATGTGTATGTGGGCTTTCTGTTGTTTTTGTTGCTATTGAAGACCACTCTTACTCCATGGTGATCTGATAAGAGGCATGGGATTAGCTCGATCTTCTTGTATTTGTTGACATCTGTCTTGTGACCGATTATATGGTCTATTTTGGAGAAGGTACCATGCGGTGCTGAGAAAAAGGTATATTCTTTAGCTTTAGGATGAAATGTTCTATATATATCTGTTAAATCCAATTGGTCCAGAGTTTCAATTAGTTTCACTGTGTCCCTGTTTAGTTTCTGCTTTCCTGATCGGTCCATTGAGGAGAGTGGGGTGTTGAAGTCACCCACAATTATTGTGTTAGGTGTAATGTGTGTTTTAAGCTTTAGTAAGGTTTCTTTTACGAAGGAGGGTGCCCTTGCATTTGGAGCATAGATGTTCAGTATTGAGAGCTCTTCCTGGTGGATTTTCCCTTTGGCCAGCAAGAAGTGACCTTCTGAGTCTCTTTGGATGATTTTAGGTTGAAAGTCAATTTTATCTGATATTAGAATGGCTACTCCAGCTTGTTTCCTGAGACCATTTGCTTGTAAAATTGTCCTCCAGCCTTTTACTCTAAGGTAGTATTTGTCTTTAACACTGAGATGTGTTTCCTGTATGCAGCAAAATGTAGGGTCCTGTTTCCGTATCCAGTCTGTTAATCTATGTCTTTTTATTGGGGAATTGAGTCCATTGACGTTAAGAGATATTAAGGAATAGTAATTATTACCTCCAGACATTTTTGAAATTATATTTATTTATCTTATTTATTTTTTATATTCGAGAGGTTATCTTCTTTTGGGTTTGATGAGAGGAGGTTTCTATCTTGCTTCTTCCCGGGTGTAGTTTCCGTCCTTGTCTTGGTGTTTTCCCCCTATTATCCTTTGTAGGGCTGGATTTGTGGAGAGATATCTTGCAAATTTGGTTTTGTCATGGAATACCTTGATGTCTCCATCAATGGCAATTGAGAGTTTTGCTGGGTAAAGTAGTTTTGGCTGAAGTTTGTGTTCTCTTAGAGTTTGCATGATATCTGCCCAGGATCTTCTAGCTTTCATGGTCTCAGGTGAGAAGTCTGGTGTTATTCTGATAGGTTTTCCTTTATATGTTACTTGGCCTTTTTCTCTTGCTGCCTTTAGTATTCTTTCTTTGTTTATTACATTTGGAGTTTTGATTATTATGTGACGGGATGTATTTCTGTTCTGGTCCAGTCTGTTTGGGGTTCTATAGGCTTCTTGTATATTCATGGGCATCTCTCTCCTTAGGTTGGGGAAGTTTTCTTCCATAATTTTATAGAAGATATTAGCTGGCCCTTTAACTTGTAAATCTTCACTCTCGTCTATACCTATAATCCTTAGGTTTGGTCTTCTCATAGTGTCTTGGATTTCCTGGATGTTTTGGGTTACCACCTTTTTGCATTTAGTATTTTCTTTGACTGTTGAATCAATGGTTCCTATGTTATCTTCGGCTTCTGAGATTCTGTCTTCTATCTCTTGTATTCTATTGTTGATACTTGCGTCTATGGCCCCTGATTTCTTCCCCAGGTTTTCTATCTCCAATGTTGTCTCCCTCTGTGATTTCTTAGTTGTTTCTACTTCTGTTTTTAGTATCTGGATGGATGTGCTCAGATCTTTCGCTTGCTTGATTGTGTTTTCATGTATTTCTTTAATAGATTTTTGTGCTTCCTCTTTCATAGCTTCTACTTGTTGGCCCACGTTCTTCTGTAGTTCTTTAAGTGACTTTTGTCTTTCTTCCTTATTGTCTTCTTCTCTTTGATCCATCTTCTCCTGCATTTCTTGAAGTGATTTTTGTATTTGCCTCGTAAAGGCTTCTAACTTTTGATCCATTTTCTCCTCTATTTCTTTATGAGATTTTTCTATGTGTTCAGCTACCAGCATCCTGACCAGTGATTTTATATCCAAGTCTTGTTTTTCTGGTGTTTTAGGGTATCCAGGGATTCCTGTTGTTGGAGAACTGGGTTCAGATGCTGTCATGTTGCCTTGATTTTTGTTAGTAACGTTCCGTCGTTTTCCTTTTGCCATCTGGTTATTTCTGGTTTTAGTTGGCCTTATTGTCAGTGGCTGGTGTTTGAATCTCCTGTGAGGCTGGGCTCACCTGTTGTTTCTCTATTGGTGAATATGTGTGACTGCTGCTTTAAGGGATCATAAGCTGGCTGCCACCCATGCGATTGTAGCCCCTGTTGGAGTCTGTCTACCTGGGCTTCTCCAGCTGTGTCCTGGTTGCAAGGAACTCCGAGAGCCTAGCAGATCCCCCGTGAGGGTAGCCCTGGAAGGGGTGTTTACCTGGGCCTTTCCAGCTGTGTCCTGGTTGCAATATGGAGGCCCGCTGCTACACCGCTGGTCTAGGGGCCGGCGAGCTGGTTGCAGAACGCAGCTTAGGTGCTCACCCGAGGGCGGGGATGTCCCACAGAGCCTGGGCCTTTCCAGCTGTGTCCTGGTTGTGATATGGAGGCCCGCCGCTACACTGCTGGTCTAGGGGCCGGTGAGCTGGTTGCAGAACGCAGCCTATGTGCTCACCAGAGGGCGGGGATGTCCCACAGAGCCTGGGCCTTTCCAGCTGTGTCCTGGTTGCAATATGGAGGCCCGCCGCTACACCGCTGGTCCAGGGGCTGGTGAGCTGGTTGCAGAAGCAGCCTTGGTGCTCACCAGAGGGCTCGGGGATGTCCCACAGAGCCTAGGCGGGACTCCGCCTGCTTGGCTCCAAGACCCTAGCAGATACCCCCGTGAGTGTAGCCCTGGAAGGGGTGTTTACCTGGGCCTTTCCAGCTGTGTCCTGGTTGCAATATGGAGGCCCGCCGCTACACTGCTGGTCTAGGGGCCGGCGAGCTGGTTGCAGAACGCAGCTTAGGTGCTCACCCGAGGGCGGGGATGTCCCACAGATCCTGGGCCTTTCCAGCTGTGTCCTGGTTGCAATATGGAGGCCCGCCGCTACACCGCTGGTCCAGGGGCCGGCGAGCTGGTTGCAGAAGCAGCCTTGGTGCTCACCAGAGGGCTCGGGGATGTCCCACAGAGCCTAGGCGGGACTCCGCCTGCTTGGCTCCGAGACCCTAGCAGATACCCCCGTGAGTGTAGCCCTGGAAGGGGTGTTTACCTGGGCCTTTCCAGCTGTGTCCTGGTTGCGATATGGAGGCCCGCCGCTACACTGCTGGTCGTGTTTTCATTTTATTAATGTAATCATTTAATAATAATTTATACATGGTTTTAATTATTTAATGTTATGAATTGTGTCATAAAGGAATTTAAATAAAATATATGAATGTGTTGTTCTTTAATAATATTAGGATTTTATAAATTATTTGCATTTTGTAATGAAATGGATGGGTAATTTATGTTCATTTATTTAACATTCATCATATGTTTTATATGTGTGTACTTTATAAGTCACAGTTCCTGAAAATGCCAAGGATGAGTTAAATCTAAAGTTCAATCAAGGAAACTCATAAATAACTTGATAAATATGTTGAAAGTATTATGCTAGAGTTATAATCACACTAGGGAGCCATACTACTTATTTCTTAACTTAGAAAGAACAAAAAGGGAGTGTGAATATTAAGTAGAAATTGTTAATGCATAAAATTTATTTTTTTTTAATTTTGATTTCTGAGACAGGGTTACTCTGTGTAGCCCTAGCTGTCCTGGAACTCCCTCGTAGACCAGGCTGGCTTCGAACTAGAAATCTGCCTGTCTCTGCCTCTCAAGTGCTGGGATTAAAAGCATCTGCCACCACTGCCCAGCTGTGAAATTTAGTTTAAAACCCTAGTAGACTTTTGCAGAAAGAGAAAATTTCAAGAAGAATATGGGCATGATTAATTTCATGAAATTATTTGCACATATATTATAAAATTATCTTCAGTCAGATTAGATGAGATTCTGAACAAATTTTTATTTCTGACATAAGCATGGCCATTTCCAGGACCCCAGTACTTCAGAACCATGAGAATATCAGAGCTTTCCCCATATCAGGACCAGAAGAATGGCATGCAGTATTATGCGAATATTTGATGATGGATAAATATAGAGGGGATACTTAGTTTTCCTGACTCAGTTGCTCATAGCCATTTTTCCAGTTGCCAGCTATAGTTTCAGCTATACTTAGCATGGTCATTCATTATTTATATTCAGATACATTAAGCAATAGAGTACATGCAGCATCTTTATACCTGACGTAACGAGTCTCAGGCTGACTGATACTATCTGTGGAAAGGAACCTGCACATGATATCTTCTGTAAAAAAAGATGAGAGATGTTAGAAAATGATGATAGATGATAAATAGATTATAGAGAGACAGATGACAGATAGATGATAGAAGATAGATAGATAGATAGATAGATAGATAGATAGATAGAAGATAGATAAATATAAGAAAGATAGAAGATAGATAGGCAGATAGATAGATAGATAGATGATAATATTAGATAGATAGATAGATAGAAGATAGATAAATATAAGAAAGATAGAAGATAGGCAGATAGATAGATAGATAGATAGATAGATAGATAATAGATAGACAGACAGATAGGAAAAATTGTCTCACAGTCCAGTAAAAAATAAATCAAATATGCTAGAATATACTTCTTGAAGTCAATTTTTCATACTGTCTAAGATCTTTCCTAACATGGTACAACTGGCACTAAAAAGCAAAGTTCCACTGAATAGGAGACTTTGATACCTTAAATGAGCATCAGGGTTTGCTTTGCTTGCTTTCTTGCTTGGCTGCCTGCCTGCCTGCTTGCTTGCTTAGAGTTTCTGTGGCGTGATTCTATCCAAAATAAAACATGTGATGGGGAGCTCAGAGAAGATGCTGAGAGTATGAAAAGTAGTCCGCTGCTCTCTAACTGATCATCCAGTACCAAGTGTTCAGGTTTTAAATCATGTACAGACAACAGCGAATGTTCATGTACATCCATCATGTACAATGTAATTCATCATGCTGTATCAATATATTTATGTATATATTTGTCTGTGTGTTAAATAGGTGTGATTGAGAATCAGTGGCAATTAAAGACAATGAGGCCAAGAGTTTGAGAAAAAGCAGGCAGTAAAGAAACATGAGAGGAGATGGAGGAAGGAACAGAAAAGGAGGGAAACAATGTGATTACATTCTCAAAAAAATTATTAATCATTTCAAAAAAACTTGGAAAGTGCTAAAGGGAGACTCATTCAGACTAAGGAAGTATGCATTTCACAATGAAATTTATCTCAGGTACAAATCTCTCTATCACCAAAGTTCCATGAGCAGTAAGGTCTGCTGAAAAGACATGGAGCAGCCACAATAACAGGTAAATCTGATTTGTGGGACCACAATAAGTCCTCTCTGAAATGCTCCAGGATTCCAGCTTTTACAAGTTGTTATCCATAGTACAGGAGAGTTCCCATGATGCAATTGGTTTTGGGTTTCCAATGTTCCAGTCCATAAGCGTTCACCTATATTCTTGTAAGTAACCCTAATCAACCCATCTGGTAACCAAGGTGGACTTTGGTGATAATATTACTTTGTTCTGTTATTTCTTCTTTTTCTGTGGTGAGTACATATTTCTTCCTGTTTCTTTAGTTGAAGAGAATTTATAGTTCTACAAATATCATAATCTTCATGAATCAAAACTCATTGAGCAAACTCAATATAAATAGAAACATTACAATTTACCAATGATGACAACTACATGCACTTGACATCTGTATAATGTTTAAAGACAGAAATACAAAATAAAACCTTCAACTTCCCCTTATTTATACAATGCAAAGCAATGTATTCAAGAAGATATGGCTATATTTTTCAGTAAAAACAATGTTAAAATTCTAAAACTGCTTGAAATAAAATATTTCTAATTTGAATATTGTTTTATCCTATGTACCAAGTGTTGTACTATATGCTGTCTGCATTTTACATTTTCAAATATAATGATAAAAATAGCCTCAAAGCTTTTATCCAAAAAATCTACATTTTAGCTTGCCTATTCATAACAATTTATTCTAGAATTTTCACATGATTACTTTCTATATCATATACAGAAAAGAATGATTATTTTATAGTATTTCCTCCCATAAAACATCAACATGAATGTAGATCATGATTTAAGGAGAGTTATAGGGGCAATAGGTAACTCTTAAAAGCTGAAGGCATACATGAAAATAAAAGGAACCATAGAGTTTAGGCTTTTTAATTGATTAATGAATTGATTAGCTTTAATTGTACCACAGTTTTACCTCCCTCCTCTCTTCCCAGTCCTCTCCCTTCAACTCCCTTAACCCATCTACACCTTCTCTCCTCTTCAGAAAAAGGGGATGCTTCCCAAGGCTATCAATCAGCTTTGGCATATCAATTTACACTAAAACTAAGGGCATCTTCTCAGGTTGAGGTTATACAAAGTAACCCAGTGAGGGAAATGGGTCCCAAAAGCAGAAACAAAGAAGTCAGCCAGGCCCTGCAGTTAGAAGTCCCACATGAAGAACAAACTGCACACGTGTTGATGTATACAGAGTGTCTATGTCAGTCCCACGCATGCTCCCTGGTTGGAAGTTAAGCAGATGTGTGGATCTCATTGAGAATAGTCATTGTCGGTGGATGGGGGATCTTGACATGGATTGAAGAAGAAGCATCAAGTTGGGAATGGACAGAGGGAGAGAGTACTAGGAGAAACAAGTGGATTGGGATGGGAGTTATCTCTGGGTTGAGCTAGTAACCAGGGGCAACAGAAACTCACAGGAATTTATGAAGGTGACCCTCACTAAGATTTCTAGCAGTGAGGACCTGACCCTGCCACTTCCTGTAGCCAGGCAAGACTTACAATGAAGGGACTGGGAAACAAATTCAGCCACAAAAACATTCAACCTGCAATTCATCCTGCCTACACAAATGCAGGACAGAAAATTTAGGGAGTGGCCCAGCTAGAGACATGCACCATTGTAGAGAAATTTTAATCCAGCAACATGGTTGCTCTGGTGAGTAATATATCTGAAGACCCTCTAGGTCTGTGTGATCTCGCTGGAATGACACACTTTTAATCCCTCTGGCTGGAATCCAGACAAGCATGTAATACACAACTTTAGTCCCAACAATGAAGATAAAGTTAGTTTGTAGAAGGAAGTAGCCATGTTTCAAAATGAGATATAATCGAGGGGCAGTTAGTGATGAATCAGAAAGATTTGACAGAAATTGTCAGATAGGACAAGCCCAACTCTCAGGAGAACAGACAGGAAAGAGAGGCTACTTAAGAGCAGCCCAGAGTGAGTGAGGATGGTAGGGCACGTCAGTTGAGTTCAGGCAATAAAATGGACTTCAGCTGAGTTCAATTCAATGCAGTTCAGTTGAATGCAGTTGAGTTCTGTTGAGTCAGTCCAATTCTGTAGAGTTTTGTTCAATGAGTAAAGTCAGTGTAATCAGGGCAATTCAGGGCAGGGAATTCAGAGGCAATTTTTCCAAATGATTAGTTCAATGAGAAGCAGAGAGAAGCCAGTTTGAATCAGTCAGCTTAGAGAAGACCTTTGTGTCAGAACAGATGTGTTGAATGAGCCAATTAGTATTCAGAAAGAACTAGAAAAGGTGAGCCCACTCAACAGTAAGCCTCTGAGACAACAATGACACATGGTAAATAAACATCTTGTAAACTTACTTTACATGCTCTGGGACGCTGTTAAAGATACAATACTGTTTGCACACAGGAGCCCAGCAAACCATCATCAGGGATGCTTTACCCAATAACAGATGGAGACAGATACAGAGAAGCACATCCAAACACTGGGCAGAACAAGGGTAGCCCTGTGAAAGAGATGAGCAAGGATTGTAGGAGCCAGAGAGGTCAGGAACACCACAAGAAAACCTACAGAATCAACAAACTTAGGCCCATAGGTTTCCATAGAGAGTTTAAGATTTTTTTTATGTCAATATTTCATAGTATAATTCTAGTAAGTTGTTCTGACACCAGGAATTCCACATTCATCAAGCATACCCCCTCTCTTCTCACAAAAATGTGTGTACATGCACACACACATACACACACACACACACACACACACACACACACACATATACACACACACTCAAATAATAAAGTAGGAGGAGGCTAGCTGGAAAGAAGCAGAAGTTCTGGAGATTAAAGAGGAGAAAGAGTAATATGTGGAGAATTGAACCAGAATCCCCTATATACATGTATGAAATTGGCAAAAACTGGTCTTTGAATACTAATGCTTGACTTGGAACAATAGCTGATTTTAGCAGTAATTAACTGGGAGAAAGGGAGTAGATGGGGGCAGATTGGAAACAGAGTGACTAGTGTGTCTCTTAGGAAACACCTACTATGTACTATACATCATATTAGAGTCATTACACATTGAAATACTTACAGCTTAAAACAATACTGAATTCATGTGATCATTTTTAAAGGACAAAATAAAGTGAAAATATGTGAGTAAATTGTATGCCCAAACTGATGCTTAAAAGTAAACTAGACCTTTTTCTGACTCTCTCAAGGAATTTATGACTTGAGAAAATACTAGGACTTTCATCCAGCCTTTGTTTTCATTTCAAACAGCTTTCTGCCTGAAAAAAAAAAACAGCCATCACAAAAGCACTAGTTATATATTAGTGGTATAGTGTGATATTTAATTTTTATTAAAAATATTATTAAGAGGTGTCCTTCAAAGTCCAGAAAATTATAATTAACAAATGGTCTCCAGAAAGACCACTATAAGGAGTTATGAAATTCATTGTTAATGTGAATTTTTAGTCATTCATTGCAGACTTTTTGGTTCATATATCATAAAAGGGTTTTTACTTCCAGTTACTTTAGACTCAGCATGAAATTATTAAATTGCTTTGAAAACATCAAAGACAGAAAGAATCACTCCCAATCTGCAACTTAACGAGTATATCCCTGGATCAGTAAGGAAGGTCAAAGGGTCTAATGTATTCACAAAGCACAGGGTAGGGCGCACTGATGGGGATATACTTAATCCTCGGTGCCTAATATTCATTAGCAGTGATGATGGATACAGTCGAATCTCCAACAGCTACAGGGTTAATATGACATTTATTCAGAGTCATAAAATAAAGTAGGAATTATCAAGCTCTGCATTAGTAATGGGAATAAAAACAATGAATGATAGGATGCCCAATTCCATAAACACTGATGTTCCTCATCAAATTGCAAACTGGCTTTGCACCATAGAATTCTATTCTTATACACACTTAAATGTTATTACTGAAGAATGATATTTTATATGAAATAACATTTGGATAAAACATTTTCAACTAGTAACTCTGTATGCTTTCATTCAATAAACGTATTCTGTAAATTTCTATGTCCACAGTGAAACTAACATTTGGTGCTAAAGTTAATTTATATAATTGTGTGTGTGTATTCATACACACATATTTATACATATACATATACACATATCTGTATATATGTGTCTACAAGAAAAAATCATGAGAAAAGAGATAATGAATATGAAAGAGAAAAAGGAGGGGTATATATAAGGAATTGAAGGTAAAAGGCAGAAGGAGAAATGTAATTATAATTGCAAAAATTAAAAATGGTAATAAGAATAAAGTTAGCTTATACTTTTACCTTTACTCCTTTTCAAATGCAGCCATCCATTTCAGACATTGTGAAAATGTGTAATTTTGGAAACTATGACACAGTGTTTCAAATTTATTGTTTTTTACTTATAATTAAACAAAAAAAGCATTCCACAAATTCTCTTAGGAATTAAGATAAAGGTAACACTTATTTTTGTTCCTTCTCAACATAGAAAACTTCATTGTAATAAATGTATTACTAAATAATATACTTCTAAATAAGTTACTATTTAAATCTCCATTGTATGATCAAGTAGCATATTATTTTATATTTCAAAAATATGCAGGTGTGGCTTATAGAAATCCTATTGAAACCTAACATAGTTGCTTAATAAAGTTAGCTCTACTTTGAATTATACTGATGATCAGTGAACTGTACTTTTACTGCTACCACTAAATTATGATATAATTCAATAGGAATTACGTAAGTGATAGGTCTCAAAAGCAAAGATAATTTATTGATATATAATACTTTATTGCTAATCTCCAGGAATTCAGTTTTTGAAGTGAGTAGATATATTTAACTGAGATTAATATAATTATAATTCCACATTGCTTTTATATATGCAACGTCAGTATGATACCTGATTAAAATTTCATGACGATTATGTGTTAAAATGGTCTCCTATGTGTGTTTCCCTTTTCTCAATAGGAGTGACAAGGTGAACATCTAATTGGATTTTTTTTTAACCAATAAAGTCAGATTTTATGTTGCCCTTAAAAAGTAAATTAGTAGAAATGTAATAGTTCTCCAAAAACCTTAAGATTATTTTAGAATTAAAAATTGTTGCATTAAATAGATCTCCTTCTGCAATGCTGGCTTAGAGCCCTCTAGAAAAAAAAAGACGTTAAACATTTTCTGTTGATACGGAAACTACACTATCCTATAGTGTATGTCCTCAATCTTCACTTGTCAAGATAAGGGTAATCTATCTCCATTCTCCATAAAATGTAATTTCCATTAGAGACAAGCAATAAACACTACCAATTTCTCAGTAGCTTTAGACTTCTAAAAAAATAATCCTCTTTAACAGAGACTCTTCATTTTACCACCAAGATACTGATATGCAGAAGCAGAGAAACTCAAGTCATCTTTTTATCTGACTGAGATGTCTATAATTAATGGTTGTTTAGTTTCGAGAAAATAAAATAGAAGTGGGTGGAATTGATTGTTTCTGATGGGAAGAGCAGCAACAGCCACAAAAATTGTCAGAATATTTTCTAATGAATCAATGAATCACATAATCTTGCTTACGCACGGCTGCTAATACCATGCCCTGTAAAATGTTCTGTGTCAGATAAATATAGTGGTTTTCATCCTTAAGAAGCTTTAACTAGCATGTTGAAAATACATCAAGATAATTGTATATTAAATACACACGCATGTGTGTATTTATTTTTAGCACCAAGCAAAATGATTCCTATAACAAAGGGTTGCAAAGCTGCTAACACAATCTCGATTATCTGACTGAATGCGCGACTTGTTTATTGTTGGTGATTTTTATTGTCTCCCGGTGGCAATTCTTCTAAGGTTCTGCATTCCTTTCAGAAGAGATACCCATTATTCTCACCAAATGCCTTTCTCTAGAATCTCCCTTCCATTGCTGCAGATACGAGTTCACTTCTGCCTCATGTGGAGTCTACCGGCGCACTTTTCTCCATCATAATTCAGTCTGGATTCTCCAGCAGCACCCTTTCCGTTTGTTACCTTGTAAATGCCCCCCCCACAGTACTCTACTTAGATGCCCGGGCTTTAAACGCTAAGCTCAGTAACATAACCCGGCAAAGACAGATTTGTCCGATTTCAGATTTTCTCATGCTCGTACCTTGTCTTGTACCATGTGTCTGTCAGGAATAAGAATATTCTAAAGAGACATTTATGCTTTGGCTCTCCAACCAAGAAATAAAAGCAATGCAAGGAGTCGAACCTCCCCTCCCAGGAATTTCATGTGGGATCAGGAAAACACTAAAACCTGGTGCCAGCGGAAAAGGGAAATTGTCTGTGGATAGAGATTTCCCATTGCTGACAACTTCTCAGCCTAAGGTGCCAGAGAGTCTGGAGCAGAGACAATGATGGTAACACTGTAAGTCAACCAAGCCTGGCTGGCTGGCTGACCGTCCGTACCTCTGGCCCTCTGCTTCAAACTTACCTTCAGGTTATGATGCAGAAGATGGACTTAGGAAGGGGAGGAATGTAATACTAGATCCTTTTCTCTCTTCTTACTGTGGTCATGTTGAAAAGAAAACCTCCTTTGCATCTTGTTAGTCCCACGTGTTTGTTAATTGCCCACGTGTTTGTTAATTGACTTATGTCTGAGTGGCTGAACCTGCTTACAGGAGCTGACAAGGTCCACTCCTTTTTATTATTGTATAAATATGTCTTTATTTTATTAGAAATAATTTGGATATATATATGCATACATACATATATTAAATGATTTTCTTTCGTGCCCTATTTTCTCTCTCTCTCTCTCTCTCTCTCTCTCTCTCTCTCTCTCTCTCTCTCTCTCTCTCTGTGTGTGTGTGTGTGTGTATCTTCAGCTGTCATCCTAATCCTAATGCCTCCTGTGTGTGGAATATGCTGCTGACTTTTTTGTTGTTGTTTTGTTTTTTGAGACAGGGTTTCTCTGTGTAGCCCTGGCTGTCCTGGAACTCACTCTGTAGACCAGGCTGGTCTCGAACTCAGAAATCTGCCTGCCTCTGTCTCCCAAGTGCTGGGATTAAAGGCGTGTGCCTACACTGCCCGGCTTTTTTTTTTTTTTTTAAATTGGATATTTTATTTATTTACCTTTCAAATGTATCCCCTTTCCCAGTTTCCCTTCTGGAAACCCCATATCTTATCCTCCCTTCCCCTGCTTCTAGGAAGGTGTCTCACCACCCACTCCCAACTCCCCACCCTGGCATTCTCCTACACTGGGGAATTGAGCTTTCCCAAGATCAAGGGTCTCTCTTCCCACTGATGTCTGACAAGGCAATCCTCTGCTACATATCCATCTGGAGCCATGGGTCACTCCATGTGTACCCTTTGGTTGGTGGTTTAGTCCCTGGGAGATCTGAGGGGTCTGGTTGGTTGATAGTGTTGTTCCTCCTATGGGGCTGCAAACCCCTTCAGTTCCATCAGTCCTTTCTCTAACTCCTTCATTGAAGACAGTCCAATGGTTGGCTACAAGCATCTCTGCCTCTGTATTTGTCAGGCTCTGGCAGAGCCACTCAGGAGGAGGCTATATCAGGCTCCTGTCAGCAAGCACTTCTTGGCTTCCACAATAGTGTCTGGGTTTGGTGACTGGGAATGGACCCCCAGGTGGGGCAGTCTCTGTATGGCCTTTCCTTCAGTCTCTGCCCCATATTTCATCGCTTTCCTATGAGTATTTTGTTCCCCCTTCTAAGAAGGCCTGAAGCATCCACACTTTGGTCTCCCTTCTTGAGCTTCATGAGGTCTGTGAATTGTATCTTGGGTATTCAGAGCCTTTGAGCTAATATCCAATGATCAGTGCATGCATATCATGTGTGTTCTTTTGTGATTGGGTTACCTCATACATGATGATATATTCTAATTCCATCCATTTGCCTAAGAATTTCAAAAATTCATTGTTTTTAATAGCTGAGTAGTACTACACTGTGTAAATGTACCACATTTTCTGTATCCATTCCTCCATTGTGGGACATCTGAGTTCTTCCCAGCTTCTGGCTACTATATATAAGGCTGCTATGAACATAGTGGAGCATGTGTCCTTGTCCACTCATTCTTAAACCCTTGAAACTTTTAGTAAAAGAATTGCTGTTACTGTTCAAAGACTCCCTTCATGGAAAGTTCTTCATGGAAACAGTTGTATTCTATTCATTTTTTTACTCAGTCCCAGCATGATCCTTTAAACATGTGCTTAGTAA
Source organism: Apodemus agrarius (assembly GCA_964023405.1). Lineage (NCBI taxonomy): Eukaryota > Metazoa > Chordata > Mammalia > Rodentia > Muridae > Apodemus > Apodemus agrarius. The sequence goes on along the minus strand of OZ030018.1, from coordinate 26,614,706 downwards.
ACTGTAAGTCGCACAATATTTGTGAAATAGGAAAACTACACATTTGGAACAAAAACTAATTGAGCCCTTTGTTCTCTATCAATATCAATTATTATTTGTTGTTCTATACCAATATGAATATAGTATATTATAATATTATATATATCAATATCAATTAATTGAACTAATAATATTGCTCAATTCAGAATTGTTTATTCTGAAGATCAGCTACATTATTTTGATTTGTAGATCTTGTTTTTGGTGTTTTCAATGAAATTCATTGTTATAAAGTTCATACATTTCTGTTTAGATAGATTTTATTGTCACTTTTAAAATTAATTTATGCAAAAAACAATAACATAGTTAATATCTATTGAAAAAATATATTGGTAATAATATTGGTAGTTCTCAATTAATTTTATTTTTGCTAAAAATGTGCAGACAACATTTTTCACAAGCTCTCAAAAAGCAATAAAATTTTTATATCCTGGTTATTATTGAATATTATAGAAGGAGTGGAAAGTAAAATATTCTCAGGTTTGTGAAAATCTATGGCACAACGCTAACGATGAAATGAATTGCACTCCTTGCATTCCAAAAGAAATGCACTATATGTTAGTTGTCATACTTTACAGAGTTTTATTGCCATTAACTTATAATTCAAACATTTAAAATTCATTTCTTCATTAAGAATATATCATTTTCTTGTCCTAAAAAATATACTTTATTTTCATCATTCCTGGAATGATACTAAATAAAATAACATGTTCCAAATAGTATTTTTTTAGCCCTGTTTTCTTCCTTCAGCCTCCTGTACCCACAGTCCAGGTGGGACAACTGTTAGAACACTGGTAAACAGGAAATAGGTTTTTGTTATTGAGCTCCAGGTATTAGCTTAGAACTCTAAACCAATTAATTCCAATACACAAAATTCTCTGCTGTCCTAACTTGATTGCCTTGCTCCAAATTCCTCAAAATAGCTTTTTTAAAAATTTATTCTATATTCTTTGTTTACATTTCAAAGGCTTTCCCCTTTCCCAGTTCCCCCTCATCATATGTCCCATAAGTCCTCCTCCCCCCCCCCCGCCGCCTATTCCCCCAATCACCCACCCCCCACCATTTCTCTGCTCAGGTACTCTCCTACAAAACTGGATCCATCCAAATAGTATTGACTATATTACTGAGACCTTTGGTGTGTCAACAGCATTTTGTAGACAAAATTAAAAGTCAGTTAAATTATGACAATAATACATTCATGTTATTAAAAGAAGTAACTCGACATTCAAAACTTCCAAAAATAAGCTTTTTCCATCAGGTTTATTCTTCAAAAATTAATTAATTTTAAATTCTTAGTAAAGAAGAAATATTCTACATTTTCATGTATCATATTTCTTGTCCTCAGAACATAAACAATTTTCCTTCCAATAATTAAATTTACCAGTAAAGATAGTACTTTCTAATTTTGTTTCTATTATATGTAATATTTTAGTAGTTAAACAATAACTTATTAAGAAGATCATATAAATAAAATTTTGTGGTCTCAATACTTTGAATATCACACAGATGTCACTATAATTAATTGTTTTTCATTTTGGTAATAAAGTGCTCTTGGATAATCATAATTGTTCTGTAATATTATTCTGTGAAATGAGGCAGAGAAAATTGTAAATATTTGCTTGTTTACAGATATATAAATATAGCGACACACCTGGGTGGTGGTGGCCCATGCCTGTAATGCCAGCACTCTGGGAGGCAGAGGCAGGCGGGTTTCTGAGTTCGAGGCCAGCCTGGTCTACAGAGTGAGTTCCAGGACAGCCACGGCTATACAGAGAATCCATGTCTCAAAAAAACCAACCCCCCAAAAAAATATAGTGACACATTTAATATATTGTATGCAAGATAAGAATGAGAGACTGAATATGGACCTCTTTCCATCACTTAGTTAGATCTGAGAAATACTTTATTTTTCTAGCTCAGTTCTTCTGAACCTTCCTAACACATTAATCTTGGAACACATTTCCTTATGTTGTGGTGATCCCCAAACATAAAATTATTTTGTTGCTACTTCATAACTGTAATTTTGCTACTGTTATAAGTCATTATATATCTGACACGCAATATATTTGTTATGCTATCCTTGTGAAAGTGTTGCTCAACTTAGCATTACATGGACTAAACAGGTTGTATTTATGCATTTAGGAATGTATATGCATACATATGCATGTGCATAGACACACAACAACAACAACATTAAAAATAGGATGTGAATTTCAGAGAGTCATTCATGATGGACAGGTTCATAAGAAAGAAAGGGAAGAGGAAAACAGAAGCATTTAATTTTAACTTCAGAAACTTGTATGTAAAACCTCTGATATTTACTTAAAAGGAAAGCACACACAACTTATGTACTTTTGCAGCCTTTCAGGAAATAAGATGTGCAACATGATGGTGTGTGGCATATTGGTGAATTCACGAAAGGATTTTTTCTTAGTACAACAAATCTTTCTACCAGAAATCTTTATAAGAACTCAATTTCTTCAAACAGCCACTGTGTCAGAAGAAGAGAGAAAACATATGTATTCGTCCCTTGAAGGCATTATTGAGCATTCATGCCAAGTGGTTTAACTGCATTTTTATATCAATAAATGGAAGAAAGGCATTCGAAGGCAATTTAATTGTCTATTACCCAGTTACCGTTAGCACTTTCAAAATTCTCTCTTTCTTATAATCAGGTGCCCATTGATTAGATTGATTAGTTTGATTCACTAAAATGGGGCTAAATAGAAAGTAAAATGGTGATCAAGAGACTCATCAAGTCACCTTGGCAATTATACTTTTATTAGAACCTATGTCTTGCTTCTAATTACTGAAGCCACCAGTCCCCTTACTCTCCTGTCTTACTCTACTCTTTCTTCAGTTCTCTGCTCTTAATCACTTGGATATCATTTCTTTCTATGGCAAGTCTTATTTCCCTCCCATATTATTTCATTATTGAATAATTTTCATTTAACCCCCTTTTTTCTACACCTTTGAAACATACACAAGAAGCAGGACTTCTTGTAACCATTATATAATGTTGCACCAATCCAAATGCAATATTTACCAAAAAATCTTACTAGTATTTATTAAGCATCTTCAATAATCAAACATCACTGTCATCATTAGCAAAGCCATCCTCTTATCCATATTAACTATTGGGCTTTAATACTCATCACAGGTAACACCAACACTAGCTATATACATAATGATAGATTCCGCCTCAATAAATCAACAATGAAATATTAAGATGCAAATTCAAGGATGCCAGTGTTGCTGATTTGGAAAATGAAGGTTGAAGATGTAAATTATTTTGGTTAATTGGTCAACACTAAAATTGAGTCATGTACTAATATTTGAATCTCTATCTCTATGTCTCTGACAAGTGGCTTTTTTTAATATTCCATTTGATTCAAAGAATTTAGAAGTTACATTTTAAAATGTCTTTTTAAATGTTCATATCATTGTCATTGCCTTCTTTTTCTTTATTGATTCTTTGTTCTTTTCTCATATAATGTATCCTAATTATAGATTCCCCAGTCTATAATTCTCCATTCACTTCTAATCTTCCATTCACTGTTTTTCTGTTTCATTAAACAAGAACAGGATTCTAAGTCATAATCAAATATGACAACATAGAATAAAAACGATGAAGCCAAAATTATCATATTGATGTTGCAGATGGCAACCCAACAGCTAGAAAAGAGTCCCAAGTGTAGGTAATTTATACTTGTGTGTATGTGTGTGTGTGTGTGTGTGTGTGTGTGTGTGTGTGTGTGTGTGGTGTTTGTGTGTGTTTGTGTTCTTGCATGTATGTACCTTTTGATATAGGAGTAAAAATCTTGTATACCAACACTCAACATATAATTTTTCTGTAACTAAATTCAGTGACTGAGACAGAAATGGTGAAAGAATAAATAAACAAAAGCTTATATTAACTCATAAAAATAGAATACATAACTATGACTATGCATGATTCTAACAGTGAGGAAAACAAAATGAGCAATAAGAAACTTGGATTTACAGAAATTGCAGTGTTAGGAACTCAAATTTTTCAGAAGTGTGCTCAATGTGTTTTATATTTAATACATGGGTTTAAAAGTCAAGTATTATAAACTTCCTCCAAGACTAACAGAACACAATGACTAGTTCTATGATTGCTTACTAAATAAACACAAAAGAGTAAAAGTGTCAAAGTGCAAGAATGAAAATTACACTGTCAGCAAGTGAACTATGAAACTCTATTCAATAGTGATGAGGTGATTTTGTCATAAATCTACTCTATAAATGAAGCCAGGACTGCATCCAAAGGGATTTTGCTGGTATTATCAAAATCACTTTTATTTTTATTTTTATGTTCTATTAATCTCTCCAGCAAAAAAAAAATGTTGCTGTAGTGGCTATTCCTGGTTGTCAACTTGACTATATGTGGAATGAACTACAATCTAGAATTGGAAGGCTCACCTATGATCCTAATTTGGAGGCTCAGAGACATAAGTTTCTGACCTGGACTTAGCATGGAGATCTTGAAGCATGGATTCCAGTCAAGGTCATCTGGGATTAAAGGTGTGGAGACATACACCTTTAATCCCAGACTTCAAGTTCATCTGGGATTAAAGGTGTACACCTTTAATCTGGGCTACACCTTCTACTGGAGACATATATAAGGACATTGAAAGAAGGAAGACTGATTCTTCCTTGCCGGCTTGCTTCGTGGGACTGAGCAACTGCAAGATCCTTGGACTTCCATCCACAGCTGCTGCTGACTACTGTTGGGGAGTTGGACTACAGACTGTAAGTCATCGACAAATTCCCTAACTACATAGAGACTGCCCATATGATCTGTGACTCTAGAGAACCCAGACTAATACAGTTGCCATGAGAAATTTTGAAAGTAAATTAACAACAAAAAATTTATTAATTTTATTAATACATATTCCTTCAAAAGCTGTCCTTATATGAAGTTTTACCACAGCAATCTCATAGAATAAGTGCTAAGGCATCATACCCTAGAATAAAATTCTTGAGCTAAGATTATGGAAATTTAAAGAAAAATTAAATAACATCCACTACATTTCACAATAAACATGACAGGTGTTGGCGAGTATGTGGAGAAAGAGGAACACTCCTCCACTGCTGGTGGGACTGCAATCTGGTACAACCACTCTGGAAATCAGTCTGGCGGTTCCTCAGAAAACTGGACATGAACCTTCTGGAGGACCCAGCCATACCACTCCTGGGAATATACCCAGAAGATTCCCCAGCATGCAATAAGGATACATGCTCCACTATGTTCATAGCAGCCTTATTTATAATAGCCAGAAGCTGGAAAGAACCCAGATGTCCCTCAATGAAAGAATGAATGTGGTATATATACACAATGGAACAAAAAATGTGGGATATATACACAATGGAGTATTATTCAGCCATTAGAAACAATGAATTCATGAAATTCTTAGAGAAATGGATGGAGCTGGAGAACATCATACTAAGTGAGGTAACGCAGTCTCAAAAGAATACCCATGGTATGCACTCACTGATAAGTGGATATTAGCTTAGAATCTTGGGACACCAAAGACAAAATCCCCATACCCAATGATGTCCAAGAAGGAAGGAGTGGACCCTGGTTCTGGAAAGGCTCAAAGCATCAGTGTAAGGGAATACCAGAACAGGGAATTGGGAAAGGGTGGATGGGGGAACACGGGGAGGGAAAAGGGCATGTGGGACCTTTGGGGGGCAGGGAACCAGAAAAAGGGAAATGAAATGTAAATATAGAATATATCATATATATATATATATATATATATATATATATATATAGTTTGCTACTTTCAAAGGGAGTTGCTCATTTTATTGATCAATTGAACTATCTCTAAAAATTCTTACCATTGTATGAACTGGTTGTGATGAAAATTTCCCATTATTAATGAAAACACAACTTAATCTATATAACAATGTTTTTCTGTGAATTTCTGCCATCAGTATATATCTATGTATATCTGAGCAGTCTAGAGCATAAACATTGGGATTTCAGTCCGCATAATTTTTGTTGTGAAGCAGGGTTGCAGTCATATCATAACCTCCATATCTCCCTGGCACAGCTTTCTTTGATGTAAATAGAAATCCCACGTTCATCCAACACTGCTTTAACATATTTTTTCAATTAGTCCTTAATTTACACTAGTGATTTACAAATGTTTTCCTACATTTATCATAGAATCTGTAAGAGTGTATTTTATCAATATATAGCCATGTTTATTTAGACCTCACATTGCCTTTAATTTAAGTCAATATAATAGGTAATAGAGGAAAATAGTCTTGGAGACAAACCTACATGTAAGCCAATAGGACTGAGTACATAAGGAATAAAAAAACTTTGGAAAGTTATATTTATATTTGACAGTGGAGGTGGTTTTGTAATATGTCACTTAACATATGATAATTTATGGTTATCTAGAAGAGTATTTGTGTATGAGTTTTTTTCCTGAAGAGAAATCATTCTTGAGGAGATAATTCAGTTGTTACAATGTTTACTCAACAGGCATAAGGACCTAATTTTGATCCTTGAACCTAAAGTCTGGACTCCATACATATGTACATTCAGACATATACTTGCAAAGTAAAACTGCACCAAGAACATCCCCCCCCTCCCCATATGTGTTCCAGTTCTTAGAAACTGATTTAGGCCTAGTTTCAACTGCCACTTAGAAACCTGTCAGGGGGTAAGCCTGTCTTACATGTAGTATTTGCTACAAGAAATAAATCTTGCTACTTCCCAACCCATCTGAACTTAATCTTGTATAAAACAAGGTTCTATAGTCATTTCTAGAACTAAATTCTTTGTCTTTAAGCATTCACCCCTAAATTCTTACCAGTCAACATTTAATGTTTAAAAAATGTATTTTGTCAGTGTAATAAGGAACTATGTTCTAATTTTTTTTAAAAAAATGACTTCACATATTCTTAATAATCCTGCATAAAATCATTGGGCCACCCTTCCATTGTCTGCATGAAGATAGTAGGTAAACCTAAAAGTCTTGAACATATGAGAATCTCTGTGTCCAACTCTTTCCTGTGCTGTCCTTTCCTGCCGTGTGTAGTATTTTTCACCCACAAAAGAGAAGCATGAATTTGTAGAAAATACAATATTCAAGATTAAAATTTTAAAATAATTCATTTATCTTCCTGCCAAGTATGTAATTAGGACCTGTCATTATGCTAAGTGTTAACCTAAAAAAATAAAAAAGAAGAAGAAATTTTGAAGAAAGCTGACAAGCAGACAATGAAAATGCAGGGTACTAGAAAATTTTAAGTATTTCGAGGCAGTGGCAACATCATGTTTTGAGATTAGGAAAAAACTCCAGCATGAAGATATGTGGCTGAAGCAATAATAAAGTAACTCGACCAAAAGGAAATCCAGGGTGCTGGAAGATAATGTGAGCAGCAGTAGGAAACCAGAAGCAGCTAGAGGTTACCAGCCCAGTGGGAGATTCCTTAGCTTCAGGCAGCATTAGGGATTCTGTGGGTCTGGTAGGGATTGAATTCCCAGCAGGTCATTGCTTTCTAGTTGCACAGAAACTAGGCCAAGTCAGGGGCAGGAATGGAAGAGAAAAATACAGCTTCTAGGATTCTTATCTATATACAGTAAAGAAACATGACAAGAGATGAAAACAGTGTAGAACCAGAAACTATGATGCTAGAGTCTTGTTTTGGTACTAATTAGGGTTTTCAACCCTACCTCTGGTTCCCAAAGAAAAGACACAAAACCTTTATATTTTTAACAAGCCTTAACAGCATTAGAGCTGGGTAGATATCAACGCTTTAAGCTATTTTGTTTACTTGCCTGTCAATAAGTCCAAGTTATAACTTGCCATGTTCCAACTGGGCAGCTCCTACTCCAATCGGCCAGCCCTCATGGCCATGTTTACATGATTTACCTACCCTATGGTGTTTTCTCTTCTCTTCTCTTCTCTTCTCTTCTCTTCTCTTCTCTTCTCTTCTCTTCTCTTCTCTTCTCTTCTCTTCTCTTCTCTTCTCTTCTCTTCTCTTCTCCTCTCCTCTCTTCTTCTCCTTCTCCTTCTCCTTCTCCTCCTCCTCCTCCTCCTCCTCCTCCTCCTCCTCCTCCTCCTCCTCCTCCTCCTCCTTCTCTCTCTCTCTCTCTCTCTCTCTCTCTCTCTCTCTCTCTCTCTCTCTCTCTCTCTCTCTCCCCACTCATGGTCTCTGCCTCAGATCCCAAACCCCAGAAATGAAGCTTTGCCCACCTCTTGTACCCAGCTATAGGCTGTAGGCATCTTTATTTGAGTAATAAGTGGGTATGTAGGTCTTGTGCTGGTTTTACCTTTTCCTGTAAGTTCACTGGTGCAACCATCATATCAGGTATGGAAGATGACATTTTCCTATACTCTGTTCTAACTACCTACTCTTCTGTTCTTTTAGCTCCCTCTTCTGTAAAGTTTCCTGCGCTTTTGTGGAGTGAAGCAGATGATTCATGTGGGGGCATAGCCCAGCGGTCACTTGTTCTTATCATATTGCTCAGTTACTACTCTGCATCTTGGCATTCACGTCCATCTACTGGAAACAGTAATTCTTGACCAAGGCAGAGAGCAGCACTATGTATGAGTGTAAACAAATATATATGGGGTAGTTTTATGTGTCTGTTTAGCCAAACAATAGGAGTTTCCTTCCTGGGGTGTATTATTTTCTTATTTGTGGGCATTACCAGTTTATAATGCCAATCATTAGCTGGTTACTATTATAATTATTTTGCCATTGTCTGTTTGCTTGCTTTTTTGCTTGTTTTTTTTTTTGTTGTTTTGTTTTGTTTTGTTTTTGTTTTTCAAGACAGGGTTTCTCTGTGTAGCCCTGGCTGTCCTAGAACTCACTCTGTAGACCAGGCTGGCCTCGAATTCATAAATCCGCCTGCCTCTGCCTCCCAAGTGCTGGGATTAAAGGCATGCGCCACCATGCCTGGCTGCTTCCTTGTTTTAACACTGGTGAATTCACCATGCCTCCTTGCCTGGAAGGTTGCTATAATAATACACATAAGTCATAACTAGATAAGACACCTAAAGCCTTTCCTCCCCTGCCAGCCTCATATCATGCCTGACACTCTAAAAACTAGCCAGCAATGAGGGCGCTTGTAGCTGAATCTTTTATGGATTTTGGGAGACATCCAACATCTCAGAAAGCTGTATTCCACACCAGCACCGGGATTTTTCTCTAATAGCCCGTGTCATCCAGGAAAAGCATTAGTTGACTATTCCACCATATCTCTTTTCAAATATTTTTTCCTTTAACTTATATTTTAACAGGCTTAAAATAGTGGCTTTCCAGTAACCTTCTCATTGGTTTGCCACTTCTCTTTTCCTTTTGTCCTCCACAGCCTCCCACCCATTAAAACACTAACTCTAGTTCTCACCTTCCACTTTATTTCACCCATGGTCTACTATCCTTCCTTTTTTTTTTCTTGTGGCATCACACCTCGCACACCCAATTTCTGCTTTCTGGTTTCTTGACAGCTAGAAGTTCTCTAAATCAAACACAAGAGTCTAAAAATACAAAGCTATGATCTACACTTGAGAAAGAGCGTACAGAGATGAGCCCCTGGGCCTGTGCTGCCACACAGGATGATTATTTTCATTTTTATTTACAGTTGAATACAATGCTGTAAAAAACATGCAGTACAGTTTTTTACTCTCCACTTTTCAGTTGATAGATATCTAGGCTAGATCCATTTTTTTAGCCATTGTGAATAGAATAACAATAAACATAGATGAACAAGAACTTGTAGCAGGATATAGAAGATAGAGCCACTTGGCTACATGCCTGGGAGTGTTATAGTTTGACCATAAAGTGGTTTACTTTAACAAGTGGTGAGAATGACCTGAAATGTACATTTTTTAAATAATCCTATGTTACATGCTGTCTTTGGTGTTCATAATGCATGTTGATCTTTCTTGTAGATATGTGATGCTAAATATGAAAACCACAGCAGAGATTGTACAATGGTGATCAAATAATGCTTCTATGAAACAAAGGATGACATTGAACAAGGGACAGTTAACTGAAAGTCTATTTTGCAAGGCCAATGTTTCTTAAGTCAAGGTATATGTGTATAATTTCAACAAAATAAGCAATAAGTTGATGACATTTTTCAGTAAAAACAACAACAACAATAACAACACAATTTTATATCCTAAGGTTCTTATTACATTTGAGTCCAATACCTCCATTTTCACTTCCAAGAAAAACATTGTTTTATTTATTTTTTTTCTAACTTTCTTTTACTTTGCCCTACTTTATATTTAAACCCAAGACCATACCTCTGTGGAAAAAAAACTGTGATCAACCCCTTTCGGAATCAGAATCGAGCTTGACTGTCAGCAATGAACAACCTAGTTAAGCCTAAAGTTATGATCTGAGCCAGGGCAGCATATTAATGCTTCCCACTTCCATTCTGAGGAAGCCCTGGTACAGGTGCTCAGTAATAGGCTGCACCACCTCTTCTCAAAGAGCACTTTAGTCGCAACAGTATTTGGTTGAAAACAAATAAAACTAAACTAAAAAATTATCTTATGAATGAAAGATATTTTTCTGCATCTGGAAACAAAGTTCTGCTAAATAACTTTACTAACATTAAACTATTATTAGAACTGCATTTAACCTCTATTTGCATTTAATCCATTATTAAACGATGTTTAAATTATTAAAAAAAAATCTTGCGAACTCTCTTTTTGCTGTTTTGTTAGCTCCTCGAGGGGAGCTGAAAAAAAGAAAAGAAACTATAAAACTAACAAAGCATAATGCACAGACTTAGAAAACAGTATGGACATGAGAATAAATTACAGGTTGCCTGAGGAGTGTGAAGGCACTGGAGAAACACTATTGCATTTAAATAACCAGCTGGCCCTAATCCACCCCAGTGGCTATCCATCAAAAGACTAGAGAAACTCAGAGAGAGGCCAAGATCTGGGAAGGACTCTGCTTTTGATAAGATGATGTGATGCTCACAGGGCATAAATCTATCTTCTGGAATTCTAGGCTTTCCATGTTGGTCTGTGCTTTAAAAAAAAAAAGAAATGGTTACAAGAAGCTCGGATGGTGGAAATGGAAGAAGCAGTGCTCGAATAATCTCTTTGTTTTGGTGTAGTGGAGTCACAGAAACAGCAGGACTATGAGCAGGGGGTGAAGCTGCGGGGACAGGGATGAATGTCATAGCCTTGAGGTCAGCACATGCCCTGAGGTAAATTATTAAACATGTTTTTCAAAGCTGTTATTGAAATCCTGCCTTGAAATGAGTTGGTTACAATATCATAATGACAAGTGTGTGAAAAAGTCATGTTTCATTTTTTAAAAAAATACTTTGTGATCAATTAACAAATATTTTTTAGAGGCAAAAGATTGCTATTTTTGAATAAGATGAACAAAAGATTCAGTTGTTTTCTTTTGGCTAACACGTAATTGAAAAATCAACTAATTGGATTTAGTCTATGATTATAGTTTACACATATTAAGCACATTTCATTTGCTGCCCTTTATTTGAGGAAGATTTACAGTTTCCTTGCATAATAAGGAACAATAATGCATTCAAAGTTGCTTTGCCATAACTTAAAATACTGCTGATTTCCATAATTTCATAATGAAGTCAATTAAAATACAATTATTTCAAAAATATTTTATTTTTTCCTTTCAAACTCTTCATCAACTTAATGGTCTTTTATTCACTGGAAGTATATATCTGGGCTTGAATGAAAATTTAAATATTCTTAATTTGGAAAGTGTAATAATGCTTTAGTCATAAATACTTAATGATGCAGCCAACTTACTGAAGTGTTGCTTGAATTTTCCAATTGACATCCTAATAGAATTGTATGTTTCCTTAGATTGTGATCAATGTAGTATTGTTCTATGCCTTATACCATACGTATTTTCTTGTTACACAATACTGTAATTTCTCTTCTTCCACTGAGCTCTTGAGTGTATGAATGACTTAAACATGTCTCCTGCACATGGCAGAAAGTTCCTAAGAGCTATCCAAGACATCAGTCAGTGAGCAATACAATCCGGATGCACTCCAGCCTCATGAAAGCCTCAAGGCCACAGAGTACTCATTTTGAACTATAAAGGTGTTTCTCTTTCCTTTCAAACACAGTATTTATATTACATTGCTGAATAGGACAAAACTACTTGAAAGGTGTTATTTCCTAATCATGCCTGTGCATTTATTACTTGGAAATCAACTTCTGAACAAATACCATAGATGTACTGTCTGTGATTAGACCCACAAAGATTCACCTCCTGGAGAAGAATTTACTGTCTACTGTAGACTTTGCTGGGGAGATGAGCTGCTGGGACTGCTGATAATTGATCCACAACAAAATTATTTTCAGAGTAGCATGGTTGATGCCTTCTTTATTTATCAGTACTGTCTTAGTTGCTGTTTCCTGTTGCTATGATAAAATATAACAAAAACAAATTAGGGAAGAATGGGTCTATTTTGTCTCAAAGTCAAAGGTTATAGTACATCATGACAAGAAGGTCCTAGTAGCAGGAGGCTGGAGGCAGCTGCTGGCCACATTGTATCTACAACCACGCTGTGTGTGTGTGTGTGTGTGTGTGTGTGTGTGTGTATGTGTGTGTGTGTTTGTGCGCATGTGTGCATGTGTGTGTGCCTGTTGTATATTCATGTATGTGTATGTGTGTGTGTGTGTGTGTGTGTATGTGTGTGTGTGTTTAAATTTGAAGGAGAAATGAGAAGCCAGACTCTGAGAATGACTACAGTTGGTTATTTTAAATAATAGCCCTTCAGGTGAGTTGCAGAATATTTGACTGTTTGACTAATAATTCTTTATTTTTCCCCACTCTCCTCATTTTCTGTCCGTTTATGTATATTGTCCTCGTGGCAACGAACTGCTGTTGGGTAGGTGGTAGAACTTGAGTGGGCAAAATTATTCTTTCCTTTATAACTATTACAATGAGCAATATCCTTTGTCAAGATTTGTACTTCTGCAGAAACTGCAACAAAAAATAAACAAACAAAATCAAAAACAAAAACAAATGAAATAAGGAAAGAGAGAACAAAGGAAGAAAAGAAGGAAGGAAGAAAGGAAGGAAGGGGGAGAGAGGGACGGGGGAAGAAGGAAGGAAACAGAACTAGGAGGCAGAGGGAGGACACTAGAAATGAAATTACAGATGAATAAATAAATGGATTATATATTTCTGAAGGAACACCTAAAACGAGAAGGTCACTTTTAGTTCTTTCTCCCTCTTCTCCCAAAGACTCTTTATCTTTGACAACTCCCAGGATGGGAGTAAGACATCCTGAGATGGCTCACCATGGCAATATAGAACGCAGGCATTCTGCTGAACAGTCTCTACTTTAAGGTATTCTGAGTACATGAGAGTACATCTTAGCCTCTCCTGTGGCTGTGTCTACAGATTCCAGATTCCCTTCTCAGGGGAACCCATGGTGTGAGTACAGGTCAACAAGGAAAACATAGATAGAATAAATGTGGCATTGATGTAATTACTACATGGAGTAATTCAATACAAAGGACAAGGTCGGCGGTCTCTGTGAATGACATAAAAGTGACAGGCGAACCACAGTTAGCTGGTCTGTTACTTTAAAAATAAAAATAAAAACATAGTCTCAGAATCACAGGGACTATGAGAATATGCAATGATCATTCCCTTCTTTCTAACTGTTTTGCAAGCTTCGGAGTTTAAATGAAAATTTCCAGTGTACATTTAGTTTAAAATAAATATTCTCTCTGCCTTTGTTGTCTCTCTTCATGTTGATTCATTTTCTCCTCAAATCCTCAGTAGGGCAATGCACGACAACACAACAGTTTTAGCTTCAAGTCTGTTACATGAAACATCTGCCATCGTGCTCAGGTACCAGTGTTTAGGGAAATTTCTACTAGTTTGGAGGTCATTGTGAGTATTTGTTGATGCATAAAGACAGATCTATAGAGAATTCTAAAAATGATAAACTGTCCCCGGGATTTCTTTGTGAGTAACATTCGGTTGATGTTTTACATTGCTTCTTATTTAATCCCACTCTCCCAAATATCTTTTATTTCAATCAAAACATGTGAGCTCTAGACCTGAGCTGGAGCTGTAACAAATTGCAGTATCCTGAAAAATAATGAAGATCTAAGATAACAAGCGTCTGAGCCACAAATTGTCGAAATCATGGCTGCTTTCATATAATACTTTCCTGATTACATTAAGCAATTACTTCTGTGAGAATACAGAATAGTTTCTGCCATACGTTTGTGATGATTACCTTGAATCATCGAGAGAATATTAAACCAAATTTTCTACTAAGAAAATAGTAATGGAAGAGAAGGGGAAATATAGTGCAGTTTCTAAAAACCTGCCATGATACTAGACTCTACTGTAAGTTGTGAAATATATGAATATGCCTGGTTCCCATACTGAAAATATTTTCCCCTCAGATAAAAGCTGACAAAATTCTTCCAGCTCATGCTTCCAGCAAAGATTTGTTGAGCAATAACTACATATCACAAACCAAAAGTCAAGGTTTAGCAGAGAGAATGAGTTATAAAGGCTGATTGACAACAGCCATCTGCCCAGTCTTTGAGATGTTGGGGGAGAGGATGCTAGCAAAGAAAGACGCACTGCAAATGAGATATAAATATGGTCCACAAAAATACATCTGAAAAAATCCAGAATAGCGAAAACAGTTCTTAACACTACAAGAACGGCTGCCAGAAATCACCTTCCCTGACCTCAAGTTTTACTACAGAGAAATAGTGATAAGAGCTGCATGGTATCAGTACAGAGACAAACACATTGATCAATGGAATAGAATTGAAGACCCAGAAATGAAAACACACTTACAGACACTTGATCTTTGACAGAGATGCCAAAAATATACAGTGGAAAAAAAGAAAGAATCTTCAATAAATGGTGCTGGTCTAACTGGCTGTCTGTATGTAGAAAAATGAAAATAGACCCATATTTTCACCCTGCACAAAGCTCAAGTCCAAGTGAAAAAAGGACCTCAACATAAAAACAGATACATTGAATCTAATAGAAGAGAAAGTAGAAAGAGTCTGGGCATATACCCAGAGGTAAGATGGTTATTACCCAGCATGCAATAAGGACACATGCTCCATTATGTTCATAGAAGCCTTATTTATAATAGCCAGAAGCTGGAATGAACCCAGATGTCCCTCAATGGATGAATGGATACAGAAAATGTGGTATATTTACACAATGGAATACTACTCAGCAATTAAAAACAATGAATTCATGAAATTAGGCAAATGATTGGAACTGGAAAATATCATACTAAGTGAGGTAACTCAATCACAAAAGAATACACATGGAATGCATTCACTATAAGCGGATATTAGCCCAGAAGCTCTGAATACTCAAGACACAACTCACATATCAAATCATTCCCAAGAAGAAGGAAGGGGGCGGGGCTTGGTCCTGGAAAGGCTTGATGCAGCATTGTAGGGGATTACCAGGACAGAGAAGTGGGAGGGGTTGATTGGGGAATGGGCAGAAGGAAGAGGGCTTATGGGATTTAGGGGGAGGGGGGAACTAGGAAAGGGAAAATCATTTGAAATGTAAACAAAGAATATAGAAAATTAAAATAAAGAAAAAAACTAATGCAGAAAAAATAAATGAAAATAAATATTCTAACTTCTGTTCTATTTTCAAAATATTATTTTGGTAAATCAGGGCATAACGTAAACAAATTGTAGTACATAACCTTCAGGACACTCTTAAATAACTCTGTACTTATCAATATAATACTCTTTTCTATTAGAAATTAATTCTATTGACTCACAGTTAAAAAGGGTAATAGGAAAACTTAAAATATATCTCTAAATACAATGTATTTTTCAAAGTTTCTAATATCATACTGTGTTAAAAACATTTGTTCATAAATGCTCATAAATTTAATATTGATGAAATAAACAAAGATAATCAAAAAATTTAAAATATTGTGTCAATATAAAGCATATTTTCAATGAGCAGTCATTATTGTAAATTAGAAGTGACAAGAGTTCCCAATTCACGACTTAGTAGTGATAAAGTTCTCTGATAATTGACATGATTTGCACATTCACATTCTTTCATTCATTACCTTAAGTGTGTCTTTTTATTATGTTTTTAGTATTTTGAACACACACACGTATACATATACACATACACATACACACACATACACATACATATACACATACACACACATATGCATATGCACTCATATACATATACATCATGTACATGTACATATACATCATATACATACACATATACATACACATACACATACACATACATATACACATGTTGAAATTTTACGAAAATGTTAATTAGAAATCTAGCCCTTGGAGCTCTTTTCTGTGAAACAACTACATAAACTATTTCACATGAACAAATACTATAGGAATATATTGAAAGTTATGCAGAGATTCACTATCTTTCTTCTAATTGTGATTTAAATAGAGGAAAATTAAAGTGCTTCATTTGTAATTTCTTTTTAATAATTATAATTCATTTGATATATTTTTGTATAAAGGTTTATTTAAATTAGCTCATCTTATGATACAATTACCTGCCATCCTTAAAGAGTAAGTAGAACGTTCATTTGATCATAATTTTATATTGACCTCAGGAAATATGCCTGGCATACTCATCAGCCCAAGTGTATAGCTTTGCATGTCAAATCATGTGTGTCAAACAAATTACTGTGCAACCCACATCATACTCCTCAGTGGCATTAAATCTTGTCAATCTTGATAATCACAAGAAACTTTGTTTCTTATAATCGATAATACAATATTTATTAGCAATACTAACTACTTATTTGTTCTTTTAAAGATGATGTATTATTATAAGAGATAACATTAATCTTAAGTTTCACAACTTAAGCAATACCAAAATATGGAAAACATGCTAGGCAAGAAAACAATGTGAAATTATAATTATAATTCATACATGTAATTAATACAAAATGTGCTTTTGTAACAGTAGTAAAAATTATTGTCACTGTTGCAGCAAACTATCCTGTTTATGTGGGATTGGATTCATTCTTATACGGATAAGTTTCTCAATTATGCACTTTGATATTCTTTAATAAAGGAAAAAATGTATTTAGCATTGGTCATTTTTTTCCACCAGATCCTCCCTTTTTGTTGATTGCCTGACTCTTTCTTTTCAGTCTATCTCTATCTGTAACTCAACATGTATCTTTAACCTGTTGTTTTTCTCCACATATTCTATCCTTGAAACAATTGCTTTCATATGAGCTAAAAAAAAAAAAAAAAAAAAAAAAAAAAGAAGAAGAAGTCAGGATGTTTTTGAAGTTTACCTCCTATCTCTAACTGGTCATTAAATCATCTAAGCAGCTTTTTGACCTTAGATATAAAATCTGTGCTATGTTCTTTTGATATAAGTGGAGAATTTTAGATGTTATCTTGCTTTAGAGATTTTGGCTTTGTAGTGCAAATAGACATGTTGCTGTATTTGAGTTTCTGTTTGATCTACTGAGCTCTCCACACCCTCCTGAAGGTTTTGCATAGCCTCTCTTTAGCTGGGGTTTGATTTCCCTTTCAGGCTGTGGACTCGGTTCGAAAATTAATTTCCAACGTGACAATGTTGAAAGTGAGGTCTTTAAGAGATGAATATGTCATGGGTATTCTGCCCTAATGATGGGATAATGAACTTAGAAATGATGTGGTTTTGTGTTTTGTTGTTATTGTTATTTGGTTGTTTGGGGGTTTTTTTGGTTTTTTTTATTTTTTTATTTCATTGTTGTTTTTGTTTGGTTTGTTTTGGGGGGAGTGTTCATTTGTTTGTTTGCTTGCTTGTTTGTTTAATGGAGAAATCAGTGCAGTGATTATGGTAATTTATATTTAAGTTCAGCTCTTTTAGGTTTGCATCTTGAACTCTCTTGAAGCAGCAAAACCTTCACAGCAAACAAATCTATTTTTTTAAGATTTATTTATTATTTTATCTTAGTACACTGTAGCTGTCTTCAGGCACACCAAAAGAGAGTTGTGAGCCACCATGTGGTTCCTGGGATTTGAACTCAGGACCTTCAGAAGAGCAGTCAGTGCTTTTAACCCCTGAGCCATCTCACCAGCCCACAAATGATCCTTTAATTAAAGACTTATTGCCTCCAAAATAGGAAGAAATTCATTTCTATCTTTTTCTACAAAATAACATGCCTTCTGTGGAATTATTTTATAGCAACTGGGAAAGAGCTAAAACAAAGTGTGATTAATCAATTCAGAAATTTACAAGCTAATTAATATCAAACTTGCTTCATGGGAAGTTACTTTCTCTGTGATGTTTAATTCTATTTTTCCTTGTAAAACTGATAAAACTAAGCTATTTAGAACTAAATAGCTACTATAGAAGTTCCAAAAGAGGGTGATGAAAAAAATTAAGTAAAAAGGATTTGGGCAGATGGATTGGACTGTTAAATGTAGTAATTAGAAAAGTAAGTTACTGCCCACATGCAAAAGGTCAGATTTCATTACAGAAAAAGTTTAATGAGCCATTATTTCTATTTTGCCATTGAATGTCTTCATTAAAAATGAAAGATGAGGTCTTTTAATCAACTGTATATTCTTCTATACACTTTGTAAAATGTTTGATTCAAATTAAAGTATGGGTTCAATTTAAATGATTATTCCTCAGAGCTGAGAATAAATCCCAGAGTTTCCAATGACCAACACATCATGCATCATTCTCCCATCATATTTTGGTAAGATATCCCACATATGCCACTCAATCTCCAATTAGTTCATGTTCTTACAGACACAGGAACACTGTTTGCTTTAAACTCACCCTTTTTGCCTCAACAATTCTTCACTTGTGTTCTTCCACTCCAGGTTCCTGTGTGTATCTTCCCTTACCCTCATTCCTATTACTTTAATGTCTCTCTGACACCTATATCATTTTATCTGAAATAATAGTGCTGTCATACTTTGTCCCTACAAACTGCTATTTTGCCTGTTTTATTTATAGCTAATTATTGGTAGCATGAGCAGCTACTTAATATTACATACCTGTTACTTCATTTAGTTTATAAGTCTTACAAATAACCTTGTTTTTTCTTTGCAGCTGCTTTACTTCATGTAGCAGAGTGGGCATATATTAAATATTTGATGAATGTAGAAATTGGTGGATGGAGATTAAATGACATTTGTAATCACTGTCTTTATCTTTTTTTCTCCACTGCAGTGATTTTAGGCTCGCTATATTTCAGATTTCACTCTTCTACTTAGGCTACTATTATCCCATATTACCATGTTCTGTCTTGTATAGCAGTCACTTCCAAATTGCATGGAAAAGCTAACATATTTAGTTTATATTGAAAACATCTTAGCAACAATTTTCATGCCATTTAAAAAACCCAATTATTGATGAATTGAATTGATCTTTAAAAATAACTTTGAAATATTCTTTGTTCAAAAATAACCAACAATTCAGTTGTACATATTCACACAAGTTAATAAAAATTCAGATGGTGACTATAATTGTACACTGTATTGGTTTTGTAATACTTGATTCCTTGTTTGGTTATAAAAAGATGAGCAAAAGCATTTACCAAGAATCAAGACATTTTTCTAGAGTCTTGTATGAAATGATTTTTTTCTAAATCAAACAGAATACAGGGAAATTTTTTGTATATTTAATTTTGTTGAATATGTAAAACAATACAGAAACCTTATGCTTTGCTAATAATAGTTAACTTTAATTACTGAAAGAAGGCAAAATACTCTGAAATTATTATATTAAAATTCTCAATTAAGAATCTTTATAAATAGATTATATTTTGGCAAAATATTATTTGCTCATCAGGTTGATGATTTCCTCCTGGATTTTTCTGTTTTCTTTGCTGTACTATTCAAATGAAAATATCTAATTAAATTAATCAAATAATAATTTAGAATCATGAATATTGTACCTTCATGTCATGATTATTGCAACTTGTATTTCTAGTCACTGCAATTCAACCTTGCATAGGTTCATAAATGTTGAATCATGTCAAAACAAAAGAATGTGACATCTTACATGTAGAAAACTCTTGTACAAGAACAATGTAGAACAGTTGGCATTTTTTCTAATTTTTTATCATCTCAAGTGCATGTATTTGAAGGTCATTGGCTAATCATCTGAACATTCCATTCACTTTTGTTATTCCTAATTGACCACAAGAAAATTTAGATATCATTATTTCATAGTACCTTGTTTAAGATTTCACAATTGACAATAACATAAAGAACACTGTAAATTTTCTGACTTTTAATAGTGTATGCAAACTACTTACCAAATGGTTTATATAAATTAAATATAAAACTATAACCTTACTAACAAGAAGTCTTAAGATAACTGTAATAAATATTTCTATAAAGGACACATGGTAACTTGACAAGCTGAGAACAAAGGCTATAAGGTAAGTTCCTAGAGTATAGCTGACTTGTTGAATGCATTAATAATCCACGTGTATATTTCCATGCTAGCTATTGTTTTATGGGTTTGTAATCACCTGTGTAGCAGAAAGGAGGCAATTTGTTAAAGCACCTTTCAGATAATGTTGGGTTATAATTAGATGCGTATCAACAACAAGATAGAAGAAAAGGTAAAATGAAAGAAATGAAGAAAGAGAGAAGATTAGGAAGTGGGTATGCACAAGGCCAGGCATGAAGATGATCAGTGGAAACTAAGAGTTCATGATGTCATCAGCTGCCTCATGACATCATATGCATTTCCATTTTACTATGCACTCAGAGAAAAGTACAAATGAGACGAATGGTCAGAAATCACAAATATACATTACTCAATATGAAAACAAAGAACTGTGAACATCTGCAAATTAAGATCCTGGCATTCCAGGCCTGTAATGGATATGTGTTTGGTGTAGGCAGCTAGAGATGGTAAATCTGTTAGGAGAATATTATGACAAAGGTATTTTCACCATATACCCATTTATTTTATGATAAGTAAAAATGTCCTCAACTGAGTATTTATCCTAGTCTTATAGCTCATGATTAGAATGAAATAGTAAAACTAGATAGCTTTTAAAAACAGACTTCTCTAACATATACTATAAATGGTAGTTTACTTTTCTTTGTTTCTCCAATACTTATACCATAACATAACAAAGCACATAAAATTAATGTAAAGTGAATTTATGTATAGAAATTTGAACTTCAAAAGGCAAATTAATTTTATTAACAAAAATACTTTTACATAATGAAATACTTAAAACTAATACTAAAATAAAAAAGCAAGTTCATTTCCTAGGGACAAGTAATTACTACAATGAAAAAATTTAATACTAGCAAAGTTTTGTCATGAGAGAAAAAGAAAAAAAGTTGAATGCTGGCCACCTCATTAAAAAGAAAAATAAACCATTGATGTAAGAATTCTGCACCCTTTCTCTGTGTTTGTGGAACAAAGAGTAGATTTCACATTTGCTCTACATGAGGCAATGAATAAAAGATCACAGATAAAAGGAAACCAGTAAATCATCATTTGCATTGTATTGATGTTTACTGAGGTATAAAATCCCCTGGAGTTTAGATGGCCCATCAAATTCTCATAGGGAAATGGCTTTCCTCAAATAACATTGGATTCAATGCACAGGATTATGTGTGAGGATTGATCTAAGATGAGTGTTGTAGCAAATTCCTAAAAAAAAAGAACAAACAAACAAAAAAAAATGAATAACTATCCCTTCATATCCAGAGATGTACATGCTGGCTTCTTATTTTATTTTGATTGATATGAGTAATTTCCAGAAGTACTGACTGCTTTTTCCAGTTATTCTTTCAAATAGGGAAAGGTGGCAATAAAAGTGGTTAGACTTGGTTTATTAAAAATTGTTTTCATGGTTTTAGTTCACCATTTTAATGAATTGAACATTAAATACAACAATCTGCTATAAGATCCTTTCACATTATTATTGAAACTATATAGCAACATGATCAACCATTGATTTAAAGTCAAAAAACCCAATGTTCTTATTAATATATTATAATTTCATAAGATTAATGTCTTCTGTTGCTCTCTCTCAGCACAACTAGGAGAAGCAGTTTAAAGCTACAACCTTGGCCATGTTATAAAGATTTCTCAGAGTGAGTATTATGAAAGTTAATATCAACTGGAGTGTTGAGCATGGGAAAATTAAAATGCACAACTGCAAGTCTAGATCCTCATCTGCCTGTAAAGGAAGTACCAGAGTGGAGAAAAGCTAATATCTACATCAAAGCATTGAAAAAAGGAACAGCGTGTAAATATCGATAAATTAATAGGTACAAGAAGGCAAATACTAATTTCCAAAGAATAGAATCTCAGATTTGGGAAAAATCATAGAAAGACATTTAAATTGTTTTTAATATTTGAAATTTAAATATAATTAGGTAATTTTCTTTTCCTTTCTTTCCTCTAACTAGTTTCATGCACTATGCCCTTGCTCTCTCTTAACTTAATCAATTATATTTTAAGTGTATACATGTGTATAAATGCATATATAAACACAGTATATGTATATATAAGCAAATATACATATAAGTATACACACATATACATTCAGCAGCAATGTATATACATATACACATTGTATATACATTAAATATACATAGATGTGTGTATATATTCCTAATTTGAACTCTTATCTGAGGAAGACAATTTTCACCACTCTCAGCATTCCCAACTTGACTGTAGTTTGTTGTATGGAGTTTAGACTTTCAATTTTCTAAGCCAGCAAAATTCCTAACTATCTAAATTCTAAATTCTGAAACCTAAAATTCTCAATATCATCATTTTACCCACAATCTAGTATAGGCCTCACTCCTCAACAAAGAGATGTCTCTTTACAATAGACAGATACAATTACAGAAAACCACACTAGATCAAAACAGAGAATAAAGAACCATTTCGTGCCAGCCTGAACTGATGCATCCTGGCTATGAACTCCTGCCCATCCAGCTTGGAGATTATAGAGAAAGAAGGGCGGAAGGGTATTTTTATGTTTACTTGGCTCATAGTGGAAACAGAATCTCTTTAAAATCACATAATTATAGGATGTGGGTAAACCAACTTATATATGTATAAATTATACGGTATTTATAAATGTATCAACAATGTAGGGAAGTTTTAATCCTTCTGGCTGGAATATGGACATGCCTTTAGTACTCATCTATAATCCCAAACAAAGTAGGTAAGTTTAGTTTTTAGAGGAAGCAGAGATGTTTAAAAAGTGACACCAAAATTGGGGGCAGACAAGGTTATGAATCAGAGAACAATTTGACAGAATGAGTCAGAGATTGGATATGACCAACTATCAAGAGAACAGTCAGGAAAGAGCACAGTTCACTTGAGTTCAGTGGAGTTCAGTTGGTAGTTCAGTTAGTGCAGCGAGTACAGTGCAATGGAGTTGAGTTCATTCATGAGTTCACGAAGTTCATTGCAGGTCAGCAGACACAGTTGAAACCAGAGAATAAGAAGGAGCCAAAAGGTTAGAATAAATTGCCAGAGTTAGTTCGAGGCCAAGCAAAGCAACTCAGTGAGAAGCAGAGAGAATCCAGATTGTAACAGTCAGCTTAGAGAGGACTTTGAACTGGGACAGCTGAGATGAACCAGCCAACTAGAGCTCACAAATAACTAGACAGGTTGGTGTTACTCTGAAGGGAGCCTACAAGAAGGCAATTATATTAGGCAAACAAAAGGTACAATTATACAACAAATTGAGAGAAAGAGAATATCATAACTATCTGAAAATCTTTTTTGTGCCCTTCTAATTCATTAACTTACACACATATAAATGAGATGGTGGATAAGTAGAGAGGGTCAGGATATTGAATAAAAATGTGTAGCAGTGGGGAATAGGGAACTGGCAGTAGCCACTAGAAAGTCCCAGATGACAGGGAAGCAAGAGGTTCCCAGGACCCAACTGGGATGACATTAGCTGAAATACCCAACAAAGGGGAGAGAGAACCTCTAGAAACCATAGCCAGTGGATAGGCATAGCTCCCAGTTGAGGGATGGGACTACCCACCCATCTCAAAATTTTTAACACAGAATTATTTCTGTTTAAAGGGAATGCAGGGACAAAGAGTGCAGTAGAGAATGAAGGAAAGGCCATCCAGAGACTGCCCTACCTAAAAATCCATCTCATCTGCAGACACAAAGACCAGACACTATTGTTGATGCAAAGAATCACTTGCTAATAGGAGCCTAATATAGGTGTTCCCTGAGACACTCTACCAGCGCCTGACCAATACAGATGTGAATGCTCACAGCTGACCATCAGACTGAGCTTGGGGACCCCAATGGCAAGTTGTGGGAAGGACTGAAGGAGCTGAAAAGGCTTGCAACCACACAGGAAAAATAATAATATCAACTAACTGGACACTTCAGAGCTCCCAGGGACTAAAGCACAAACCAATGAGTTCATTTGGAGAGACCCGTAGCTCCAGATGCATAGTCAACAGATGGCTTTATCTGACATCAATGAGGGACGCCCTTGGTTCTGTAGGGGTTCAATGCCCCAGCATAGGGGGATGCTAGGGCAGTGAGGCAATAGTGGGAGAGTGAGTGGGGGAACACCCTCATACCAGCAGGATGAGGGGAATGGGATAGGAGGTCTGCGGAGGGGAAACTGGGAAGGGGGACAACATTTGAAATGGAAATAAGTAACAAAACCAATAAAAATAAACAAATGCTAATGTGAATTTTTTCATCTTACATGAGCTTACCAATTTTAAAATTATATTTTTATAAATACAACATGGATATGTTGTTTCACATAACATATTTCAACCTTCACATTTTTATTCATAATAATCTATGTTATGTCTCTAACATGAAGTTATGTGATATTTTAGCTCTTGGACATCTTTAACTACTAAATTTGAAGCTGATGTAAAAAATATTATGTGGGATGGCCCTCCTCTCCCTCATTTGAAGCCCTGTTTTCCTGCTAGAGCTAGGCTCTATTAATTTCACTCTCCCTACTGTCAGGCATTTCATGTAAGATCCTTCCCTTTGAGTCCTGTGAGACTCTCACCTCTTTGGTCTTTGGTACATTATGGAGGGTCCCACCACAACCTCCCACCTCCCAGAGGTTGCCTGTTTCCATTCTTTCTGCTGGCCCTCAGGGCTTCAGTATTTTTCCCTCCCCCCATGTCAGATCATGCTCTCCACTTTCCCTTCTCTCCCCTCTTACCCCTGTCCCCCACCCCATCTACTTTCCCTCCAAGGTTTCTCGCTCCCTCTTCAATTGTGATTGCTTTTTTTCTCCCTCCCAAGTGGGACTGAGGTGTCTTCACTTGGGCACCTCAGCTTGACCTTTTTGAGTTCTGTGGACTGTATCTCAGGGGGACCATCCCACAGTCATAACTCTGATCCATAATTATTCCTGTCTGAAAGAATTACAGGGATGAAAATGGAGAGGAGCCCAAGAAAAAGAAGGTCCAGTGACAGGCTGGAAGTAGGATCCAGTGCAAGAAGTGGTCCCAAGGTCTGACACTATTATTGAGGCTATGGAGTGCTCACAGAAATGGGACCTAGCATGACAGCACTCTGGAAGACCCAACAAGCAGGGGAAAGAGTCAGATGCAGATATTTGCACCCAATCAGAAGTAATTGGCCCTGCTGTTGAATTAGGGAAGGCTGATGAATCTGAGGGCAAACCTCTAGAAGGACCAGCAGTCTCAATTAATCTGGATCCCTGGGATCTCTCAAACACTGGATTACCAAACAGGCAGCAAACACCAGCTGATATGAGGCCCAAGGGAGTTTAGAGGTCAGGTGGTATGGGCAGTTGGGGCATCCACATGGAGACAGTGGGAGAGGAGGAGGTATGGGATGTGGAATAGTCAGAGGGTGGACAGGGTTTGGTGGGGGTGGGAAATAAAATATGGAGTGTATAAAAATAAATAAGAAAATATTTTATTGGAAGACTTTTTATTGGCTATACATCTAAAAATAGAATTGTTGGGCTGTAGGGTAGACATATCTTCAGTTTAGTCTAGTTATATGTTCATGGCAATTTATGTTTGTACTACATGGTGAACCCATGGCTAGCTACACATTCTCAATGCTTGTTTGTTTGGATTATGTTTTTGTCCCCTTGGTCTGAGATGGTATTCATTCATTTTTTTTTAAATTTCAATCTCTTAGCATATATGTTAGTGTACTGAAAAATCCAGGTATAATACTGTTTAAAACAAGACCGGAGGCCCCAGGAAGTACAGAGATTTGGTGGGGTGGCGGTAGAGGGGTGGGGACAGCCTTGTGGAGATGGGTGGGCAGAGGTATGGGACTGGAAGAGTCAGAGGGTTGACTGGGAGGGGGTAATATCTGGAATGTTTTAAAAAAAGATTAAATCAAATTAGAAATACATTTGTATCAGAATACCATTCCTAATAAAATTTCTTGGAGAAAACACAAAACTTAATAATTTCAATAAATTATATTGCTAAAAATCATCATTATTCTGTTCCTGACTTGTCATGTATACTAATGTAAATTTAATCATTTAATCATTTGTGCCCAGAAAAAAAAAGTCTTAGTCAATGTTCTATTGCTATGATCATAATAAATCTTATAATAAAGGAAATTATTCCATTGGGGCTGTCTTCTAGTTTCAGAGGCTTAGACCACCATTTTTATGCTGAAAAGATTGGCATCATGCAGGCAGACTTCGATCGAGAAAGGCAGCTAAGAATTCCACATCTGGATCAGCAGACTGCAGGAATGGTGAGAGAAAAAAGCTGGGTCTGCCTTGAGCATTTGAAAGTCCCAAAGCCCATCCCCAGTGATACACTTCCTCCAACAAGGCCAAACCTGCTAATAGTGCCACTCCCTCATGAGAAAGTATTCAAATCTGAGTCGATTGGGACTAATCTTTTCATTCAACCACCAAAGGTATGGCTTTAAGAATATGAGAGAAATAAGGCCGCAATGAACATAGTGGAGCATGTGTTCTTATTGCATGCCAGAGAATCCTCTGGTTATATGCCCAGTAGTGGTATAGCAGGGTCCTCTGGAAGTGTCATGCCCAGTTTTCTGAGGAACTGCCAGACTGATTTCCAGAGTGGTTTTACCATCTTGCAATCCCACCAACAGTGGAGGAGTGTTCCTCTTTCTCTACATCCTCACCAACACCTGCTGTCTCCTGAGTTTTTAATCTTAGCCATTCTGACTGGTGTGAGGTGAAATCTCAGGGTTGTTTTGATTTGCATTTCCCTAATGACTAATGATGTTGGACATTTCTTAAGGTGCTTCACAGCCATTTGAAGTTCTTAAGGTGAAAATTCTTTGTTTAACTCTGTACCCCATTTTTAATAGGGTTATTTGGCTTTCTGGGGTCTAACTTATTGAGTTCTTTGTATATATTGCATATAAGCCTGCTGTCGGATGTCGGGTTGGTGAAGATCTTTTCCCAATTTGTTGGTTGCCATTTTGTCCTTTTGACAGTGTCCTTTGCCTTACAGCTGGAAAGAACCCAGATGTCCCTCAATGGAGGAATGGATACAGAAAATGTGGTATATTTACATAATGGAATACTACTCAGCAATTAAAAACAATGAATTCATGCAAATTTCAGGCAAATGATTGAAACTGGAAAATATCATCCTAAGTGAGGTAATTCATTTACAAAATAACACACATGGAATGAAGTCATTGATAAGTGGATATTTTCCCAGAAGCTCAGAATACCCAAAACACAACCCACATATCAAATCATTCCCAAGAAGAAGGAAGGAGAGGGCCCTGGTCCTGGAAAGGCTTGATGCAGCAATGTAGGGGATTGCCAGGACAGAGGAGTGGGAGGGGGTTGATTGGGGAACTGGTGGAAGGAAGAAGATTTATGGGACTTAGGGGGAGGGGGGAAACTGGAAAATAGAAAATCATTTGGAATGTAACAAAGAATATAAAAAATAATAAAAAACAAACAAGAAACCGTTCAATAAGGGGAAAAAGAATATGAGAGAAAGAAAAGGTATGGTTTTGGGCAAGGGTGTTATGGGGAGGATCTGGGAGGTGTTGGGAGTGGAGAAATAATAATCAGAATACATTGTATTAAACTATTTTCAATAAAAATGTCTGAAAAAAGAAAATGTTGATGGTTACAATAAAAGTTAACATGAAAGTAAGACTTTCTGTTTTATGTATTGAAAAAATCTCAATCAATGAATATAATACACAATTTACAAAATAATAAAAAAATAACTTCTCAAGTTCCAGGACACAGTGCTCTTTTGAAACTTACTGGACAGAGGGTGAAGAAAGGAAGAAAACACATATTCTCACAAATGGTAATGAATTTTTTGTTTTGTAGAGGAAATGCTGAAGGAAATGGAGACTGATAATTCTGAAACTGAGGGTAAAACTGGAATAATTCAGTATGCAAATTAAAACAGGTCAAGACGACTCTGCTCATCTGTGGCCATCTTGGTGGCGGGTGCTTAGACCCAGCAGGCAGAAACAGATACCCAAGATACTCCAAGCTTAAGATCTCAGGGGACCCGGGCTGCCAGCCAGTCATCTAAGAACAGGAGCTTGGCAGAGCAGTGGTCCTGTGTGCCAGCAGGGTGTGGGCTCCCTGCCCTGCAAGAGACTCAGCAAGCTGTACTCCCCACATCCAGCAGCTACCACCGGCATCCTTGCAGCGGTCCGGACTAAGGAGAGCTGAGCCAGGTACCTGTGATACCCAGAACTTGGGATCTTTGGGGGCGCAAGACCGCCTGGCAGCGAACTGGGCAGAGCAGGGTTCCTGGGCCCCAACCAGGCGTGGGCTCTGCTCTCTGAGGGGAAACCTGCACTCTGCTCATCCGTGGCCATCTTGGTGGCAGGTGCTTAGACTCAGCAGACAGGACCAGATACCCGAGATATCCCAAGATAAGATCTCAGGGGACCTGGGTCGCCAGCCAGTCATCTAAGAACTGAAGCTTGCCAGAGCAGCAGTTCCTGTGTTCCAGCAGGGCTTGTGTTCCCGGCCCTCTGGGAGTCCGTGCACTCCACACTCTGCACTCCCCACTCCCCGAGGCCTCAGATAGCATCCTTGCTGCTGACTGAACTAAGCAAACAGATCCAGAGAAGACAAGCAGCATCAGGTCCACAGTGATAACCAAATATAACATTGCTTAGAGCAAGATACACCAGGGGTCCAACAGCACCCAAGGAGAGAACAACACATCAGCAATCTGTGCCAGGGGAAAACCAGTCATCCAGTGGTGGGGAAATAGCCTTTCGAGCCCACATGAGGTTCAAGCACCAGCTAGTGACTATAAGACCATCTAAGGCCAGAGATAACCAGATGGCAAAAGGCAAATGTAGGAATGTTACTAACAGAAATCAAGGCAATATGGCAGCATCTGAACCTAGCACCCCAACAGCAGTAAGTCCCGGATACCCCAACACACCAGAAAAACACGATTTGGATCTAAAAATCACTGATCAGGATGCTGATAGTAGAACACATAGATAAATCTATTAAAGAAATACAGGAGAAAATGGATCAAAAATATGAAGCCCTTTCAAGGCAAACACAAAAATCACTTAAAGAAATTCAGGAGAATATGGATCAAAAATTAGGAGTCAATAAGGAGGAAGTACAAAATTCACTTAAATAAAGGAGAACATGGGCCAACAAGTAGAAGTCATGAAAGAAGAAAGCAAAAATCTCTTAACGAAATACATGAAAATACAAATAAGCAAAGTGGAAGATCTGAGCAAAACCATCCAGGCTCT
Source organism: Apodemus agrarius (assembly GCA_964023405.1). Taxonomy (NCBI): domain Eukaryota; kingdom Metazoa; phylum Chordata; class Mammalia; order Rodentia; family Muridae; genus Apodemus; species Apodemus agrarius. The sequence continues at coordinate 26,584,931 of OZ030018.1, read as the reverse complement.
AAAAACAGAAGTAGAAACAACTAAGAAATCACAAAGGGAGACAACTTTGGAGATAGAAAACCTTGGGAAGAATCAGGGGACATAGATGCAAATATCAACAATAGAATACAAGAGATAGAAGAAAGAATCTCAGATGCCGAAGATACCATAGGAACCATTGATTCAACAGTCCAAGAAAATATAAAATGCAAAAAGCTTGTAACCCAAAACATCCAGAAAATCAAGGACACAATGAGAAGACCAAACCTAAGGATTATAGGCATAGATGAGAGGGAAGATATACAATTTAAAGGGCCAGTAAATATCTTCTACAAAATTATGGAAGAAAACTTCTCCAACCTAAAGAGAGAGATGCCCATGAATATAAAAGAAGCATATAGAACCCCAAACAGACTGGACCAGAACAGAAATACCTCCTGTCACATAATAATCAAAACCACAAATGTACTAAACAAAGAAAGAATATTAATGGTGGCAAGAGAAAAAGGCCAAGTAGCGTATAAAGGAAGACCTATCAGAATAACACCAGACTTCTCACCTGAGACCATGAAAGCTAGAAGATCCTGGGCAGATATCATGAGAGAACACAAACTTCAGCCAAAACTACAATACACAGCAAAACTCTCAATTGCCATAGATGGAGAAACCACATTATTCCATGACAAAACCAAATTTGCACATTATCTTTCCACAAACCCAGCCCTACAAAGGATAATAGGGGGGAAACACCAACACAAGGAGGAAAACCCAAAAGAAGATTACCTCTCAAATATAAAAAAAAATAATTTCAAAAATGTCAGGAGGTAATAATTACTATTCCTTAATATCTCTTAACATCAATGTACTCAATTCCCCAATAAAAAGACATAGAGAAACAGATTGTAGACGGAAACAGGACGCTACATTTTGCTGCATACAGGAAACACATCTCAGTGTTAAAGACAAACACTGTCTTAGAATAAAAGACTGGATGACAATTTTACAAGCAAATGGTCTCAGGAAACAAGCTGGAGAAGCCATTCTATACCAGATAAAATTGACTTTCAACCTACAGAGACTCGGAAGGTCACTTCTTGCTGGTTAAAAGGAATATCCACCAAGAAGAGTTCTCAATACTGAACATCTATGCTCCAAATGCAAGGGCATCCTCATTCATAAAAGAAACCTTACTAAAGCTTAAAGCACACATTGCACCTAACACAATAATTGTGGGTGACTTCAACACTCCACTGTCCTCAATGGACCAAACAGGAAAGCAGAAACCAAAGAGGGACACAGTGAAAATAATTGAAACTTTGGACCAAATAGATGTAACAGATATATATAGAACATTTTATCCTAAAGGAAAAGAATGTACCTTTTTTTTTTTTTTTTTTTTTGGTCAGGTGTTGGTGCACATCTTTTATTTTTTTCCTGTTATCTACTTTTTTTTCTCTTTTTTTTATTGTCTATATTCTTTGTTTACATTCCAAAGGCTTTCCCCTTTCCCAGTTACCCCCCGCCATATGTCCCATAATTCCTCTCCCCCCCATGCTATTCCCCACTCTTCCCCCCCCCACTATTTCTCTGTTCTGGGTCTACAATACTGGATCCAATCTTTACAGGCCCAGGGTCCTCTCCTTTTTTTCTTCTTGAGAGTCATTTGACTTGCTAATTGTGCCTTGAGTATTTAGGGCTTCTGGGCTCATTAATATCCACTTATCAGTGATTGCATTTCGTGTGTATTCTTTTGTGATTGGGTTAGCTCACTTAGGATGATAGTTTCCAGATCTAACCATTTACCTACAAATTGCATGAATTCATTATTTTTAATTGCTGAGTAGTACTCCATTGTGTAAATATACCACATTTTCTGTATCCATTCCTCTTTTGAGGGATATCTGGGCTCCTTCCAATTTCTGGCTATTATAAACAAAGCTGCTATAAACATAGTGGAGCATGTGTCTTTGTTGTATGCAGAGGAATCCTCTGGGTATATGCCCAGGAGTGGTATGCCAGGGTCCTCTGGGAGTGGCATGCCCAATTTTCTGAGGAACCGCCACACTGATTTCCAGAGTGGTTTTACCATTTTGCAATCCCACCAACAGTGGAGGAGTGTTCCTCTTTCTCCACATCCTCGCCAGCACTTGTTGTCTCTCGAGTTTTTAATCTTAGCCATTCTGATTGGAGTGAGGTGGAATCTCAGGGTTGTTTTGATTTGCATTTCCCTGATGACTAATGATGTTGAACATCTCTTAAGGTGTTTCTCGGCCATCCGAATTTCTTCTGGTGAAAATTCTTTGTTTAGCTCTGTACCCCATTTTTTGATAGGGTTACTTTGTTCTTTGGGGTCTAACTTCTTGAGTTCTTTGTATATATTGGATATTAGCCCTCTGTCGGATGTGGGGTTGGTGAAGATGATTTCCCACGTTGTTGGTTGCCGTTTTGTCCTTCTGACAATGTCCTTTGCCTTACAGAAACTTTGTAATTTTATGAGGTCCCATTTGTCAATTCTTGATCTTAGAGCATAAGCTATTGGTGTTCTGTTCAGGAACTTTACCCCTGTGCCCATGTCCTCCAGGGGCTTCCCAAGTTTCTTTTCTAATAGTTTCAGTGTGTCTGGTTTTATGTGGAGGTCCTTGATCCACTTGGAGTTGATCTTAGTGCAAGGAGATAAGAGTGGGTCAATTCGCATTCTTCTGCATGTTGACCTCCAGTTGAACCAGCACCATTTGTTGAAAAGGCTATCTTTTTTCCACTGGATGGTTGTGGCTCCTTTATCAAAGATCAAGTGACCATAAGTCTGTGGGTTCATTTCTGGGTCTTCAATCCTATTCCATTGATCTACCTGCCTGTTGCTGTATCAATACCATGCAGTTTTTAACACAATTGCTCTGTAGTACTGCTTGAGGTCAGGGATATTGATTCCCCCGGAAGTCCTTTTATTGTTGAGAATAGTTTTAGCTATCCTGGGTTTTTTGTTGCTCCAGATGAATTTGAGAATTGCTCTTTCTAGATCTATGAAGAATTGATTTGGGATTTTGATGGGGATTGCATTGAATCTGTAGATTGCTTTTGGCAAGATGGCCATTTTTACTATATTGACCCTGCCAATCCAGGAGCAAGAAATATTTTTCCATCTTCTGAGGTCTTCTTTGATTTCTTTCTTCAGGGACTTGAAGTTCCTGTCATACAGATCTTTCACTTGTTTGGTTAGAGTTACGCCAAGGTACTTTATGTTGTTTGTAGCTATTGTGAAGGGTGTTATTTCCCTAACTTCTTTCTCAGCCTGCTTGTCCTTTGAGTACAAGAAGGCTACTGATTTGCTTGAATTAATTTTATAACCAGCCACGTTGCTGAAGTTGTTTATCAGCTGTAGAAGTTCTCTGGTGGAGTTTTTTGGATCGCTTAAGTAGACTATCATATCATTTGCAAATAATGATACTTTGACTTCTTCCTTTCCAATTTGTATCCCTTTGACTTCCTTATGTTGTCTAATTGCTCTTGCTAGAACTTCAAGTACTATATTGAAAAGATATGGAGAGAGAGGACAGCCTTGTCTAGTCCCTGATTTTAGTGGGATTGCTTCAAGTTTCTCTCCATTTATTTTGATGTTGGCTACTGGTTTGCTGTAGATTGCTTTTACTATGTTTAGGTATGGGCCTTGAATTCCTGCTCTTTCCAAGACTTTTAGCATGAAAGGATGCTGAATTTTGTCAAATGCTTTTTCAGCGTCTAATGAGATGACCATGTGGTTTTTTTCTTTTAGTTTGTTTATGTAGTGGATTGATGGATTTCCGTATATTGAACCATCCCTGCATTCCTGGAATGAAGCCTACTTGATCATGTTGGATGATCGTTTTGATATGCTCTTGGATTCGGATGGCAATTATTTTATTTAGTATTTTTGCATCAATATTCATAAGAGAAATTGGCCTGTAGTTCTCTTTCTTTGTTGGATCTTTTTGTGGTTTAGGTATCAGCGTAATTGTGGTTTCGAAGAACAAGTTGGGCAGTGTCCCTTCTGTCTCTATTTTGTGGAATAGTTTGAAGAGTATTGGTGTTAAGTCTTCTTTGAAGGTCTGGTAGAATTCTGCACTAAAACCATCTGGTCCCGTACTTTTTTTGGTTGGGAGGCTTTCTATAACCCCTTCTATTTCTTTAAGGATTATGGGACTGTTTAGCTGGTCTATTTGATGCTGATTTAATTTTGGTATTTGGTAACTGTCTAGGAAATTGTCCATTTCCTCCAGATTCTCCAGTTGTTTTGAGTATAAGCCTTTGTAGTAGGATCTGATGATCTTTTGAATTTCCTCAGTTTCTGTTGTTATATCCCCCTTTTCATTTTTAATTTTGTTAATTTGGATACTATCTCTGTGCCCTTTGGTTAGTCTAGCTAAGGGTTTATCTATCTTGTTGATTTTCTCGAAGAACCAGCTCCTGGTTTTAAGTTGCTAGTATATGCTCTCTCCTGTTTCTTTTTGGAGACACTCAGGGCTATGAGTTTTCCTCTTAGCACTGCTTTCATTGTGTCCCATAGATTTGGGTATGTTGTGCCTTCATTTTCATTAAATTCTAAACAATATTTAAATTCTTTCTTTATTTCTTTCTGGACTAAGGTATCATTGAGTAGAATATTGTTCAGCCTCCATGTGTATGAGGATTTTCTGTTGTTTTTGTTGCTATTGAAGAACACTCTTACTCCATGGTGATCTGATAAGAGGCATGGGATTAGTTCGATCTTTTTATATTTGTTGAGGTGTGTCTTGTGACCAATTATCTGGTCGATTTTGGAGAAGGTACCATGAGGTGCTGAGAAAAAGGTATAGTCTTTTGCTTTAGGATGAAATGTTCTATATATATCTGTTAAATCCACTTGGTCCAAAGTTTCAATGACTTTCTCCATGTCCCTGTTTAGTTTCTGTTTTCCTGATCGGTCCACTGAGGATAGTGGGGTATTGAGGTCCCCCACAATTGACCCACTCTTATCTCCTTGTACTAAGATCAACTCCAAGTGGATCAAGGACCGCCACATAAAACCAGACACACTGAAACTAATAGAAAAGAAACTGGGGATACCCTGGAAGACATGGACACAGGGGGAAAGCTACTGAACAGAACACCAATAGCTTATTCTCTAAGATCAAGAATTGACAAATGGGACCTCATGAAATTACAAACTTTCTGTAAAGCAAAGGACACTCTCAGAAGGACAAAATGGAAACCAACAAAGTGGGAAAAGTTCTTCACCAACTCCACATCTGACAGAGGGCTAATATCCAATATATACAAAGAACTCAAGAAGTTAGACCCCAAAGAACCAAATAACCCTACCAAAAAATGGGGTACAGAGCTAAACAAAGGATTTTCACCAGAAGAAATTCGGATGGCCGAGAAACACCTTAAGAGATGTTCAACATCATTAGTCATCAGGGAAATGCAAATCAAAACAACCCTGAGATTCCACCTCACTCCAATCAGAATGGCTAAGATTAAAAACTCAAGAGACAACAGGTGCTGGCGAGGATGTGGAGAAAGAGGAACATTCCTCTACTGCTGGCAGGATTGAAAAATGGTAAAACCTCTCTGGAAATCAGTTTGGTGGTTCCTCAGTAAATTGGGCTTGTCATTTCCAGAGGACCCTGGCATACCACTCCTGGGCATATACCCAGAGGATTCCTCTGCATACAACAAAGACACATGCTCCACTATGTTTATAGCAGCCTTGTTTATAATAGCCAGAAATTGGAAGGAGCCCAGATATCCCTCAAAAGAGGAATGGATACAGAAAATGTGGTACATTTATACATTGGAATACTACTCAGCAATTAAAAATAATGAATTCATGCAATTTGTAGGCAAATGGTTAGATCTGGAAAATATCATCCTAAGTGAGTTAACCCAATCACAAAAGAATACACATGAAGTGAAATCACTGATAAGTTGATATTAATGAGCCCAGAAGCCCTAAATACTCAAGGCACAATTAGCAAGTCAAATGATTCCCAAGAAGAAAAAAGGAGAGGACCCTGGTCCTGAAAATATTGGATCCAGTTTTGTAGATCCAGAACAGAGAATTGGTGTGTGTGTGTGTGGGGGGGGTGATTGGGGAATAGTTGGGTTGGAGAGGACTTATGGGAAGTATGGTGGCGGGGCACTGGGAAAGGGGAAAGACTTTGGAATGTAAACAAAGAATATAGAAAATAAAATAAAATAAAAAAACAGGTTAAGACATTAAACTTTAGCAGTACTATCTAATCATAATCAATTACCTTAAATTTCCAGGAGTGAATAAAATATATCAATGTGAGTTGAGTCCAAGAACATAATTATAAGTATAATGTGTTAACTTCCATCGATATTCATATCATTTGGAAAAACTTGGGCTGGGTGAAGGATATAACAAAATAAATATTTTGGCATATTAAATATTTTTACATATCTACTAAGCATAATCAAATATAGATAGATACATATTATAGTATACAAATAGGTAAAATATCAGCTTCATTGTAAAAATAATAACTTTGCTTATGAATCATAAAACTAAATAACTCATGCAACATCTAAGAATCTAGAAATAGGTAATCTATTTGATGATTTTAGAACTGGTTTAAATGAAATAACTAGGTAGTCTCTGCCTCAGTGCATTTCCTACAGTGTTATAAATTTTTAAGTTAAAATCCTTGGTAATTTAAGAATAATTCTTAGGCACTAGCTTAATTTCTTTGGATAAATAAGTATTCTAAAAACCAATTAAATTCAGGCAACCAGGTCACAGATAATATTGATTGGTAAATCAATAACTACAATTGTTCATCCTTTCAATAATTTGGAAGCATATATTTTTATGCTAAAAACTGAATTATAACTAAAACTTAGACTGCATATTTGACATTTTTGAAGTTTGTAATTTCTCATTTACCATGAAAAAAGAAAGCACTGATAATTCTCAATTAAGAGAAGAAAATTCTGCAAACAACATTAAGAAGAGTGGTGGGCACCACTGTTCTGTAACAAACAAATTAGAAAAGAATAAAGCTATTTTCATTCCAATTACTCTGAGAGAAATTGGATAATGAAGATATGACATAATGAGGATATTTAATATCTATCAAAGGAAATGCTGGATGCATTAAGATGGCTATCTTTAAAATCATAGGAAGTAATGAACACTGAAGAGGATGCTGAAAATGAGAATACAACTAACATGTGACTGGACAGTTTATTGCTGCATTTAAATATATGTGTTAACATGCATAAATACATACATATTTATATATGTAATTTCAAAGTAGAGTCTCAAACAAAATTACGATGTTTCCATATACATTTAGCAATAACAGTTTAAAGCAAAAAACTGGGGGCTTATTGTTCATCTTACAATATATACAATATTTGTAAAACATATAATCATATATTATGAGTTATAAAAATGAACTCTTGGCCATTTTACATAAAATGATTATATTTTAAAGATGCAAAGTTAAATATATTAAAAAATCAAGCATGATGTCAAATATAGTCAATTTATAGCACCATAATACAAATGGGGGATATTTTGTGCTAGAGGAGAGAATAATAGGAAATTAGTGTTTAACATTTACTATATTTACTTATTTATTTTTAATTACTTGCTTATTTATTGGTGTATGTGTGTATGCAAGCACATATTTATTCATGTGTACTCAAGCATGCCAAGTAACACAAGTAAGGGCATAAAGACCTTTTATTTTTTTAGACATGTAAGTCCTGAAATTGAATCCATGTCTTCATGTTTGCATACAGATCCATCCTGGAATCATACTGCACAGTTTTAGTTGGGGAAGTTTAAAATTTCTGATGCTGGACATTTGCCAATGATGATATGCCAACATCAATGTTCTTAACACCAGAGAGATTCACATTTATACATGTCAAATGATATTTAGGATGACTAGTTTTATCGATGTGTCACCACGGGATTAGTGTCACCATGGAAACCAGATTTTCTAGGGACGTGCCTGTGAGGGATCATTTAGATTAGGTTAATTCAAATGGGAAACCCACCCTAAATGCTAACAGTGCCATTCCATAGGTTGAGCTCTTAGGATGAATCATAAAGAAGAAGCAGCTGAGAACAAACATTCATTGTTTGCTATTTCTTGATATTAGATGTAAAATGACTACATGCCTCAAGTTCCTCCTGGAGAGCCTGTCATATGGAGAGTACTCCCAAACTGTGAGCCAAAGTACCCCTGCCATTCTATATTTGTACTGTTAGATATTTTTAATAGCCACAAGTTAAAATCACAGACATGACCTTTAAGTATATCTATGATAATAAAAAATAAAATGAAATAAGTTGAACTTGCAATATAATGCAAGATTTCATTGGGGGTATATCAGTGTATGGAAGCCAGAGAGAAAATGACTTAAAATTTGATTTGTAGGTAGTGGTGAGCTTCCATATGGGTGCTGGAAATGAACCCAGAATCTCTGGAAAAACAGGCAGTGCTGTAAAACTATGAGTTATATCTCTAGTCAAATTTTGAATAATTTCCTTCTTTATATGACACAATCTTTCTATAGACAGCATAGTCCCTTACAATACTGTGTATGTTTAATAACCGGTGTATCAAAAGTTATATGATTCTTTTGATTGAATGAGAAATTATTATGATATCATGTTGTAATTATCTCTAGAATATTTATAGATTCAGAATCATAATATTCTGGGCCAAAAAGAAGTAATTGCTGAAGTCACTGTAGTGTAGAGTACTATTTTCAAAGAAATTAATATTTCAATCTGTTAATAATATTTTGAATAATAGTCTAATTTACTATTTCTCAATTAATAGACTAAAGGACAATTTTAAAGATGCATTTTAGATAATAGTTCATATGGCATAAACTATTAATACATTTCTTTATTTAAATTTAAGCAATGTAAATTAAAATCCAGCCATACATTAAACATTTTAGCTAAGATTGCTGTACTGGGGTTGCCTACAAAGTTATGTGAGAAGCTGAGTTATTTGCAGTCCTGTAATTAAAGTACACTTCTTAGGCCCCTATAGGAAACATACTGATTACCTGGTAAAATGCTGTCTTACTGACTGGAATCTGAGTTCTCAGAGTTTTTCTTAAAATATATAGATAGAAAAGTGATTCTTTATTAATATTAATTATTAAAACAAGAAACATTTATTCTATAATGAGTCATGTGCTGTTTATACTTTCACTATTTTCAGACATTGCAAAAAGCAATGTGTAAAAGTACTTTACCTGTAGATATTTATGTGTAAAAAAAAACTACTTCTCATTATCAGGGCTTTTACTTTTAACATCACAGGGCCTGTGCACATATATCATGGTCTCTAGTTTTGTGTTTTATGGGATTCCTGTATGTAGAAGAATGTGAGTATCTGCATCTCTCTGTATTTCTTGGGCTTTTTCTTTGGCATATTTCTTCTATTTTTGTTTGCTTTAAATACTGGTTCTATTCTAAAAAAAGAGAGAGAAGAAGAAAGGACGTGAATTTGGGTGGGTGGGGAGTTTCTGGGAGAAATTGGGAGCGTGGACATTGAAATCACAGTATATCCTATGAAAACTTCTATTTTCCGTAATAAAAATGCTTCTGAATAGGTACTACTATAACATTAAAAATAAATATGACTTGTCCAACAGTGCCCAGAGTTATAGTGGTAGGAATCACTTATCTCCTATGACCTGAGAACGTTTATTCTTAGTGTCTAAGTTCACAAGTGGACAGAAATGAGCAGAGCTGTATCCTGAGTTAGGGCTCCAAATCGAACCTCAGAGAAGTGCATCTTCAGCGAACGATGTTTAATACTTGCCCCAGTCTTGAGGGTGAACTGGACCTCCAAAACAGCTACAACACCTTTGATCTCTAACAGTAATCATTTATAGATTTATAAATCTATAAATGCCTGCAACATAAGCAAAGGCAATGGAGGCACAAAGCTTGTGAGAGGAACCAACCAGTAGCTGACTTAACTTAAAGCCCTCTCCCCAGGTTGGAACCTATACCTGACACTCTTGGTCTGAAGGAAGAAGAATCTGAGACCAAATACCTCTGTGGTAAAACAAACAACAAACAAATAAACATAGCAATAAATTACTTCTGATGGCATTCTGCTGTACTTGGAGATCAGTCATCATCAGAGAAGCTTCCTTCTGTAACAGATGGGAGCAAACCCAGAGACCCACAGCCAGATAATATGCAGACTATGAGGAACTTGAAACGCTCAGCCATAACACACGTCTACATCAAATCCCTCCCTTTATGGCTCATGCAAGTCTATGGAAAGCAAGGCAGAAAGACTGTAAGATCCAGAAGGGACAGAGGACACCACAGAAAGTTCATTTAAATCAACAGCCATACTCTTATAGGGATTTTCTGTGTAGTCCTGGCTGCACTGGAAATTGCTCTGTAAAGTAAAATGGCATCAAACACAGATTTTAACCTGCCTCTGACTCTCAAGTGCTGGAATTAAGGTGTTCATAGTAATATAATAATAATAATAATAATAATAATAATAATAATAAAATGTATATATTATATTTTTTCTATAGATATATGTCCTTTTCTATATGTCCTTTGAACATATATTAAGGCTTCCAGATTAGCATTTTCATGTGATTCTTGAACGTGCAATGAAGTGGATCTCCATATTCCATTTTTTGAGCTGTTTATCTTCTGTCTATTTGTTTCATCCTATTCTGATGTTTCAATTTTTCTCCATTATTTTATCATTAATTATATCTTCAATTGTGATATAGATAATCTAAATATTATTTTCTAACCCTTATGACCACAATATCAAGACAAGTATATATTCTTTTTAGAGTCATGATCTCTATGACTTAAACTAAGAATGTTCAAAAGGTGAACTTTTCTAGGCCAAAATGTATATATAATACTTTTTTCCTACCAATCTTACAATGATCTTGACATTGTGGCTAATAATATAGCCCAGATTTGTTCTGAGCATAGATAGATAGATAGATAGATAAATAGATAGATAGATAGATAGATAGATAGATAGATAGATAGATATGTATGTATTGATATATCAATTATTTGTAGACAATTTTATTTAGGCCAGCATTGTAACATCACTCTAAATTCAGAAGAAAATTAAATGAATAAGTAAAATGAGACAGGTCGGGAAAGGAGCTCAAAATCCAGGAAGTATGTAGAGTGTGATGATGGATGGAAAGCATACACTAGCTGTTTTGTTTTTAATGTCTGCTGTTTGGTGAGGGAAGTCAGTCTCACCAGAGTATTCCACATGAAGTGCAGTGAATCCACTGGCACTCAGCTGATAGTGGGATATAAAACAAAGCCTACATACCATCAATTTATGAAGACATGCATCTTGTTCTCATTCGGTAGGCATCCCTCAACAGAATGGTATCTTTCTTGATTAATCTTGGTTAGGTAGTGAGCATCAGTTATAAATACCCACTATGTAGCTAAGTATAGATTTGCTTTTAAGCAAGGGTTCTAAAGTTTTAATACTAGTTACTTGTGGGTGCAAATGACTTCTCAACAGCCTGAACGACAAGATAAATGCTTTGCTATAAAGCCATTCCCACATTGCTCCCAGGTGTCCTAAGAAAAATCTTTCACTACAGTTTCTCAGAATCCCATAAGGTTGATTTTTATAGGGTGTTTGGGCAACTCTGGCTGACACCTTTTAAAAGTCATATGCAAATGCAAAATCAATCAAGATCACCTGAGGGAGTTTGGGAGAAGAAGAAGAAATTCTACAAGAACTACATTTTAAGTTTGAAGCCCTATAATTAAATTTTACCAGTTAAGTCAAAGTGCAGTTGATATCAGAGTTGAGAGACTGATCCATGAATAGTGGCCTCATAGTCCTGTACTCATATATGAATAATTTATTGAATTATTTGAATAATTTATAATATTTTGTTATGAATTAAAAGTATATTTATATTCTTATCAATTTTCATCATGTAGTTAATACATAGTCAACAGAAAGAGTTGACTAATATTTATTATCCATTATTTATCTTAGACAAATATTTTTTGTTTGAAGGAGTAAATGTCCTTATGTTACTTAAATATATGACTTATTAACACATATGTATGTACATGTGTGAATTCTTCTGTGTTTCTGTGTGGTGTGTGTGTGTGTGTGTGTGTGTGTGTGTGTGTGTGTGTGTGTGTTCGTCTCTGTTTTATAGATTTTGGCATTTCTGAAGTGCTGGGAGGTGAATCTATGACATTTCTCACTCTGGCAATTATACTATCACTGAGATATATAACTCAGACCTTATTTCTGTATATTTTCAGTGTTTTTATTTTCCATTCTACACTGATGTTTTCAACCTACTATAAACATCTAACATTCACTTTAATGTTTCATTCCATGAAGCAACATCTCTAACTCGTATATATGGCGCAAGCCATATAAAAGTGACTCTTGAAACAGATACATTTAAAAATGAAGGGAGGTTTTGAATGATAACCTCAATAACTAAAGACGACACTGCAGCAAAGGAGCATGGAAAACCACTTTTGATTTCAATACCTAACACTTGCTGCTGGGCATGTGCCTAGAGCAGCAAGCAGACAGAGAGACAGGGACTTTGCTGCTCCTGTGATCTGTGCTGAGCTTGGTGTCTTTTTCTTTCTATCTCTATCTTTAGCTCTATTTGACCTAAACTCTCTCCAGGCTTTTCAAACAATGTCATCCATTCTTGCTCCCTCTGAGAATAGTGGGAATGACTTATATCTGTCTCCTTATACCAGGCAGAACTGTGAAAAGGCTATATTGTCTTGGCTCTTTCTAGTGCCCACATCTCTCTCTCTCTCTCTCTCTCTCTCTCTCTCTCTCTCTCTTACAATTTTCTGTCTGATCAGCTTAACACTTCCTACAAACAAAACCACAGAAAAGTGCATATGAGAAACAATGATGATTTTTTTTACTGTTTGCAAAATTTTCCATATAAATGAAACCATCTTTAGCAGCCCATGTATATTCAGACCATCCCAGAGCAGAAATCTCTAGACTAATTATGTCATTCCTGAGCAGACAGCATATGCTGGCATGTTTTAATAGTCGCTGAGGAAATCATTCCACTTTTGAGAATGTATATTTTAGCTTTATTACTTGATTTAAATATGATCCATGGCTTCCAAGAAATTAGGCAGGAAAAAATATAGATAAAATTGGGGAGAATCATGATGACTCTGATCATAAGGCACCAGACAGTGTACACAAAAACTAATGATCTGGGGAGCAATATTTTATGTAAAATAGGGGCAACTATGATACAGGTAAGAAAACTACCTGTATCAGATTGTTTGATCAAGAAGGTGATTCTATGGCCCTGGGAGGAATTGTCTTTATTTAGTACACACACGCTAAGAGGAGTCATTGCCATCTCAATAAAAGACAGTGAGGAACTAATGCTAGCAGCCGCTCTGTGAAGACTCTAATAACCTCAACACAAATTTGTCATTACAGAAAATGCAACTGGACAACATTGGGCTGACTAGAGCATCCTTCCTATATTTCCACATTTTATCGGCTTTACTCTTCACAGTTAAGAAAATTGTGAAGGACATTTTGCTGCTGTTTTTGCATTCATTTGGTTTGGCTCCTGATGATTTGAAGTATTCATCTCACTGGTTGAAATCACGGCTATAAAGTGTTAGTTCAACTCCGACTTTCTGGCTCAAAAGGTCAATATGCTTCGGAGAGTGTTTATAGCTCAAACAGCCTAAAAGCATTTTTATGGAGATTAATGGGGCAATTCATGCTTTAGATGCATTTTATTGTTTTTATATGAGAAAGAATGATGGGCTGTTTCCCCGTAATATTTAAGAAAGCTAAAATTCCTTCCTGAAAATCTTTCCAAATAACAAATATTTCAAAGTTGAATGTGGACTCTGGGAACAGGTTGATGTGGCTTTTTGAAAAGGTTGGTGGCCTTTTGCTGTCTCTTAATAGGTCCCAAGCCAAGGAACTCAATAGTTAATATCAAAGCACTGCATTGTTATCCCAGAAAGCAAAGGTAGCTTCCAACAATAAGTCCTTGGCAGCCAGAAATTTTTTGTCCAATCTAAGGTACTCAGATTTTTAGATTCAAAAGATGAATCTTTATGCACTCTAATCAATCAGCCTCTAGTGGATTAACGTAAGCTAACCACACTCACACAAGTCTCATTTATATGGCAACCTACTGAGACCTAATTATGATTAAATAAAACATATAACTATCAAGAGGACCGACTATCTCTATTTACTGATCAGCAAATTTTCCCCCTATAGACGAGTTAAATTATAATTACGTGATTTCATAGCCAATGTGGGAATAAAGCAGGAGCAATTAATTGGATATTTTATTGTGTGGTGTTATCAAGCCCTTGATCATGAAGTATTCATCCAAACAAGAGAATTCAGGAACAATGGTCAGCAGCTCTTATACAGAAAAGCTAGGGCAAACATGCAAAGCCAATTACCATCTTCCAAATGTGTAAATGGATACAAAGATTGACAGTGTTCAGTTAATTCAGAACATGCATCTTGTGTAGCTTATTATGCTCAGGAGTATGTTGCAAGAAGGAGATGGTCTCTTCTGCATGCACACCTTTGCAGAGTTTCTCTGCATCTAGGGACTTTAAAGATTCAGAACGTCTCAAAGCATCTGAAATATTACAGAACAGCAGTTCTCCACATTTTCAGTCCCAGGTATTTTCCTTTGTACTCCTATTTATTGCTGGCTTGTTTTAGAATTCCAAAGCACAGTTGTTTATGTGTATTACATCAATCAATATTCTCTAGTTCAAAACTAAGTCTAAGTCTAAAATTATGTACAATTATTTTATTTAAATAAGCTCTTAAATGTTAGCATAAGTGTTTGGCTTGTTGGTTTTATTCTGTTTACTTGTTTGAGACAGTCTCACTCTATGGCAAGCTGGTCAGGAACTCATTGTGTAGCTGAGACTAGCCTCAAACTTGTGTCTGTCCTCTTACCTAACTTCACAAATGTGTAGATTTCATGTGTGTCCTGTATTAGTTCTATTTGGTAAAGTAGCTAAGACGATGGCATCACTTACATTGCAGTAATATCTCTTAGCTAATAAGATCTCTATTTTCTTTCTCTTTTCAGGCTGTTAGGGTATCACAGATCACAGAGTCTTTGGCAGCCAAAACCTTTCTGACTATTAGAAAGAGGAAGAAAGTGCAAAGGAAAACGGCCTCACGCAAACATGGTTTAAGTCGTTTGAATCCTACTCACTCCCTCGAAAGGTTATGGGGACAAAGTTCCACGAATTGCTCTCGGGAACTGTGAAGACAGAGAATTAAGTCTTTTCGACTGCTACTGTGACATGTCACTTTAGGTTGTGAGCTATCTCATTGCTGTCTTTTATCTTCACATTGAACCCCTTCACGATAAGCTCTGTAGGCTGGCTTCTGCCTGTTAGCTGGGCTAGACCTATTGTTTTGCTGTTCACTGAGGAACTCATAAGCATGACAGGAACAAGCTTTCCCTTGAAAGTACTTGCTAGAAAGGCCAAGAGGGCAGCAATGGCTGACCCGAGCAGAGGAGTAAAACTAGTCAAATACATACAGATACAATTTTGGAAGTCACATAAGAAGCTAATTCCAAACTACAAGTTGCTGCATTGGGAAGTGGAGGGGATGGGGTGAAAAAGTAAATTCTTCAGGAAATTCCACACCATACAATTATTCATGCACTTTAAATACTTGCCCAGAAGATCCTGGATCTAGTACCAGGCAGAGCTCCATCCCGCTTCCTTTTGCGGATGGTATATTTTAGTCTCAAGTTTTAAATCCTACCTTATAAAAAGATTCTTTGATCCAAAATTCCATCTTCCCTATTAAAAAAAATCATGTCTTCCAGTTTCACAGGGGTGTCCACATTCTTTTAAAAAATGCTTGTCATTTACATTTCTTATAATTCTATTTTCAACCTAATTCTCAATTATCTAGATAAATATTTAAAGTCATGGTGTCAATAAATAAATCACCAGGACCAGCTGCCACCTTGCAAGTCCTTTTGCGATCTGATGGTCCATATGTAGGTCACTGGTCCTATAAAAATCCCCCTGTCTTACTGATAGGCCCTTGAGATTGGACTTCCTCGGAAGACAATACCACACATAGTTCCAAACCCTGCCTCCCAGTCTTTGAATTTGGTTTATATCTATCAGAAACCCACAGTGGCTTGGTGGTGGTGGTGCACGCCTTTAATCCCAGCACTCTGGGAGGCAGATTTCTGAGTTCGAGGCCAGCCTGGTCTACAGTATGAGTTCCAGGACAGCCAAGGCTATACAGATAAATCTTGTCTCGAAAAAGACAAATCCAAAAAACCAAAAGAGAGAGAGAGAGAGAGAGAGAGAGAGAGAGAGAGAGAAGAAAAGAAAAAGAAAAGAAAAGAAAAGAAAAGAAAAGAAAAGAAAAGAAAGGAAGGAAGGAAGGAAGAAAAAGAAAGAAAGAAAGAAAGAAAGAAAGAAAGAAAGAAAGAAAAGAAAAGAAAAGAAAAGAAAAGAAAAGAAAAGAAAAGAAAAGAAAAGAAAAGAAAAGAAAAGAAAAGAAACCCACAGTGAACAACAAAGGGGTAAGGGTGGCATTAAGACATTATTTGCTTGAAAAATACTTGATCTCATGGGATTGGGCAAGCAGTCATAGTTGGAACATTTCATGAAGGGTAATTCAGCTTTAAAGGTTCTGATATATCACCATAGGGTCCATTGGAGCCCTCAGGTAATAGAGAGGCAAAGCGAGGAGAGAAGTAATAATTCTCCTCAGGCCTCCTGATATCACAGGGGATGCTGAGTTCCAGAGCATGTGCTTTTGCTCATCAACACTGACAGCAATATTTTATAGGGAGCTAAGGTCTTGCTTCCCATGTGCTGACAGATGCAAAATGACTTGCACCACGTACGCAGACACTTGATGAGGACTGGTTTGGCATGCTAAGAAGTTCTACTGGACTCAATATAAAGAAAGTGTAGTTCTGTGTTTCACCAGAAGCCCATTATGTAAGTTTAGAATGCTCATCATGGTAATCACTATGACCAAGTAAATTACACGAGACGCAGAGACCTTCACTAAAAGCCTCATACTCCTTGCTTAAAGCTTCTTATTTTACAGCGTAGAAATGTTCACTGTTGCTTTAAATCAACTTGCTGTGTTTGTGCTTAAGTGTGAACTGGCACTGGAAAGAAAAGTACGCAGTTCCCACTACACATGTTATTTTCTGCGTTACTTGTCATGTAAACATAATTCACGGTGAGATTTTCATCTATATTTCACAGGAAAAAAAGTCACTATAAATTGATTACACCGGTTTAATAAGATCTAACAAGTCTCCACATTTGATAGAGCTTTGCCAACGCTGATTTCCTTGGAGGTTGTAAAGTGAGGGTTTCTGATTCTGAGCTGCGGATGAGTGCTTCTGTGGGTAGCTAGCTTTCATGGTTTCTCAACGCCTGGCTTTACTAGTCATTCCTCACACCATCTGATTTCCTCCTGGAGCCTTTAGAGATGGTGGAAAGATAAAACTGAGTGCTGTTCTATGACATCATAGAAGTTTAAGAAATGTTATAAGCTCCTTAGATCAAATTATCTCGGTAAATATTAATCTGTAGTTAGTGTCATATCCCAGAGGTGGCTCTAAGATGACCAGCATTGTGTCTGATCACATTAATTCATATCTCTTACAAGACTAGCTTGTCTTATTTAGCTGTTTACTTGTTTATTTTCATCTTGGTTATACATGGAAAAATGAAGGCTTATGGAAAGAATATAAATTGGAAATAGCTCCATATACTACAGGATGGGTGTGAAGTGTCTCTGACTGTTGGTCACTGAATAATGGGACTACAGTATTAGTGCTTGTTTTTATGTCATTTCCTTTGATGATAGCATTATAGGTAGATGCTACAGCAATCTTATGGCGAAATGTATAGCTCTGTCTTTGGTGTTGAGGTCATCTTTGGTGTCAAAAACTTGTCACAGTGTAAATGATGTTAGTTGCTGAATGATGACTCCCCAAATATTATTTTAAAGTGAAGTGGAAAAGAATAAAGCATATGGACCTGGGCCTTTCAAAGTTGATAATAAATTTTATATCTCCTAAATTGTTTTCATTAATCAAAAGAATAATAGTTCTTTTATTAGATGAAAGACTATTTTAATGACTATGTTCAAGTAGACAGTTTTTATCAAATGTATTATTAGTTTTTAACTATAGCTCTCATTATTGTCTTTCAGTTTCTAATGCAAAATTTGAATAAGGATGCTTTCCACATTTTTTCTTTTTATTTTTCTTTTTTTCTTTCAAAAGGACCCAGAAATGAATTTGGAAATAGTAGACAAATATTTCACCTATATTTCTTGTATCTTTTATTTGGAATGTTTTTTTCTTAAAATATAATTGTTAAAGATGGTATTGCAATCATAAATGGTTGAAAGATCATAGATTTGGAAATATGTGTGTAAGTATCACCATTTATTTAGCCATATTATGCTAGAAAATACCTTTCTGTGCTCAGAAGAACAATTAAACAAGAGGATGCTGAAATCTAGACTACAAATGCTTTCAACTCATTCTTTAACTTAAAAAGTATAGGATAATCTTTCCACTAAAACAGCTCTGAAAGATTGGCTTTCTTTATTTTATTTATTTATTTCATTTATCTTTTTGGAAATAGTTGGATTTAATTAATCAGTGCTTGGTACTACCTACTGGGCAATAAATAAATAAATAAATAAAATTTAAAAAGAAAGAAAAATACATGAATATGAAAAGTAAATTTAAATACTTCAGTCTTTTTTAGTAGAATATTTAACCATCAATGAATAGCCTTGGAAAATTGAAACAATTCAAAAACCACGTTTAGGTTTATTCAATAATCAAATTGTATTGATTGTTGCATACTTGTGTGGACATGCAAAGTTAGTTGATTTCTTCTGCTTCTTCATGAAAATTAGTTAATGGGAAAAGACTTTGTTATTTTTCTGTGAATGCAGACAGCAGAGGTACCTGGTTGGTTGGTTGTATCTTTTAGGTTATAACTCTTCACAAAGAATTGATCAGACTGTTGGGTGGGCATATACTTTAAGCAGGTGTGAATAGAGATGGAGTCAAAGATTCCTAGATTGTGTAGAGCATTCATCAACATTTCTAGGTAGCTGGTGTCCATGTGTTTTTTTTTTTTTTAACTTAAAAGCAATGAATTTATGTTCTTGTCATTTCTTGTGTTTACAACAAATACATTTATATCGTGGTTTTGGATTTTCTCTGTACTAACATTTTTCTTTTACTGTTTCATAATTGTTTGGATTTTCACTTAACTTAATGATTTAAAGATAGTGATTGTTTCCCTTCCTATAATTTTCTCCCGTGGCATGTCCTTCCTCTTGCGCTCTTCTTTCAGACACTGGCCTGTATTTTTCATCAGGCTCCTCGTTTCCTTAATTGAGCTTAAAATGTGTGAGCATGTTAAATAATCATTCTTTGTAAGACATGCCTTTAAATCTATCTTCTCCCATTATGTGTGGTGCTTCTGTTTTTATTCTCTTTGCATTCATTTTGGCAGAGATGAGCTTTTTAATTTTCCTGACGTCTGGCTTCTTTTCTCATGGATCTTGCCTTTATCGTTGTATTTATACTGTTGTGCATCACCGCACATCCTAAGACACCTACATTTTCTCATAGGTTGTCTCAAGTTTTACATTTTGTATTTTATATTTATGTTTGTGATATATTTTAGGTAAAAAAAAAAATCTATCGTGGGAAAAGTTACTGTCTGTCTTAGCTGTTTTTGTATGCACGTCCAGTTATTTCAAAATCATTTTGAGACTTTTTTCTGCAATGTGTTGAGGAAAATAGGTGATATCTGGATTGATAAGTTGATAGTCTTTTTAATGCTTTTTCTTGATATATTTATCTATTATTTTCTTTTATACTAAAAAAGTAAATCTAATTTTTTCTAACTAAAAGCAAAAATGAAGACTTCAATGAATAAGGATTCCTGAGGCTCTGGACAATAAAATAAGTACAGGGGAAAAAAAAAGAGTGAAAACCAAGATTAGTTCATAGATAGCAGCATGAACCTGGCACAGTTTGGGGGTTATACTTTCACACTACCAAAACCCACTGGAGGGTTTTGAATTTTCTACTATATATAAAAATAAATATTTTGTCTTCTGTAATTAAATTAGATCTGATTAGAGATGACATGTTTTCATATTCTATCTGAGAAAAGACAGTGAAATACATTCCCATGAAAGACATGGCTGATGTTAAGAGGTCATCTCCTTCTCAATACAACCTGATAATAAACAGGAGCAGAAGAAATGAAAGGAGAATGCCGTGGGATACAAGAGGCACCCAGAAAGCCACTGTATGTTTTAGTCCAGGGAGTTCCTCCCTAGAAACCGCTCCCACTCTAAAGAGCTCTTTTCCAGTGTTCCTTAATAAGTCTTCATCCACTCTGCACAAAATAAAACAATTTACTTTCCACAGAATGGAAGTATTTATTTATGCTTGAAAACTTAGGGAAGAACTTACTTGGTGAAGAAGTCTCATTTGCCCACAAAAATGTTGGTAGTTTAGTAAGAGTACCAAGCCAGTGTCTAGTGCATTGGTACAAATTGCACTAGTATGGATAGTATTTATAACTCATTAACTTTATGTATTCATCTACCCATGAGTCAGAAGTAAACTAACACCTTGTCAATATCCTTAGTGTTTAAAAGTGGCCATTGACTAATGGTTTCCTGCTGTCTGTCACTTGCAGTACTCAGATTAACACACTCTTAGTCCTTGGTACCCTAGATGTGTATCCTGGCACCTCCATCCTTTCATTCAGACTCTCATGGCTACATGTCCCTAGCTCTCTATCCACATCATGTTTGTTGACCTTTCCCTTACCTCTTGTCAGTGGCTCGGATTTTATTTCTATTTCATTGTTGCCTTTAACAAAGACAAGAAAGGGTAGCATTCGAAAGAGAACTTGATATCTACCTTAGTACTAACATCAGAGATGGAAATAAAGACATGGGTTCAGAAGTGAGGAGCTATGCCAAGCTTGGTAGCATAGGTCTGTACTCTCAACCAGGAAGGATAAGACAGGAAGATTACCAGTTCAAAAATAATTCAGGACCACTATCCTTTGGTTTTCTGTTTGCTTGCCTGCTTATTTACTTTTGTATACTTGACACACAATAGAGTCACTGGAGAAGAGGTAATTTGAAAGGAGAAAATTTCTTCGTTAAATTAGCCTGGAGGCATATGTACAAAGCAATTTTAATTACTGATTGACGTGGGATGGTCCTTTACTTCTGTGGGTGATGCCACCCTTGGGCATGAGGCCCTTGGTGTTATGAAAATAACATTCTGAACAATCCAGCAAGCAACTCTCCTCATGGTCCAGGCTGCAGTTTCTCCATTCTACTTTCTAGTTCCTCTCTGGTCTGAGCTTCTTCCTCTGTATAAACCTTGCTTTCTATATAAGATTTTTCCTTCCCAGGTTGTTTTGATCAAGATCTTTAATCACAGCAATATAGAGAAATTAAGAGTCTGTCCAAAAATAATCAAAAATAGAGTGAGCATGTAGATCAGGACTGGAGCCATAGCAATCACAGTGTCCAAGTTTAACTCTTGGCATCACATAAAAGAATGAAGGAGAAATATAGAAGCAAGATGCACTTGCTTATACCTATCAGTAATCCAATCTCTTAGAAATTGGGAAAGGAGGATCTTGAGTTTGAAGCCATCTTTGTTTACATAGTAAATATAAAGTAAGTTGGGTTTTCACAGAGACCTTGGCTTAAGATGAAAAGGAGTAAAACAATTCTACTGACATTCTGCTATACTCCGATTGGTGTCTAGCCCAACTATCATCAGAGTGTTCACCCAGCAATTGAAGAAACAGATGCAGAGACCAATAGCCAAATGTGAGACAGATCTTGTCAATGTGCTGAAGAGGTGGAGAAAGGATTGTAGGAGCCAGAAGGATCAAGGACACTAAAAAGAACCCCCCAGAGAATCAACAAACATGAGTTCATGTGAGTATGAGCTCAAAGAGACTGAACTACCAACAAGGGAGACGCCATAGAACTGGCCTAGGCCCTCCACCCATATGTTAGAGTTGGATAGCTTGATCTTCTCATGGGCCTCCTACCAATGGAAGCAGGAGCTGTGTCTGACTCTGCTGTTTACCTTTGGGACCCTTTCTTCCTACTGCAGTGCTTTGTATAGCACCTATAAGAGGAGGTGCCTAGTCTCTTTGGAACTGCCATGGTTGGTTTATATCTATCCAGGCTGGTATTTTTCTGAGAAAAAAATGAGAGGAGGAAGAGGGTTGGCTAGAGATATAGGAGAGAGGAGAAAATGCTTTCAGGATGTAAAATAAGTAAAATTAAAACTACAATTAAAAGTAAGTAAGGCAAAATGAAAGGAAGGAAGGAAGGAAGAAGGAAGGAAGAAAGGAAGGAAGGAAGGAAGGAAGGAAGGAAGGAAGGAAGGAAGGAAAAAATGTTCAACATCACTAGTCATTAGGGAAATGCAAATTAAAACAACCCTGAGATTTCACCTCACACCAGTCAGAATGGCTAAGATTAAAAACTCAGAAGACATCAGGTGTTGGTGAGGATGTGGAGAAAGAGGAACACTCCTCCACTGCTGGTGGGAATGCAAGCTGGTACAACCACTCTGGAAATCAGTATGGCGGTTCCTCAGAAAACTGGGCGTGATACTTCCGGAGGACCCAGCCATACCACTCCTGGGAATATACCCAGAAGATTCACCAGCATGCAATAAGGATACATGCTCCACTATGTTCATAGCAGCCTTATATATAATAGCCAGAAGCTGGAAAGAACCCAGATGTCCCTCAACAGAGGAATGGATAAAAAAAAAAATGTGGTATATATACACAATGGAGTACTATTCAGCCATTAGAAACAATGAATTCATGAAATTCTTAGAGAAATGGATGGAGCTGGAGAGCGTCATACTAAGTGAGGTGACCCAGTCTCAAAAGAATACCCATGGTATACAGTCACTGATAAGTGGATATTAGCCTAGAAGCTTGGAACACCAAAGACACAAATCACATATCAAGTGATGTCTCACAAGAAGAAAGGAGTGGACACTGGTGCTAGAATGGACCAAAACATCATTGTGGGAGAGTACAAGAACAGTAAAGTGGGAGGGGTGGATGCGGGAGCAGGGGGAGGGAAAAGGACATGTGGGAGCTTTGGGGGTGGGGAACCAGAAAAAGGGAAATGAATTGTAAATATAGAATATATACATTAAAAAAAAAGAAGAAGAAAAGAAGAAGAAAAAAAGAAATAAAATAAAATAAAAAGAAAAGTTTTCTATACCAGTCTTAACAAGGAATAATGAACCACATCCGACAGAGGGCTAATATTCAATGTATACAAAGAAATCAAGAAGTTAGACCCCAGAAAACCAAATAACCCTATCCAAAAATGGGGTACAGAGCTAAACAAAGACTTTTCACCTGAAGAAATTCGGATGGCTGAGAAACATCTTAAAAAATGTTAAACATCATTAGTCATTAGAGAAATGCAAATCAAAACAACACTGAGATTTCACCTCACACCTGTCAGAATGGCTAGGATTAAAAACTCAGAAGACACCAGGTGTTGGCGAGGATGTGGAGAAAGAGGAACACTCCTCCACTGCTGGTGGGACTGCAAGCTGGTACAACCACTCTGGAAATCAGTCTGGCGGTTCCTCAGAAAACTGGACATGATATTTCTGGAGGATCCAGCCATACCACTCCTGGGAATATACCCAGAAGACTCCCCAGCATGCAATAAAGATACATGCTCCACTATGTTCATAGCAGCCTTATTTATAATAGCCAGAAGCTGGAAAGAACCCAGATGTCCCTCAACAGAGGAATGGATACAAAAAATGTGGTATATATACACAATGGAGTACTGTTCAGCCATTAGAAACAATGAATTCATGAAATTCTTAGAGAAATGGATGGAGCTGGAGAACATCATACTAAGTGAGGTAACCCACTCTCAAAAGAATACCCATGGTATGCACTCACTGATAAGTGGATATTAGCCTAGAATCTTGGGACACCAAAGACACAATTCACATACCAAATGATGTCTGACAAGAAGAAAGTAATGGATACTAGTTCTGGAAAGGATCAAAGCATCAGTGTAGGGGAATACCAGAACAGGGAAGTGGGAAGGGGTGGATGAGGGAGCAAGGGGAGGGAAAAGGGCATGTGGGACCTTAGGGGGGTGGGGAAACAAAAAAAGGGAAATGAAATGTAAATATGGAATATATCCAATTAAAAAAATAAAAAATAAAAAGATATAAAACTTCAGAAATTCACAAATTTATTCTGTCTGATTTTTAGAGAGAAAATGTCAATTTCTTTATAGGAGAATGCTGTTTCCAAAAACTCCAGAGAGACATACCCTGGTGTTGCTTCTTGAAATAATGTACAATAACCATTGTATTTTTATACATCTCTTTTGCATAATTAGATAATTATGCATGAAGATAATGAGTGCATTTTGAAAGTTCTGTTTGTTGGTTATTGTTTGTTTTTTTTTCTGCCTCAGGTTTAGGTACCCTCCCCCTTTTTTGCTCTCTATTCTCCTCAAAGATGCCTGTTTATGACTAATGATCAGGAAAAAAGTTGCAAAAGAAGAAATGATAATCAGAATATATTGTACAAAACAGTCTATCTTCAATTTAAAAATTAAAAACAAAAAGACAACGTTTTAGAAACATTATGTTATTGGAACAATGAAAGGAAATTTGTTTTTTCAGGGCACCCCTAGCTGTCCTGGAACTTGATTTGTAGAGCAGGCTAGACTTGAACTCAGAGATCTACCTGCCTCTGACCCCTGAATGCAGCAGTTAAATGTACATTCTTCAACTGAAGATTTATAGGAGATATTTTTAAAATGTAAGAATATATAGTCATTGACACACAATAATGTATATTCTGTCATTAGATTTTTCTGGACACTACATTCTCCATTTTAGAAAGAAATGAGGAACACAAGAAATTGAATCCTAAGCTTACATGTTCACAAAGATTTGTAACCCCAGTGCCCCACAGGGATATGAGAGGAGAGCTGGACATGCTATGTAGACTCCTAAGCAGTTACCTGGAGTAGCAAGCCCATAGAACAAAAGATCCTGTCTAAAAGTATCAGACAAGAACCCATAGTGAAAGCTGTCCTCTGCTGTCCACATGCATGCCATGGAACATGCACATGAATATAGACATGCTCACACATCACACATGTGCTCACACACACACACACACACACACACACACACACACACGACTACACAAGATTTATTTAATGAGAAGGAATTCAGGTTAAATAATGTGTTAAAACCATCCTGATTTTTGAAATTTAATACAATAATACTCTAAGATAATGGAAAGGTGCCACAATTGCTCATAAGAGAGTCTAGCAAGAGGAATCTATGAAGAATGCTGTAAACCAGAGTTTGATTTAGAATAAATTACAACATGACAGCATAAATCATTCTCACTTGCCATGCAGTCGGTTTAATTGGAGGCAACGCGGGCTAACTCATAAGAGGCAGGTTTCAGTTTATAAACAGAATTCACCAGGATGAGGAACAATAAAACCATTTGTACAAACCAACCGTTTGATAGATACAATGGTTGCCGTAACTTTGTAAGATCCGGGAAATTTTATCTTCCCTTTAAAACGCACATTTGTCTTAAGCCAGACTTAATATCTAGAACTTTAACCTATAAAACAAATAAAATAATGTGTACTTCATGCAATTCCTGAGTTCTCGTAGCAGCATTCAAATAAAATGCCAGATATGACACCATATATATTGGAATTATACTTTATGATTTTTTCAACTGCACTTACAGAAAGAAACCTGGTTTGTCCCTGTAGTTACAGGGTGGACCTGGCATAACTGCCTTGCATCTGGGTAGTTGAACACATTACCTCAATGTATGAAATATAATTACATATAGTAAACACATTGAGTAGCTTTCACCATAGAAGTAAAATTATAGCACATTGGGTTAAATAGATGGTCATTGTTAAATTAATATATTTTATTTCAAAGTTATCGTTAGTACAATAGGCAATCAAATCACTTTTTTTCCAATGGGCTGCGTTCTGAACTAATTTTATTATAATAGTCCTTCTGCATTATTATGCTGAATAACTTTGATCAAATAATTAATGGTGACTTTGCCACTGATGTTGGGATTTTTTTTTAGAGCGTTTGCAGCCTTTTACCTTCAGATTTATTCAAACTTTGACCTGGAAAGCCTTTCTTCTCCTTTAAGTTAAGCTAAGGATCAATTTCTCAGAGTTATAATATTTTATTAAAACCAAATATCCCAGTATGGATTATAGTAAATGAATTAACATTCTTTTTATTATGAGCATTTCTGGAGACCTGCATAGGAAGCTGTACTTGTTAGGACACCAGACAACCATTACCTTCACCCCCTTTTTTTCTTTTATTGGACAGTTTCTTTACTTACATTTCAAATGTTATCTCTTCTCCAGGTCTCCTATCTGGAAAAGCCTTATTCCATCCTCCTCCCTCTGCCTCTATGAGTGTGCTCCCCACCCTCCCACCCTGGCATTCCCTTACACTGGGGTATCGAACCCCCATAGGACCAATGGCCATTCCTCCCACTAATGTCCAACAAGGTCATTTGTTCCCTCTGCCACATAAGCGGCCTCAGCCATGGGTCCCTCCATGTGCACTCTATGGTTGGTGGTCCAGTCCCTGGGAGCTCCTGGGGTTCTGGCCTCCCTCTACCCCATGGGGCTGCAAACTCCCTCAGTTCCTTCAGTTCCTTCTCCAGTTCGTCTATCGGAACCCCATGCTCAGTCTAATGATTGACTTCAAGCATCTGCCTCTGTATTTGTCAGGCTCTGCAGGGGCCTCTCAGGAGACAGCCATTTCAGTCTCCTGTCAGAAAGCACTTCTTGGCATCCTCATACAGTTTAGTAAGTGTATATGGATCCCTAGATGGGCAGTCTCTGGATGGCCTTTCCTTCAAGCTCTCCTTCACACTTTATCTCTGTATTTTCTCCTGTGAGTATTTTGTTCCCCCTTCTAAGAAGCACTGAAGCATCCATACTTGGGTCTTCCTTCTTCTTGAGCTTCATGTGGTCTGTGAATTGTATCTTGGGTATTTCGAGCTTTTGGGCTAATTCCCACTTATCAGTGAGTGCATACAATGTGTGTTCTTTTGTGACTGGGTTACCTAACACAGGAAGATATTTTCAAGTCCCATCCATTTGCCTAAGAATTTCATGAAGTCATTGTTTTTAATTGCAGAGTAGTAATCCATTGTGTAAATGTACCACATTTTCTGTATCCATTCCTCTGTGGAAGAACACCTAGGTCCTTTCCAGCTTCTGGCTATTATAAAGATGGCTGCTGTGAACATAGTGGAGCATGTATCCTTATTACATGTTGGAGCATCTTCTGCATATATACCCAGGAGAGGTATAGCTGGGTCATCAGTTAGTACTATATGTCCAGTTTTCTGAGGAACCGCCAGACTGATTTACAGAGTGGTTGTACCAGCTTGCAATCCCACCAGCAATACAGGAGTGTTCCTCTTTCTCCACATCCTCACCAGCATCTGCTGTCAACTGAACTTTTTTTGAACTTAGCCATTCTTACTGGCATGAGGTAGAATCTCAGGGTCGTTTTGATTTGCAATGAATTCATCACTAAGACATTTCAGTCTTTCCTTAAATTACAACTTTTCCATTAAAACAATATTGAGACTATGTGATTTTTTTCTTTAAATTTAGGATTATGGTTAGCTGTCTATAGCAGTCATCTGCCCACTGGGGCTTAAGCACATACAAAGTGATGTGGTCACATAGCAAGAATGTCAAGAATGGCTAATAAAATAATTTCTGTAAAATATCAGAGTAGGACTTCATATATATATCTATATGTGCAAAACATTTATTATAAATTTATGTTAATTATACATTTTACATATACTTATATATATGTAAAAAACATCTTGAAACCATCTTCCAGAATATGTTTAAAATGTGGCTTTTCTCATTTAGATAGTACATAGCTGTTAAGGGAGGCAAGATAGGGAATCAAAAGAACTGTTAATCCAGTGCGCTGTCTTATTTTGTTCAGGTTTTGTAACAGAATACTGTTGACTAAATAATAAGTAAACAGACATTTTTGGCTTACAGTTTTGAAGCATGGGGAATCCCAAGACCACGGGATGCACAGACCTGCCAGGATGAAGAATGGCTTCTGTTTACAGCAGCTGGGTTTGGCTGGTTCCTTAGTCCATGAAGAAATATCCTCTGTGGCTCTATTATAAAGATACTAATCCTATTCGTGAGAATAAAGTCACATTACTTAATCACCAAATTCCCCCCAACCCCTACACCCTCTAATTAACAATTAATAACTCCCCTTATAAAAATTGTAAGCCATCTACAGCAGCCAGCAAGACCGTTTTCGTTTTCTTATTATTATGCTTTTCTCATACACTACACTCTGACTGCAGTTTCCCTTACTTTCATTCCTCCCAGTATCCTCACACACATCTTCCCTCTCTCACAGATCCACTCCTCCCCCTCCTCCATGCCCCTTCAGAAATGAGCAAGCCTTTTAGGCATATCAACAAACAAACAAACGGCAGCTTGGCATGTGACAGGAAGTCTAGGAAGAAACCCTGAAGATCAGGGCTGGGTGAAGTAACCCAGTAAGAGGAAAATGGTCCCAAAGGCAGGAAGAGCCAAAGACATCCCCACTGCCCCCCCAACCCCAAACACCAAGCTAAGAACCATAAGATATCAGCAGAGAACCTAGGCTCATTGATCACCAAGTCAGTCTCTGGGAGGCCTGTGAGCCATTCTTAAATGATCAGGCAGGCAGTGTTTTCCCGGCGGCGGCG
Source organism: Apodemus agrarius (assembly GCA_964023405.1). Lineage (NCBI taxonomy): Eukaryota > Metazoa > Chordata > Mammalia > Rodentia > Muridae > Apodemus > Apodemus agrarius. The sequence goes on along the minus strand of OZ030018.1, from coordinate 26,555,959 downwards.
TCCTCATACCCTCTGGCTTCTACAATTCTTCCTCCCCCTTTCTGTGGGGTTCCCTGAGCTACTAGAGAATTGACTGAAGGGAGATCTCTACTTTGAGCTCTTTCTCAGCTAACGTTTGGTTGTGGATCTCTGCATCTGCTCCCATCAACTACTGGAAGAAGAAGCTTATCTTTTGAGAGTGGGCTAGACACCTATCTATCAGTATAGCAGAATATCATGAGAAATCATTGTATTGATTTTTTTTTCTTTCTTAGCTCTCTAGTCTATCCAACCTCGGTACCTGGTCATACAGGTAGTGTCATGTTGGGCATGGACTACCTTAATAAACAAAATAGCGCAGCAGCAACAGCAGCAACAACAACAACAACAACAACAATAACAACAGCAGTCCATCTTTCCAGGAATAGCCAATTGCCTGGTTCATTTGTGCTCTGAGGCAAGGACCTAAATCACATGGCAAACTGTAAAAGAGATGTAGCTGTGAATCCACAAAACTGGGAACCTTGGACCATTGCTATGTAAAACTCCATCACAGTTCTTGCACACTGGAAGCATAGAGAAATTACTGTTGGGTAGACAATTAAGACTATTTCAAATTATGTTTGGCTTATGCACGTATAATTACTGAGCCTAATTTTTCCACTTTCATCGATCTTCCAAACACTGTTTATGTTAATGGCTTCACCACTGCTCTGAAGCTCCAGTTTGTTTTGTTTTGTTTTTTAACATCAATTCTCTTGAGCTCTCAATTGTCCAGTTGCAGTGTTCTCTATATTATAGAATACAGGACTCTTGCTTGCTGGGCTGTCTTACTGTCCTGGTACACTATAGAATGTGTGCACTTCTGAATCCTTTCTATAGAGGTCATTTACAGACCAGCATCTTCTGTCCTGACCTTCCAGCATTTTGCTACCTTATTCTCATGAAGTTCATCTTTACCATCCTTATGGTTTTGTGGACTTTCAGTTTTTTTTCCAATTCTGAACCAGTTACCTTCTACATTCTTTTGACAATTCCATTTTCATCTTTCGAGTTCCACATCTTGGATGTGGCCGTTGTCATTTTTATCAGATTATTTTTTTATCACACATTCATTTATCTTCAACCCCCTAAAGGACTTTCCTCAGAGCATTTATCATGAACAGTATATAAAATATGATCATACGTTTTGTGATGTGTCTAGTTATATGACTCTCAATATTACTGAGTGAAGCATTTTGTCTAATTATACCCAAGCAAACAGAAAGGAAATTGGGAGGCCTAAATTCCATACCACTGTATGCCTGAAGTGCAGTCTTGTTCTATATGTTGAATTATATGTATACCTATGGATAACTAGCAATTATAAAGGAAGGTTGAAGAGAGTCCTGTTAAAAGTTAAACCATATTCAGATGCAATGATCAACAGAAAAGAAAAATTATGAGTTGGAAAATAATTTTGCTCTATTCTTCCAAAATATTTCCCCAAAGTTGTATGATACCTTGGAGCTCTGTGTGCCCAGGCTTTGGAATTAGATACATTAAAACCCCTTTATATATCACCAAAATACTACCTTCAATGAAAGAGCACCAACCTTTCCTGGTGCAAAAAAGGATGGAGATCACAAGGACAGAAACAGAAAGGATAATTCTGAGAAGAGGCAGCAGTGACTAATGCTCTCATATCTGTCTTTAACCATTATGCTTTAGGTCCCAAGGGAAAATACATGGTTTCTATGAAAAGTAACATGAGCTTATGTTTGTCCTTGTTTTCCTATCCATTATCTCTCTCACACACACATATTCACACACACTCATCACACTCATTCACACACACACACACACACACACACACACACATATATATATATATATATATATATATATATATATTCCTTACATATATGAAAAAATATGAATTGAAAAGGTTTAGCCACACACAGACATTCTCTATTTTCTAAGTCACAGACATTTGACCTGTTCTTCAATATTCCTCTGAGATCTAAAGAGTCTGAAATGTTTTAAAAGAAAGAAGAAAAGGGATGCTAGAAACTAAGCCAATCGCCTGTATTTCCACACAGAAAGCCCTGACGTACTGAATAGCTCAAGAAAATTATTAGGTGAAGAGTGAACACCAAAGAATAGGATGCTAAAATGATTCAACTCTTAGTGTCAGGATCTGTTATCTCTGTCAACACAGGAAGACCCTGTTAACTTAGGCTGTCAGCCAGCACTTATATGAACATTTTTGTTATGATGAAATTTTGATTCCAGTGAAGCATTGTGGGGGAACCTGACCTGTATATGACCCCAAGATTCTTTCCCAGAACGTAATTCACTTTGGCAAGGCATTTACATGCACAGGTATAATTTAAATAAGAACGGTTCCACAATTTTGAATCCTAGGCATCCTGTGATTCAAACAACTCAAAGAAATGATTGCTTAATTATCTAGACAAAAATGGATACAAATATACATGATAAAAGTAATCATTAATACAATTGCTTTGTTTGATTTTTATTGTTTGAATAATATACAGTCAGGTTGTGCCCTATTGAAATTACTATTTGAAAAACATTTATTTTTATCTGTATGGCTGTATGCTTACTTTTCAGCTTCATTTGAAGTGAAACACAAGAATCTTAAGTTTATAAATTTGTTGGTGAAAGTGATTTGATCTTTAAAAAGAAACACCTCTAAAATTCTATTTAATATTATTCTAAGATTAAGCAAAGGACAGAGGAGGAAATATGAATGAGATTCAATTTAACAAAGGAAAAACGAAACCTCTTCACCACTACCTTATACAGTCCTAGTCGCCTCCTCTGCATGGATTTGATAAGGGATATGATGCAGATGTTGAAATGTGTATGCTTGAGCATTCCATAGTCCAACCCTAACGTAAAACATGAAAATATGGAACAGGGATTTGCCATTTACGCTAATTCTCAATTTACTGAAGTGCATGTGGTATCTTTTATAAAATTGGCAACCATCTTTGCATCTGGTTCAGATTATTACTGCACTGAAATCATGATCAGTATTTCATATTAGAAAGTAACTATCCCTATTCTCTTTACCTCTGTACACATTTTGCCCATGGGAGACATTGAAGCTCACTATGCTGTCTTTGCAATCTCTTTTGATAAAGTCCTTGAGTACTATTAGGCAAATAGGACATGGTCCCAGGTTCTGCCTTGTGGGAGGACGAACCTCTTTCTCTTGGCTTTAACTCTCCTTTGGAGTGCTGCTGTCTCATTTGTTTTGGCTAATGAAATATGTAAGGTGCTAGTAGTCACTGTAGGGTGAAGTCTTTGGGAAAACAGCTTTTTCCCTTCTGTTCTCGCATGGCAAAAAGCAGTTGTAAAACCACTGACCATTGCCATCAGCTTAGGGCGTTTACAGACTACACTGAGAAAAAGGCACTGGGAACTATGATAGAGGATAGAGGTAAGGCACAGCTGAGAAGACAAATCATTATTATGAGCCATCAATGGTTTGGTATTTTAATTCCACTTTATCAGTAAGGCTGACAGAAACAGGAAACTCACCAGATATTCAGCCCTAATGTTTTATAAAATAAGAACTGGTGGTTATAATTGGTCTTTATGTCAAGATTAGTTCTATATATACAGATGTAGTCATTCTGGCGAAAGTAATGGGCCAGGATAATGTAGCATTTTGGTTGTCTGGGAGTGCTCAGTTGAATTGGATGTACTCTTTAGCTTCAGCAAGACTTGTGTTCAGTATGGATTTTGACATGCAGTTCTATAAAATAGTAGGACACTTTTTTTTGCAAGGTCTATATTATGTTGACCTTTAAGTATCCATTGTGCTTTTTGTAGCAACCAGTCGAGTACTATGAGTGACCTTGGATTACTACAGGCTTACATTTCTAGGAACACAATCACAGGGTCAGTGTTTATCTTTCCCTGTCTTCCTTCCAAACCCTGCTACATATCTTTCCTTCCTCTTTCAAATTCAGTCTTTTTTAAATTAACTGCTGCAAATCTCTCTCTCTCTCTCTCTCTCTCTCTCTCTTTCTCTCTCTCTCTTTCTCTCCCTCCCCCCTCTCCCTCTCTTTCTCCCTCTCTCCCTCTCTCTCCCACTGCTCTCTCTCCATATTATATATATTATATATAATATATATTATATATAATATAGCTCAGTCTGTATATAATAAATATATAACACTCAGTCAGTATATAGTATTATTAATATATTTTTCAGGGCTGACCATTTGATATTTAATAATCAGTTGTGTGATATTTCTAAGAGAAGATTATTTTTCCTCTCAGTGTTCCTTGGTTGCTGATCATTCTTTATGTATGTTTGAGGTAAACTTCCAAAGGTGGGACACAGCCAACAATCCTATCCAGCAAAGATGGCTATGAGCAACAGAACAATGGTATGACACAGCAACACCAAGAGTATACTATTGTCACATATATTTTGATGATAACGAACAGTTCTCTAATGGGACCAAAGCTCCCTGCCCTCAGCCAATAAGAAGGAAATCATGCCTGATACTGAAAGTCTAGCAAACTATCTAGTGTTGATGAAGTAATGGATCTTGGAAGATAAACAACAGCCAAAACTTTACTAAACAAGCACAGTGACTATATTCTAAAAAGATGTCCTATATCCTCAGATAAATGTTCTCTCTGCTTATCAAGGACATTTCTCTTTTCAAGATATGGAGACCATTATAGAAAACAACTGGTCAAAATGCAGAGTTATAGAGGTCAAACCCAAAAGATAGATCTGCAACTCAACTTTCTTACCTAAGCCTCAGTGCTTGTTGCTGAAGAGTAAGCAGAAAAATTGTAAAAGGCTGAAAAATGTTTGCCATGAAATTGGTTTCCCGACCCCCACCCCAGGAATGTCAGAAGGTGCACCCATAAAATCTCACCAACATGTCTGCCAAAGCATCAGCTATAAAAGAATAATAACAGGCATGCTCAAGTAGTCAGGGGGCAGCTCATGAGCAAGTCTATGTTTAACAGCTCTGGTTAGTGCTAGTTGGAATGCTGGCTGAAATGACTGTAATTGGAGAAAGAACAACTTCTATAGAAAAATGTATGGAGACTGTAAGTCATTATCCATAACTGTAGCTCAGTGTCCAGTCTGGGTTTCTGATATACCTACAGGTTATATATAAAAGCCAAAAAGGGAGCTCCAGAGGGACAAGGAGGGGACTCACAGGAGATGTTAAAGAGGATGGACATGAATTAAAGCAAAGCATGTGGTGGCACAGAGAGCCTTTGGTCTCTCTTTGGAGAGGAGCTCTTCCCTGGATCTGTCTGGTAAGATCCTCTTCTCATGAGAAAGATTCAAAGTGAGTGAAAAAATAGTATTTCTTCCTCCATATTTCTCTATCCATTTCAAAGTATCTATACTCTTGGCTTGGCTATCTTTTCTGATTGCCACCGTCGTTTATGTGGAAGGAGCGACTCATCTACTTATCCAGAGGTGCTTTAACAAAAGCCAAACAACTATCCCTTAAGGAAGAAAATGTGCTTCTGCATTATGGCAAAGATGTATCTTGATTCGAGAAGAAGTTAACACAGAGTTCATACATATTTATTAGTTACATATTGTGAGAGTTTTGTGGTCTGTCTACATCTATGTGCATGCCAATCTTTACCAACCATTTCCATAGCCAGCTGGAGGTCAGGCAGTCTTGGCTACCAATCCGAATCCACAGTCGTCATGAGGAAGATCTCTCATGCTTAGTTTCTGCCTGTCAAGCACTAGAACTTGACTTCCTCAATTGCTTAGGAAACTTCAGAATCTCCCTAATGTAGTTCTTTATGGAGCCACATTATCATCTGAGGGGGAAAAGTGAACATAAGGATGTTCACACATTTTTCTACTGCTTATGTTTGATGAATGAAGTAAAAATAATGTATTCCTCTGTACTCTTTTCAAAATATTTAGATGACGAAACTTCTGATCTTCAGTAACATAACTAACTTGGTAACCCCATATTCCTGAAATTTTACCTTATCCACCTTCCAACAAAAGCTTTTTTAAAAAAGTGCTTTTTATTTATTAGTATCTCCTTCTATTTATATATGCACACATGTATGGATCCACACAGTAGTGAGAAGATGGTGTCGTATTGGAATTATATGTGGTTTTAAGCCACTTTCAGAGAGTGTTGGGAACCATGCACAGGCCCTTTGTAAGAACAGTATCTGTCTAAGAATTTCATGAATTCATTGTTTCTAATAGCTGAATAGTACTCCATTGTGTATATATAACACATTTTCTGTATCCATTCCTCTGTTGAGGGACATCTGGGTTCTTTCCAGCTTCTGGCTATTATAAATAGGGCTGCTATGAACATAGTGGAGCATGTATTCTTATTACATGCTGGAGAACATCATCCTAAGTGAGGTAACACAGTCTCAAAAGAACACTCATGTTATGCACTCACTGATAAAAGGATATTAGCCTAGAAGCTTGGAATACCCAAGACACAATTCACATATCAAGTGATGCCCAAGTAGGAGGGAGAAGTCCCTGGTCCTGGAGAGGCTCAGTGCAGCAGTGTAGGGGAATGCCAGGACAGGGAAGTTGAAAGGGGTTGATTGGGAAACAAGGGGAGGGAAGAGAGCTTATGGGACTTTTGGGGAGGGGGGGATGCAGGAAAGGGAAAATCACTTGAAATGTAAATAAAGAATATATCTATTAAAAAAAAGAATAGTATCTGTTCTTAGTCACTGAGCCATATCTTTAACCTCATGACAAAGATGCTTCAACTTCACTTGTTTGCTCAGAACATACCACTTTCAAATTGTGTTCTGACTTTGATTTTATATTTATAGCTTTCTGTTCCTTTCCTTAGCTCACATGCAAGGAAGCTAATCCCAACATCTTCAGTCAATAAATGCTCTTCAGATGAGTCTTAATTTCTGGATTTCTTTAATTGAACACCTTAAGGATCAGCATAAGCTCATGACTAGTACCAGGACATTATATTTTCCTTATAATATTTAAAACAGGCCTGGCTAGACTATATATGACTTATTTATGTTATAGATCTGGAATCAGGAAAAAATTAAGGGTCAAGGGAAAACTGGAGGTATTTGTCCATACATGTGTGTATATATACATAGAAGGAGATACTCATAAAAAAGCATCATTTTTATTTTTAATTTTTTGGATATATTCTATATTTACAATTCATTTCCCTTTTTCTGGTTCCCCACACCCCAAAGGTCCCACATGCCCTTTTCCCTCCCCCTGTTCCCCCATTCACCCCTTCCCTCTTCCCTGTTCTGGTATTCCCCTACACTCATGCTTTGATCATTTCCAGCACCAGTGTCCACTCCTTTCTTCTTGTCAGACATCATTTGGTATGTGAATTGTGTCTTTGGTGCCCCAAGATTCCAGGCTAATATTCACTTATCAGTGACTGCATACCCTGGGTATTCTTTTGAGACTGGGTTACCTCACTTAGTATGACGTTCTCCAGCTCCATCCATTTCTCTAAGAATTTCATGAATTCATTGTTTCTAATGGCTGAATAGTACTCCATTGTGTATACACACCACATTTTTTTGTATCCATTCCTCTGTTGAGGGACATGTGGGTTCTTTCCAGCTTCTGGCTATTTTATATATAAGGCTGCTATGAACATAGTAGAGCCTGGTCAACAAAGTGAGTTCCAGGACAGCCCGAACAACACAGAGAAACCCTGTCTCGAAAAAACCAATAAATAAATAAATAAATAAATAAATAAATAAATAAATAAATAAAAAATAAAATAAAATAAAATAAAATAAAATAATAAAAAGATTTATTTATCAAAAGCATTTCTTAAACAAAGCTTTTGTGGGAAGGTGGATAGGGTAAAAATTCAGGAATATGGGGTTGCAGTATTTTCTACACTGACAGGTAGACATTCTCTAAATGAGACAAATGACCACTGTTAAGTACTCACAGGAGGCAGGGAAATGTGCATCCTTTAGAGCTGCATAGTGGTCTTTCTCAAAGATTCCCATTTCATAAATATGGCTCACCCATATTGAAGAATTTTACTCTAAACTGTAGGAAAAACTTACACTTTTGTCAAAAGTGAACAATGAGGTAGAGATTTGAAATACTAGAATGGATATTGAGTTTGAAATAAGATCTGTTTCTGAAGCTTTGCCTAATATCATTAAGCCTATTCTTTGTGATAATATTTAAAACAGGCTTGGCTTGAATGTAACTGGCAAAAAAAATATCTGATTTTTATTTATCCTAAGAAATGGATAAAAACCAGTCAGTCAAATTCAGTACCAACATTTAGCCTTTAAGGAGAAGTTACCTATCGTTTTTAATTGTTTCCGCTATGGTATCACTCTAGAGTAACTGAATTGATATAGAGCAGAGACTAATTTAATTGATTGAGAAAAATAGAGACACAACAGTGAAGCATTTTCTCAACATTTCATGAAAAACTAAATTAGGATTGACAAAGAAACAGGTGCTTTTCTGTTGATTGAATCTCCCATAAGTTAACACATTCAAATATAGAATTTAAACAACATTAGGGAAGGAGAAATTCTGTACTTAACTACTTGCAAAAGATTTTTCACAGCATCTAGCAGAATCCTATAGAAAATAAGGACATAATATAGCCTGCCTATTGCACATTTTTCCCATAAGAAACTAATCCACTGTCATGTTGGTATTTTGAACCAGAGAATGGAAGGGAAGCTGTGAAGATAATTATCTGTTCCATTTCCTTTCCTCCGGGCTAGACTGGATTCACAGAAACCAAAAGCATTGCTTTCTTTAGAAATAAGTAGAAAAGCAGACTCAGTCCTTCCAAAGCATAAGAGATGAAATCCAAGGATGTGCAACATTCTTCTTAAACTTATTCTCTTCTACATCAAATGCTATTGTGCTGGGCATGAAAAGTGGAATAGCTGCTGGCTTTCAGGTTATCATAGATAAATTCTGCTTATGATAGACGCCTCATACTTAGGTGCATCTGGCTTTTATACTTTTATACTTTTATACTTAAAAAAAAAATCTGCCTCACCTCTTCAAAGTAATATTCCATCTCTCTGATAGTCTTCAAAATCAAATTTCTTTTGTGTCGCTCTTGAATACATCAAGATAATCATCTGGACATCCCAGGATGTTTTCCTGCCTAGCATTTGTTCTCACTATTCCAATGTAAATGTTCTTGCTCGGGTTGAAATGGCTCCTCTATAAAACCAATGGAAACTTAATAACCCCCATCTTATTTGACCTTTCTATGTTATTTGGTGCTTTCTGTCATTGCCTTTCAGCAAATACAACCCTTGTTTTGTTCGGTATGTAACTAATCTCGATGTTTTCTTTGCATCTCTGGGCACTCTTTTTAAGACTGAGAATCCATCCTTGTCAATCCAGTCGGTGGATCTTGGCATCCTTTGATGATTTTAACTGGATTCTATGTTTCCTTGTTGCTGTATCCTTTCCCTAAGTGTGCTGAAATCAAATATGACACAAACTTCTCAGCACACCTCTGTGAGATTTCAGAGACTAGGTTAATTGAAGTGGAAGGACACACTCTGTGAGGGGCATGTTCTCTCAGCAGGGAGAAAGACAAGGATTCAAGGGAAAATTCCCTGCCTCATGTGTACTTGCCTTTTTTTTTTTTTTTTTTTTTTGGAGGTGGTAACACATCTACTCAGCTACTGTTGCTGCTGCTGCTGCTGCTGCTGCTGCTGCTGCTGCTGCTGCTGCTGCTGCTGCTGCTGCTGCTGCTGGTAGTGGTGGTGGTGGTGGTGGTGGTGGTGCTGCTGCTGCTGCTGCTGCTACCACTGGTGCTGGTGTTGCTGCTTCTGCCGCCTTTAATAGATGACCAAAGACACAATCCACATACCAAATGATTTCCAACAAGAAGAAAGGAGTGGACACTGGTGCTGGAAAGGATCAAAGCATCAGTGTAGAGGAATACCAGAACAGAGGAGTGGGAAGGGGTGGATGAGGGAACAGGGGAGGGAAAAGGGCATGTGGGACTTGGGGGGGGGGGCAGGAACCAGAAAAAGGGAAATGAAATATAAATATAGAATACATCCAATAAATAAAATTTTTAAAAAATTTTAAAAAGTAGGTGACATTAGAGCACAGCTTCATCAACTCTCTATTGTGGGCTGAAGAGGTTCTGCAAGAATACTTCAGGCTTTCAGTATCAGACTGGAACTGCTGAAACATGAGATTCATACCTCACAAAATACATAGCTTTCAAGTCTCAGACTCTCCCTCTCCTACATGAGGGCAGTTATTGTTGTACTACTAGGCCATATCACGGAATCCTATTTAGTAAACTTTCCATGAATTTCACTCAACAAAGATTCTATTTATTTGGGTACTTTTTTTAATATGTGTATATGTGTGTCTATGTAAATATATGCACTCGTGTGTGTGTGTGTGTGTGTGTGTGTGTGTGTGTGTGTGTGAGTGTGTGTACCTGTGAGTGTCTATGGCACAGTCAACCAACCAGATCCAGGACTAAAGACACTTGCAAAAATCATTGACATATTTTGTGGCTACTTGCTCCCCACTCCAGTTTGCCAACATTTGCTTGTTGTTATTAAACTTTGGGAGGTGTTTCTATTTGTCGTATATATATGTACCTTTAGTTCTCCCTGTTCTGGGATTGAGAAATAACACACTAGCTGTTCCGTTTGCTCTTTGAATGTACTCTACCTTTGAGAATGCAGCTAGAACATCCTTGTCCAGCTCAAATAAGCTAGGACTACTGCTAGTCATGTCTTCCTACCACACGCATTATTCCCTTATTTATTCACTTCCCTCAATGTTAAAATAAAGACAAAAATTAGCATCATTTGAAAGGTGTTTCTTAAAAGTCTTATCCCATACAATATTTTCAGTGTCATCTCTTCCCAATTTTCTATACATTGACTGTTGTTAACAGTATATGACTGTTTATTTGTTCAAATGCCTGCCACTATTTTAAACATATATAGTAGATTTGGATTTCACCAAGTATTTACTACCTATATCACATCACATACAGTAGTCAAAAGATTTAACACATTGAGCTATACATATCTTTCATTGTGTGTGTGTGTGTGTGTGTGTGTGTGTGTGTGTGTGTGTGAAAGAGAGAGGGGGGAAGAGAGAGAGGAAGAGAGAGAGAGAGAGAGAGAGAGAGAGAGAGAGAGAGAGAGTTCCTTCTAATTTGTTATTGTCTATAATAGCCAGAAGTTGGAAAGAGCCCAGATGTCCCTCAAAGGAGGAATGGATACAGAAAATGTGGCATATTTATACAATGGAATACTACTCAGCAGTTAAAAATAATGAATTCATGCAATTTGTAGACAAATGGTTGGATCTGGAAAATATCATCCTAAGTGAGCTAACCCAATCACAAAAGAATACACAAGAAATGCAATCACTGATAAGTGGATATTAATGAGCCCAGAAGCTCTGAATACTCAAGGCACAATTAGCAAATCAAAAGATTCCCAAGAAGAAGGAAGGAGAGGACCCTGGTCCCAAAAAGACTGGATCCAGTTTTGTGGGAGAGTATCAGAACAGAGAAATGGTGGTGGGGGGAGGTGATTGGGGAATGGGCTGAGGGAAGAGAACTTATGGGACATATGGTGAGGGGGAAACTGGGAAAGAGGAGAGCCTTTGGAATGTAAACAAAGAATATAGAAAATAAAAAAATAAAAAATGAAAAAGAACTATTACACAATAAAGCATTGTTCCTGCTTTGAAAAAAAATAATTTGCCACTGTCTCTGTGACACATTGTCTCATGCCTTATACTAGGATGTAAGGTCTATAGATGTAAGGTGAGATCTGTAATTTCTGTGCCCATCACTCTTCTTTACCTATGGAATACTCAATAATACTACTTTTACAGCTTTTTTTTGTGTGTTTTTTTTTTTTTTGATTTTTCGAGACAGGGTTTCTCTGTGTAGCCCTGGCTGTCCTGGAACTCACTCTGTAGACCAGGCTGGCCTCGAACTCAGAAATCTGCCTGCCTCTGCCTCCCAGAGTGCTGGGATTACAGACGTGCGCCACCACCGCCCGGCGGAATAACACTTCTTTTAAAATTTGCATTTACTTTCCGTTCATGTATGTATATGTACACAGGCACTTATGTGCCTTGGCACTGAACAAGTTTCAAAAGGCAGTTCTCATTTCCACTATGTGAATAATAGAGATCCACCTAAGTTCCTCAGTCTGGTGCTAAATGCTATTATCCACTGGGACATCTCTCTCAGCCACAAAGATACTTATTTTACTTCATAGGAAATATTAGATGACTTTCTGTATAAACATATGTGCTGATTAGAATCTGTGCCAAAACTAGAACTAGATCTCTTCGTAAGTGGATTTGTCATGAGCACTGTAGAAATTATCAAATTATTTAAAAGATTTCAAGTATACACAAGATAATACTAATAAAGTCTACTGCATCTGGTTTGGAATGAACTGTCTGGTCTTCCTAATCCACGGAGACAACAAGCAGAGAGGCAGCTTTTACACAAGCAAATTGTAAAGCTATGGATGGCCAGAAAAGGCTTGAATCTCCAGCTAAGCAGATGGCCACGCATAAGGTTCACACCATGTTATTCTAAAGTCCAACAGAAAAATGCCTTTTTCTTTATTTATTCACTTTACCTACTTCACTGCTCTCCCTCTGAGTCATTTCCTCATACAATCCTTCCCCCCTCCCCTTCTCCTCTATGCAAGTAGGGGTCCACCTGGGTGTCCCCCCACCCTGACAAATTAAGCCTTTGTGAAACTGCCAAAATCATTTCCAAAGCAACCCTACAAGGTTACACTACCACGAGCAATGAAGGAGTGTTCCCTTTGCTCCACGTTTTGCTTTTTGGTTTTTTGTTGTTTTAACAGAGCTGAGGACCGAACCCAGGGCCTTGCGCTTGCTAGGCAAGTGCTCTCCCACTGAGCTAAATTCCTAACCCCATTGCTCCATGTTTTTGCCAGCATGTGCTGTCACTTGAATATTTTATCTTAGCTATTCTAATGGGTAAAAGAATGACTCTTGGAGCCGGGCGTGGTGATGCATGCCTGTAATCCCAGCACTTGGGAGGCAGAGGCAGGCAGATTTCTGAGTTCGAGGCCAGTCTGGTCTACAGAGTGAGTTCCAGGACAGCCAGGGCTATACAGAGAAACCCTGTCTCGAAAAACAAAAACAAAACAAAACAAAACAAAACAAAACAAAACAAAACAAAACAAAAAACAAAAAAAAAAAAACAAAGGAATAACTCTCAGGGTCATGTTGATTTGCATTCCCCTGAAGACTAAAAACTTTGAATGTATCTTTAAGTGTTTCTGACCATTCAAGATTTCTCTGCTGAAAATTCTCCTGTGTAGCTCTGTACTCCATTTTTTAATTGGGCTATTTGAGCTGTTGGTGTCTAACTTCTTGAGTCCTTTAAAATTTTTAGATAGCAGCTCTTCAACAGAACTAGGGTTGGTGAAGATCCTTTCCCAATCTGTCGGCTTCCATTTTGTCCTGTTGACAGTATCCTTTACATTTCAGAAGCTGTTCAGTGTCATGAGATCCCATTTATCCATTGTTGATCTTAGAGCCTGAGCCACTGGTGCTCTGTTCAGGAGATCTCCTGTACCAACATGTCCAAGGCTCTTTCCCACTTTCTCCTCTATGAGACTTAGCGTGTCCTGTTTTATATTGAGATACTTTATCCACTGGGACTTGAGTTTTTTCACTGTGATAAATATGAATCTATTTTCCTTATTCTACATGTAGTCATCCAGTTAGCCTTAGTCCAGCACCAATTTTTTGAAGCTCTTTTTTTTCCATTGTATGGTTTTGGCTTCTTTATCAAAAATCACATGTTCATAGGTGTCTGGGTTCATTTCTGGGTCTTCACTTAGATTTCATAGATCTATGTGTCTATTTCTATACCAATACCATGCTTTATTTTTAAAAATCACTATGGCTCTGTAATACAGTTTGAGGTCACGGATGATGATTTCTCCCAAAGTTCTTTTATTGTTCAGTGTTTGTGTTTGTTTTTGATTTTTTTCTTTTTGTTTTTTCCATACAAAACTAAGAATTGCTCTTTTAGTGTCTATAAAATATTGTGTTAGAATTTTAAGGGGAATTGCCTTGAATTTGTATACTTTTGGTAACAGCGATTTTCACTACATTATCCTACCTATCCATGAGAATGGGAGATTTTTCCATCTTCTCATATCTTCTTCAATTTCTTTCTTCAGGGACTTGAAGTTCTTGTCATATTCCTTGGTTAAATTTACACTATGGTATATTACTCATGGCTGTGGCACTTCTCTAACTTGTTTCTCAGCCTGTTTTTCATTTGTGTTGAGGAGGGCTACTGATGTCCTTGAGTTATATTTATAATAGCCACTTTATTGAATGTGTTTATCACCTGTAGAAGTTCTCGTAGAATTTCTGGAGTTGTTTATGTATATTATCATATCATTCTCAAATAATGATATTTTGACTTTTTCTTTTCCAATTTGTATCCACTTGATCTTTTGTTGTCTTATTGCTCTAGTTAAAACTTTGATTGCTATGTAGAATAGATAGGGAGAGAGAGCCTTTTCTTGTCATTTATTTTAGCGGATTAGTAGAAATGCTTTAAGTTTCTCCCCCATCTAATTTGGTGTGGGCTATTGGTTTTCTGTATATTGTTTTATGCATATGTTTTGCATCCTTGTATTCATGATCTCTCTCCAAGACCTTTAATATGAAGGGGTGCTGGAGTTTTTCAAAGGTTTTTACAGCATCTAATGAGATGGAGTTTTTCAAAGGTTTTTTACAGCATCTAATGAGATGGTCATGTGATTTTTCTTTCAATTTGTTTATATGGTGGATTACGTTGATAGATTTTTGAACAGTGTACCATCCCTACATTTCTGGGATGAAGCTCACTTGATCATGGTGAATGATATTTTTCATCTGTTTCTGGATTCAGTTTGCAAGTATTTTATTGACTATTTTTACATCAATGTACACAAGAAAAATTGACTTGAAATTATCTTCCTTCGTTGATTCTTTGTGAGCTTTAGGTATCATAGTGACTGTAGTCTCACAGAATTAGTTTTCTTGTGTTCCTTCTGTTTCTATTTTGTGGAGTAGTTTGAAATGTATTGGACTTATCTCTTCTTGAAATGTCTGATAGAATTCTACACCCAAATCATCTGGCACTGGGTTTTTTTTGTTTTTGTTTTTGTTTTTGTTGTTTGTTTGGTTTTGGTTTTTCGTTGTTGTTTTTTGGTTTAAAGACTTCTAATGACTGCTTCCATGATAGAGCTCTTTAAATATATTACCTGATCTTGATTTAACTTTAGTAAATGCTATCTGTTTAGAAAATCACTGATTTTCTGGAGTACAGGCTTTTGAAGCAAGAGCTAACAATTCTTTGAATTTCGTCAGTGTCTGTCTTTATGTCTCTTCATTTCCTATTCTGTTTACTTGGATACTGTCTTATGGTTAGTTTGCCTAATGTTTTGTTTATCTCTTGATTTTCTCAAAGAACCAGTACATGATTTAAATGATCATTTGTAGTGTTTTCTTCCTTTCTAACTGATTGATTTCTGTCCTGATTTTGATTCTTTCCTGCTTTTTTTGGTGTAATTGCTCCTTTCTTGTAGAGCATCCAGTTATAATTTTAAACTGCTGATATGGAGACATTCAAGTCTCTTTATGGAGGCACTTAGTGCCATAAACTTTCCTCTTATCACTGCATTCATTATGTCCCAAAAACTTGAGTATGTTGTGTCTTCATTTTCATTGAATTCTATAGTCTTTAATTTCTTTATTTATTTCTTTCTCAATACAGAGGTCATTCAGTAGGGAGTTGTTCAATTTCCATGAGTGTGTAGGCTTTCTGGTGTTTCTCTTGGTGTTGCTATCAAGCTTTAATCCATGATGTAAATTCCTATTATTTTGATGTTGGTGGTGTTAGTGTGTGTGTGTGTGTGTGTGTGTGTGTGTGTGTGTGTGCTTATGTGTGCATCATTTGTTTTTACTGGTATGGAATTACTTATTCCCTGTGTTTCTTTGCATGTAGTTATTCTCCTTGAGTTGGAGTTTTCCTTTTAGTATTTTCTTTAGGGCTGGATTTGTGGATAGATATTGCTTTTATTTGGATTTCTCTTGAAATGTTTTCTCTACCTACAGTGAGTAAGAGTAAGAGTTTTGTTGGGTATAGTAGTCTAGGTTGGCTTCTGTGTTTTTAGAGGTTGCAGGATATTTGTCCAGCCTTCTCAAGTTTTTAGAGTCTTTGTTACGTCAGCTATTATTCTGATAGGTCTGTTGTTGTATTGTTACCTGAACTTTTTTTCTCTTTCAGCCTTAAAAATTCTTTCTTCGTTCTGTAGATTTTGTTTTCTGATTATTAAGTGGCAGGGGGGGTTTTCTTTTCTGGTCCTGTCTAATTGGTATACTATAATCTTCTTGTATGTTTATAGGCGTCTCTTTCTTTAGGTAGGGAAAGTTTTCTTCTATGAATTTTGTGGAAATTTTGTCTGTGCCTTGGAGCACAGATTCTTCATCCTCCTCTAATCCTCCTATTCTCAGGTTAGGATTTTTCATGGGATCCCAGATTTCCTGGATGTTTTGTGTCAGGAATTTTTTAGACATAACATTTTTTTGACTGATGTGTCAGTTTCTTCTATAGTATCATCTACACCTATGATTCTATCTTCCATCTTCTGGATTCTGTTTGTGATGTTTGTATCCATTATTCCTGCTCTATTCCCTAGGTTTTCCATCTCCAGTATTCCCTTATTTTGTGTTTTCTTTATTGATTCTATTTCCACTTTCAGGTCTTGCACAGTTTCATGTATTTCCTTCACTTGTCTAATTGTACTTTCCTGTATATATTTAAGGGATTTGTTTCCTCCTTAAAGACATCCACCTGTTTACTTGTATTTTCCTGTATTTCAAAGGAATTTATTCTTCCTCTTTAAAGGCCTCTATCATCTTTGTAAGATTGGATTTAAGGTCATTTCCTGTGCTTCCATTGTCTTAGGATATCCAGTCCTTGCTGTAGTAGGGTAGCTGTGCTCTGATAGTGTCATATTGCCCTAGTGTTTGTTGATTGTCTGTTTTTTGTTTTTTGTTTGTTTGTTTGTTTGTTTTTTCTTCTTTTGTTTTATTAGATATTTTCTTATTTACATTTCAAATTTTATCACCTTTCCTCATTTCCACACCAAAAACCCTTTATCCCATCACCCCTTCCCCTGTTCACTAACTCACCCACTCCCATATTCCTGATCTTGCATTCCCCTACACTGGGGCAACAGGATGAAAGGTTTCTCCTCTCATTGATGTCCTGCAAGGCCATCCTCTGCTACATATTTTGCTGGAGCCATGGGTCCCTCCATGTGTACTCTATGGTTGGTGGTATAGTCTCTGGGAGCTCTGGGGGTACTGGTTGATTCATACTGTTGTTCTGCCTGCCTATGGTCTGCAAACCCCTTCATCTCCTTGGGTCCTTTTTCTAGATCATCCTTTGGGGACCCTGTGTTCAATCCAGTGGTTGGCTGAGAGCATCCCCCTCTGTATTTGTCAGGTACTAGCAGAGCCTCTCAGGAGACAGCTATATCAGGGTCCTGTCAGCAAGCACTTGTTGGCATCCACAATAACGTCTGAGTTTATTGCCTTTAGCCATCTGGGTGATTTGTTCCCTGGATATTCCTGTTGTAATAGGTATGGGACAGGGCAGGCTGACCTCCATTGTTCTGGGTGTGGTTTGCTTCTGATGGGTACGTATGGTTCCAGGTCATCAGGTCTATATCGTTCTCAGTCAACAGGTCTGTATGTTTTGGGGTCTATAGCTCTGATGAAGGTGGGCAGAGAGGTAGCAGGAGAATGGTGGTCAGCAAGGGATAGAGGACTGTTCAGTGCAGGTTAGAGTACCATAGAATACTTGGGGAGCAGGAAAGATGGTTTGGATAAGGGGAGCTAATGTGTATAGTTCAGGCTCTGTAGGTTTGATGACGGTGGGTGGAGAGGTGTGGGGAGAATAAATGTCCCCCAGGGATATCAGGCTGCTCAGGTCAGCTTAGAATAACCAAGAGGACTCAGCAAGCAGGGAATATCCAGAATTACTTTTTAAATCAATGATCTCTCAGCTGTCAAGAATGTACTAACTACTTAAAATTTTATGGTTATTTTATAGCTCCAAGAAATACTGTCTTATCTGGGTTTATTAATGACCAGGAACAAGTAGCTGAGAAAAATAATTATATTCTGTGACAGACAGTTTTAATTGAAGCATGTTATAAATATCACATTATGTTCTATGTAAGGAAGTAAGGAAAGCTCAAACAAATATTTCCAGTAAAGTGAACTTTTTAATTGTAGAATTCTATATAGCCTATCATATAATCTTTAGGTCATTCTTGATATAATCATCCGAAGCTATCACAGAAATGGCTTATAAAAGGAATGTTAGGTGCATGAATTCCAAGGAATAATTTATATATACTAAATATATACTAATAAAAATAATTTATTAGTATCATGTATGAGAATTTGCTATACATAAACATTCACTTATTTTTCATGATATATATTTTAGACAAGTGCTAAATACATAAGCATAAATTATATCATTTTATATGTTAATATATAATAATTATATCATATATATCATATATCTATTTATATGGATCTAGAAGGTGCTTTGAAACCGTATACACCAGGCTGTGTTCCAGCTCATGGTACTATATTATGATAGGAAAAAGCTATTGGGAATGTTGTCTACTGAGAGATTTTTGGTCACTTAAGACATAGTAATGAATGTGGAATGTGATTGGTAGTTTTTGCTTGTTTGGCTTGGTTTTTGTTTTTTTCTACAAAAAATACTTTATTTTTGTAGTGTAAAAATAGAACTCAAGGCTGCTAATATTCAAGATAAATTCTCTAATATCAATATACCTATCCTATCTGAGATGTATCTTAGGTTCATCTCAAGCATACCAGCCTTCTGCTTCTTCTACATCTTCATCATTTCCTCCTGGAATGGGGCAGGAACTACTAAAGGCCAGGATCAAGTCTGTCTGCTTCTTTTTATTGCATAAACAGCAAAGACAGGAACAGCAAGCAAGATATTTAAAAACTTTGTCTGGATACCAAAATTACATCTGAGAGAACATTCCTGGCAATTCCAGATCTCCCACTATGATTAGTCCATGTTTCCAGTCACAAGAATTTATGAATGGTAGTGTTATGTCATAGATAAATCATAGATTCATTTATCTGCATACTGGGCAGATAAGCTATGTGGATTTAGTATACATGATAAGGAACAGTCTATTGTTGTCTTAATGTTCATTTTAGTTACTTTCATATGGCTTTTGAAAATATTCTTTTATCAAGACAAGGAGAGTTGTGGTAACAGAAAATTATATGCAATGGAACATTAGTACATTTTAAGCTTATAAACACAGAAAAATGAGCATAATCTTTAGGACCACTATAGAAGAATTATCATATTTGGGGAAGTAGGAAAGTAATGACTACAGTAGATTTGAGACTAAAGTATTCAGTTTCTAATGTTGAGGAAGCTCTCAAAGTCACACACTGATGCAACTACTCCATTTCTACAGTATACACAGCCAAACACAGGGTGACAATTTAGTCTACTTACGTCAGTGATTAAGTTTGAATGTGTGTGCATGTAAGAGTGTATGTATGTGTGTGTTTCCACTGAAAACAGAGACATAAACAAATTATAGAAATATCAGACAAAATGACTCCTCTGCCACATAAGCAGGAAGGTGAAATTACATCTTAAATTGTTAGGGAGAATGACAGTGCCTTACAAGAATAATAAGCAGTGTGGAATATATCCTTGAAAGTTTAATTATATATTGGTAAAAGTTAAAAACATGCATTTATTCTCCCTACCAAGCAGGACTGAGGCATCCTTACTTGGACACTTCAGTTTGTTGACCTTTTTGAGTTCTGTGGACTGTATCTTGGGTACTCTGTACTTTTTTTTTCCACTAACATCCCCTTATTAGTGAGTACCCACCATGCATGTCCTTTGGGGTCTGAGTTACCTCGTTCAGGATGATATTTTCTAGTTCCATCCATTTGCCTGCAAAACTCAGGATGTCCTCATTCTTAATAGCTGAGTAGTATTCCATTGTGCAAATGAACCACATTTTCTGTATCCATTCTTCTTTATCTTCTGTCGTGGGACATCTGTGTTATTTCCAGCTTCTGGCTGTCACAAATAAGGCCACTATAAACATAGTGGAACACTTGCGGGAGGTAGGGAGGGACCTGAAAAGAAAAGTGGAGAGGAGGGGAGGGAGTTGGTGGGAGAAGGAAACCTGATCTGTTATTGGGTGAGGGAAAAGGACCAAAGTCCTAAGGGCCAGCAGAAAGAATGGAAACAGGCAACCTCAGAAGATAGGAGGTTGGGGGAACACTCCAAAATGCACCAGAAACATGGGAGGTGAGAGACTCTCAGGACTCAAAGGGAGGGAGCTTAGGTGAAATGCCTGACAGTAGGGAGAGGGAACTGATAGAACCCACCTTCAGCAGGAAGACAGGGCATCAAACGAGGGAGTGAGAACCATCCCACAGTCACCACTCTGACCCATAACTGTTCCTGTCTGAAAGAATTACAGGGATGGAAATGGAGAGGAGCCTGAGGAAAAGTAGGACCCAGCTGAAGAGAAGGTACCAAGACCTGACACTATTTCTGAGGCTATGGAGCACTCACAAAAAGGGACCTATCATAACCATACTCTGGAAGACCCAACAAACAACTGAAAGAGTCCAATGCAGATAAGTGCACCCAACCAATGGACAGAAGCTGCTGACCCCTGTTGTTGAATTAGGGAAGCCTGAATGACGCTGAAGAGAAGGGCAATCAGGTAGGAGGACCAGCAGTCTCATCTGGACCCCAGAGATCTCTCAAATACTGGACCACCAACCAGGCAGCATATACCAGCTGATATGAGCCCCCCTAGACACATACAGTAGAGGACTGCTGGTTCTGTGTTCATTCAGAGATGATGAACCTACACCTCAAGAGACTGGAGGCCCCAGGGAGGTTAGAGATCAGGTGAAGTGGGGTGTGGGGACATCCACCTGGAGACAGGGAATGGGAAGGAGGTATGGGATATGTAACAGTCAAAGTGTGGACTGGGGTAGGGGGAATAAAATATGGAGTGTAAATAAAAATTAATTAATTAAAAAACATTAATAGGAAATGTATTTAGCTTTTCAAAACACAATATCCCAAATTTATCATTAATATTAGTACCCTCATTGCAAGCAACCAGAGACCCACATTTCTACAAGATTACATTCACTGTATTTATGTTCATCATTTTAGTTTTATTATTGATAATGATAAAATATTGGTTCATCAATTTATGGTAGGGGATGCATTCTTCCTATTTTTATTATTCCCTGGAAAATAGTGACTTGTTCTTAATTAGTCCTTTGTGAGTAATAACTTTAGATAATTCTCTTGATGATGAAATATAGATTATTTGGAATACCACCTAGACATTTGAGAATATGGTGAGGTGATGTGAAAAAAAATCAATAGGAAAACTTTTGTATATTAGTAAATATACAAAAAATAAAAAGTAAAACACTGCTAAGGTCCTACATCCTGGGAAATTACTTTCGGGTTTGTTTACTTTGGAGATTAGATTAGCGAGAATGCTGTCAAGATGTACTTTACTTGTATTTTATTTTGCTTTGTTTCTCCTTCAAGGCTGGTTAATAAGACAAACTCTTGATCTCAGGATAGACAAAATCTAAAAGGGAGGGAAAAAAGAAAGGGGAAAGTGTCTTAATAATGCTGTCTCAGTTCTCAAAACTTTAAAATGACTTAGGTTGTAATTAAATGTCACTCTGGGGTTTTCTATGCACAGCATGAACAGGGTTTTCTATGCAAAGATGAACACTCGGGCCACAGACCTCCTGTTCTTGCTTGAAGTTTTGTTATTCCCTGCCACTCACTCATGCTACTTCTTGCTCTCCTTCAAGACTCAAACTTGGTTATACTAATTTTGTGAGGATGTTTCTTAGCTACTCTATATCCGTGTTGTGTTGTGTACCTGTTCTCTGTAGAGGCCATAAGGACCTTTCGGAAATGGCTGGAATCTCTCCAGCACAGCACTACTCTGGCAATGTGTTCCTTTCCTGTATTACTCAAGTCACAATTCTCAGTGGTTTCAGAAATCCATGTCCACTATAGGTACACCTCTAGGCCAATGACCCAGCTCATGACCTTACGGATAACAAGAAATGTCAGGAATTAGTTTTTTTCAAAGTACTGCCTAAGAAAGATATTTCTCCCAACTGATTAAAAGCCCAGATATGGGGTGATTTTGTTACATCCTCCAAAAACAGTATTTCCCCATCAGTTTCTCTTGGTAGCTATAAAAAATAGGTTTATAGCTCCATACATCACCCTTCTACACTGTTTCCTGGCTTTCTATGCTGCTGATCACTAAAATCATCATATTAAAACTGACTTATTTTCTTCTTTATATTCAATTTTAATGTTTTTTAAAATAAAACAAGCCTTCCAGATAATTGTTTTATTAATATTACTCAATTGCCACTCCCTTAATATTCAAATCCAAATGAGAAAATAAAGAATAATTTCATCATATATAGTCCATTTTTTTGGGCTGTTAACATTCTAAATCTGCTCTCATCTCCTAACGCTAAATCTAACTATAATGTAGATATAATAGAATGTTTAATAATTTCTTGAATTATTAGTGTAAGTTGTGTTTCAATCGCAGTTAGTTAGAAACTTCTATGTTAGAAGAGACAGCAAAATTCATCCTTGTAAAACCTGGACATTTCTCTAAATTATGATGCTCTAATTTTGTGTGTGTGTTTACTTTTTGTTTGTTTACATTGCTTTGACTTCACACATTTAGTCAGTAACTTTAGACAGTACCAAATGCTGTGGTCACAAAAGGGTACATGTTACAAAAGTCATAATCACTCACACACAGATTCTTCCCCATCTCTCCTCCTTCTTCTTCTTCTTCTTCTTCTTCTTCTTCTTCTTCTTCTTCTTCTTCTTCTTCTTCTTCTTCTTCTTGTTCTTCTTCTTCTTCTTCTTCTTCTCTCTCTCTCTCTCTTTCTCTCTCTCTCTCTTTCTCTCTCTCTCTCTCTCTCTCTCTCTCTCTCTCTCTCTCTCACACACACACACTCACACATACACACACATGGACATACTCCTGCTTATGTATAAGCAATTGTAACATGCACACACTCACAACTAGTATATATGCTCTGGGTTCAGAAAGGGAGAAAGAAGATGAAAAACTATTCATAAAGGAGAGAACTTTAGTTTGTTTTATTTGTGCAAGAGATTACTATGGAAGGGGCTGATAGCCTTATGGGCTTGGTTTTATGCATGGTCAGGATGAATTCAAGTTGTCAAGCTTGACATCATGGAAAACTACTTCAGCCTAGTGGAACTGGTGGAACTGGACATAGAAAACATATTCTGTTCCCCATGAAGTATATATTCTCTGTCATTTATTGCAGTGAAAACTTAAGCCACAGCCTTAAACATAAGACACTCTCAGATATGTTCCTAAAGTGTCTCTCCATGTTTCTTTTTCAGCCTTTGTCTCATCTCTATTCCTATATCCTGGGGATCAGTTTTCACTTCTAAGACAGATTCTGATCAATGTTTGAACATCCTCTATTTTTATTTCTTTGTTTGAGAGGGAACTTCTCATTTCAAGACTAGACTCCGAGTAAGGAAATTTCTTTGGAGAAAATTTCCTAGGGCATTTGCTGTAGATGCATGCTTCACTGTCAGTGTAGGAAGACTGAAGATCTTGACTGGAATTTCCTTACACTGAAAGATGCTCATGATGTTTAATTGTTGGTTTTCTTCACTCTCAGAAGAACATTTTTCTTCTTAATCTTAAAAGCAATTGAATGTTAATTTAAGTGTGCTATAAAAATTCAGCCTGTGTAGTTAAGTCATGGACTTAATAGTGTATGAATTATTTATTGTTATTTTTCAGTAGTTTTATGTGAATTTTTGTTACAACTACTCCAAAGTGAAAATTTTTTTAATCTGAGGCATTAATGAATAATGGCAATACTAATAACTCATCCAATATAGACCTTGTGAAGTGGAAGATATATTTTAAAATTGAATATAAGAACTCTAGCGTGAAAAAATATGATTATAAGTGTTTAATTCTGTGTTAAATTATCTTTAATAAATAAATATAGATATAAAATTTCTAAATTATGAAGCTATAAATTCTGGTTTATAGTCAATACTAATATAATTGACTAGTGTTGTGGAATTCTAGGCTGGTGAGACAGCCCAGTGGGTTAAGACACTTGTTGATAAGCCAGGCACTCTGTTCCCAAGGACCCAGATGATAGCTGGAGAGAAACATTGTCTATTTACTGAAGTGGAAACTTAAGCGTTCTTTGGAAAGTCAGTTGATTGGAGTTTTGCTGGGGCAAACACATGAAGGAACATTTCGCTAATGTGTACACAGGTGTGAAAGGCTAAGGCAGACTCATGAAGGAATGTTCCAATGAAGCAGACATGGGAGAAAGGATGTTCTGCTAAAGCAAGCATGCAACAGGACACATGATGAAGGATTCTTTCCTAACAACACACACATGTATTAGTGTGCTTTACATTGCACAGTTGAGCTGTATTTGTCAGTGTCAGAGGAAATGCACCAAAAAAGCTTATGGTGGTGCACTGTAGTTTCTTGCTGTTCCTAAGGACTCAGGCTGATTGGATGCACATGCTGAGGCAAGACCTGTGCCAAGGCTTGCATGTGCATGACCTGTTGCTGAGACCAGAGGCATGCTGAGGCAAGACATATGGAGCATGTGTGATATTTGGAGAGTGTAAATAGAATACCAAGGAGTGATGGAGACAGAGCTAGCTGTGCAACATTTTGGGTGTCACATCTTGACTGATCTTCGATTCCCCGAGAGAGGCACAGCTGAGAACTTCTCCTGATGTTCCTGTTGGTCCATACTGTTGACTTGAGCCAAGGCTGAGGCCGGCTTGTTTCTGCTAGGTCGTGTCACTGCTGTAGCTAACCTGACTCTACGGAACTCGACTGCTGGTGTATCTGTCAGGTGTTTGTGAGTTGATCAAGCTGCCACTGCCTTCTCTCCTGTGAACTGAACTGCTGATTTCCAGACAAAACAGATGGGGTTACACCAAAGAATCTTTCTAAACAGGTCCACTTTTTTTTCTTCTACTTCTGTTGTGTGGTGTGTTGCATGGAAGGTTAAAGCATTTAAGAACCATCACTAAAAGTAGGATTTGAAAAAAATTATATAGTTACAATTGACTGATACACAGGTCATGGATGGTATATGCCCACATATGTATGCATGCATGCATATTAATAAATATATTTTTCTGAAATTTAGTTATTTACTTTACAACCCAATATCAGTGCTTCCTTTCCTCCAAGTAGCCACCCACAAATATTCTCTACCAATTCCAACTTCCCTTTCTATTTTGAGAAGGGGAATTCCTCTTCTGGATATCAAGTCCTCCTACATCAAGTCACTGCAGGACAAGGTGAATTTTCTCCTAGTGAGGCCAGACAAGGCTAGTCCATTTAGAGGAGCAGGACCTACAGGTGCGCAGGTAGGCAGACAACAGGCTCAAGGTCAATCCCTGCTCCAGTTGTTTGGGGACCAGCATGAAGATCAAGATGTTCATCTGCTACCTGTGTTCAGGGGCCTAGATCCGGCCTGTGCCCACTCTTTGGTTGGTGATTCAGACTCTGGGAGTCCCCAAGAATCCAGATTAGTTGATTCTGTTGGTCTTTCTGTGTAGTACCTGTCCTCTTTGGGTCCCCCAATCTTTCTCTCAACTCTTATGTAAGATTTCTTGAGTTCCAGCTAATGTTTAGGTATGAGGCTCTTTATCTACCTTTGGCTGCTGGGTAGAGTCTTTAAGAGGACAGTTATTCGACATTCCTGTATGCAAGCATAACGAAGTATAGTTAATAGTGTAAAGGATTGGTTCTTACCCATAGGATGGGTCCCAACATGAGACAGTCACGGTTGGCCATACCCTCGGTCTCTGCTCTATCTTTTTTCATGCACTTCCTGGAGGTAGGATACATTTTGTGTCCTAAGCTTTGTGGATGGGTTGCAGTCCTTGTCCTTTCATTGGGTTTCCAGCCTGTCTATAGGAAGTGGTCAGTTCAGGATTCATATCCCCCATTGCTACGCATCTCAGCTAGAGTTGCCTCTACAGACCCTCTGGGGCCTCTCCTCATCCTAGTTCTCTACTACATCCTAGAGAGCGCTCCCCATCTCCCTGCTCTCCCCAGTGCTTTCCCTACATGTTATCTGTCTCCCTGCTCCCAGCGTCTGTCTCCCTGCTCCCAGAGTCCCTCCTCATCCCCTCTTCTGCCCAGTTCCCTCCTTTGATCACAGGTATCCATTTTGTTTCTCCTTCTGAGATTCAACTCAGGTACTCCCTCAGGTCACCTTGTTACTTGGTTTTGTTTTCTTTTTTGGGGGGGGGAGGAAATAGGGTGGGTGTTTTGATTATATCATAGTTATCCTGTACTTTATGGCTAATATCCACTTATCAGCGAGATCATACCATGCATGTGATTTTGAGTCTGGGTTACCTAACTCAGTATGATATTTTCTGGCATTTTTGACTGAAATGTTGATTTTCGTCCATCCCATCTTCTGCGCCTGAGATTCTCTTTCCCATCTATCATATTCTGTCGTTGATGCTTACATCTGTAGCTCCTGTTCTCTTTCATAGGTTCTCCATATCAAGGACTGCCTCAATTTGTGTTTCCTTAATTGCTTCTATTTTCTTTTCTCAGATCTTGCACAGTTTCTTCCACCTGTTTAATTTGGAATTTCCTGAATTTCTTTATATTTATTTTCCTCCTCTTTTAATGCGTCTACACGTTTGAATGTATATTCCTGGATTTCCTTAAGGGAAAATCCTCTTTAGGGGCTTCTATCATCTTTATAATATGGAATTTAAGATTCTCTTCTTGTGCTTCACTTTCATTAGAATATAGAGGGTTTGATGTAGCAGAATAGCTTGGCTCTGGTGAGACCATATTGTCCTGGGTCTTATTGATTATGTTCCTATGCTCTATTTAGGCATCTAGTTTTCCCTAGAACCTGGCTGGATGATTTTGATCGGAAAAAGATTTCTTGGCAAGGTAAGGGTGCCATGGGACAGACAGTGGAGGCAAAAGTCCTTTACTCTGTTGGCTATGCCTCAGGGAGACCCCACACTACAGGATATGTTGCAGGTAGACCCCACTCTGCAAGATGTGGCCTAATCAGAGACAGCTGGGGTAGCCAGCAGAACCAACTATAATAGATCATCAGGCATGGTTTCAAGCTGGTTAGTTTAAGACCACTGAAGGTTTCTACAAAGAGACAGGATGATTTGGGGGTCCTTCAAGTCTCTTCCAGCCTCAGGAGCAAGGCCATAGATAGACAATGGTGCTCAGGGAACCTCATGCATCACTAATATCTGCAGGCTATCCCAGGAAGATCATCTGGAGGGGCATGGTAATCTGAATAGAATGAGTGGTTGGGCACAGGTCCAAGTGGGTTAGTTTTGGGGCCTCCAAAATTTGCTATAGGCAGACTTATTTTTTCTGGATTTACAAGGCTCCTCCAGACCTAGAAACACGGCCAAAGCTAGACACACACACACACACACACACACACACACACACACACACACGTATATGTAAAATTATTTGTATTAATGACAAAGTATGGAGTAGATATAAAATTCCAAATTTCAAAATTAACATATATATATTTTTTTTTTTTTTTTAAACGGAGCTGAGGACCAAACCCAGGGCCTTGCGCTTGCTAGGCAAATGCTCTACCACTGAGCTAAACTCCCAACCCCAAATTAACATACTTTAAAGTAATAGGATTTCTTTCGCTTAAGTTAAATGAGTAGAGCTGGAATCACACATGCTCAGTGTTGAGTTTGCCATGCTAGGACAGTATACCTTAGGTGTGAAACACCACCTAAATGATTTTCTTTGCCTAAACACCATTAGCAGGTAGAAGACTCCAAAAGCCATCATTGAGATTGATTCAGATCTTAAGGAATCATGAGCACATTTTCTGGGGCAGTCAAATTTATTTTTAAAATATGATAATGATATCTGACTAAAAGCTTTAAGTTTATTTGGGGTGGTGTCATATTAGAGGATTATTTGCCTATATCCTTCTTGTGGTAAATTTTGTGAATTTTTAAAAGTTTCTGTATGTTTAGGTTGTAAATGTGTGTGTGTGTGTGTGTGTGTGTGTGTGTGTGTGTATTGTACATACCTTGAAAAGTAGGTAGGTAGATGATAAATAATAGATAGATGATAGATAGACAAATAGATGAAAGATAACTAGGAACTATAAATGGAAGATAGATGATAGATAGATAGATAGATAGATAGATAGATAGATAGATAGAAGATAAAAAGTCATTCACTTAACATGTTAGTCTGACTTTGTGTGAGCTAGGAGCAATATCAGAAGTAAAATTTATATACTCTCTCTATATAAACTAATCTGGAATTGTTTTGCTTAAATTTTTTCTTGAAAATATTTTGAGCCTTTTTTTAAATTTTTATTTTCTATATTCTATGTTTACATTCCAAAAGCTTTCCCCTTACCCAGTCCCCCCCCACCATACGTCCCATAATTCCTCTCCCCCCCCAACCATTCCCCAATTATCCCCCCCCATGATTTCTCTGTTCTGGGTCTACAAAACTGGATCCAATCTTTTCAGGCCCAGGGTCCTCTCCTTTCTTCTTCTTGCGAATCATTTGACTTGCTAATTGTGCCTTGAGTATTTAGGGCTTCTGGGCTCATTAATATCCACTTCTCAGTGATTGCATTTTATGTGTATTCTTTTGTGATTGGATTAACTCACTTTGGATGATAGTTTCCAGATCTAACCATTTACCTACAAATTGCATGAATTCATTATTTTTAATTGCTGAGTAGTATTCCATTGTATAAATATACCACATTTTCTGTATCCATTCCTCCTTTGAGGGATATTTGGGCTCCTTCCAATTTCTGGCTATTATAAACAAGGCTGCTATAAACATAGTGGAGCATGTGTCTTTATTGTGTGCAGGGGAATCCTCTGGGTATATGCCCAGCAGTGGTATGCCAGGGTCCTCTGGAAGTGACATGCCCAATTTTCTGAGGAACCGCCAAACTGAGCCCTTTTTTTAATTTGGAGTATATGTTGGGGATTGTGCGTACAGGTTTCCCACGTTACTCATGTGCAATTTGTCAGAGGACAAGCTGTGGAATTGGATATTCTCCTCCCCTGTGGTTTCAGTAGTCAAAGTGGGATCCTCAGTCTTGGTGGCAAGCATCTTTCACTGTAGAACCATCACTCATTCCACTTTGTTTTTGGTTTTTTGTTCTGACAGCTCATACATTGCCCGGAACTTGCTTACATCATGGTGGAGGCTCTGACTTGCCAGGCTTTTGCCCTGCTGCCCTTCTGCCCTCTTTAATGTCTGGAATCTGTGATAAGAAAGCACTTCATTTGCTTCGAGTTCATTCAGAATCCTCCTCTACCTAAACACATTCAGAGACTTCTTTTTTCTAAAATGAATGCCCTCCTTTTCACTTATTATGGGGTATCTTGGAATCCTCTAGAGGAGTCCAGCAAGGGCATCCTTACGTACTCAAATGTAAATTCAAGATCTCTGTGTTAATTCGCATGAATTAACAGGTTAAGTTCATTTAATTGATGCTGGATTGTTGATTGTAATTATTTAAAAACTAATGAGATTATACTTATTTTTTAATTAGAAAAGTAGTTATATATTTATTTTTAAAGTTAAATTAACTGAGTTTTAAATTAGCTTATAAGCCAACTCTGATTTTTTTGGGGGGAGAGGGATAAGTTTCTTCTATGAGACCCAGTGATAAATTAAGAATTAATGCCACAATACTTTTCTGGCACCAAATTTTCTTTAACCTATCCATCATTTTAAAAAATATACTGTAACCTTTTTCTTGGCTCATTTCCCAGACTTATGTAGCCACTCTAGACTTCGGCAGTAATTACTTATGTTTTTATTTGATACTTATCTCTGCCAACATCATTACTTATTGTTAATTTTAAATGCTGTGAACTGAAAGCACACCATCCCCTTCTCAAGGTCCATGCTAGTACTCAGTTCTTTCAAAGAACGATCATATTTCCTTAAACGGATGTCATCGCATTCCTTTGTACTTTTTGTTTTTCTCTTGAGACCTCGCCTACTGTATCCCAAGCTAGCCTGGAACTCCATAGTACTGTATGATAACACTGAATCATCGGAAACTACTGAGTCTGCCTCCTAAGGTCCAAAACTGCTGCTATGTCTTTCCATTGTCACCTGTGTTCTATTGGACTGGAGTCAAGCCCAGGGTTTCAGGCCTGGTCTTTAAGCAGTGGCATTTTCAATAAACAAATATGCCTTGAATAAGCTTCTCTCTTATCTTAAACTCTTTCTTTTGCGTATGTGGTTACTTATTCTTTCTTGAGGCCTTAATCACTGGAAGCATACCAAACTAAGGACAAAATAAAGCCTAATTTGCCCTAAATTCTTGGACATATTTCCTAAAACTTTTGTATTTTTATTACAGGTACTATTTGTTATATATTCCCCTCTTTTAATTCAAACCAACCAATAATTATATATTAGTGCCACATATAGTTTACAATGCTTTAAAAGACCTGATTTTTTTTATCTTGCTTCCATATATTTCTCTAAACATATAGTAGCCTTATTTTAAAGCTTTTTAGAGGCAAACTCATTGAAGGTGAAGTTTATATACATACTCACATGATGTTGACTAGTTCTACATTACAGACCATTCTGTCTGAGTCATTATGAAGGCTGGGCATCTCAGGTACAAAAGGGACCCCTCATCTATGCCCATGACATCACACTTCCATGATATCAAGCCACGCTTTCTTTACAGTGTGCAAGTAATCAGGTGGGTATGAATATCTGCATACATGAAGCTAATAAAAAGAATTCTTGAAAAAGTCAGTCAGATACACACAGCCAAAGGCAACATATGGCTTAAAACATTAGACTCCATAGCACAAACTGCATACCCATGATGAAAAATTAAAAATTATTCTCACCTTATTTTCCAAAGCTGGAAATGGGAGGGGCACTGCTGGAATCCCCAGATGAGGACTTAAAATATGGAAGTGGGAGAGAATCCAATTATTTCTGTATAGACCGCATCTTTTTTTTTTTTTTTTTTTTTTTTTTTTTTTTTTTTGGTTTTTTTCAAGACAGGGTTTCTCTGTGTAGTCCTGGCTGTCCTGGAACTCACTCTGTAGACCAGGCTGGCTTCGAACTCAGAAATCCGCCTGCCTCTGCCTCCCAAGTGCTGGGATTACAGGCATGCGCCACCACGCCCGGCTTAGACCACATCTTGAAGCCAGACCACAGGAACAGAGAAGAACTCAGCAATTGTCAGCCTTAAGAGTTGGCCAGTGTCAAGGCCTCACCTGTGAGATGATGGCCAGTAGAGAATCGTGCTCTCGCCTTAGATCCTGCCCTCAGCAGTGTGATGCGGGGCACTGTCTTAGTTATCCCACTCACAAAGAGGTCAGACTGTGAGTCTGTGAGGGTAAGAGACAACCCAGACACAGATACGACGGCAATCGTGGCAAATGTTGTGTGAGGGGCTAACACAAAAATACGAAGTGAAAGTGCACAATTTATGAGATTAGCTTGTCGTTACTTACATTCTTTCAAGTAATATCTCAATGAAATTTAGTTCGAGAAGGTGTTTAATTTGTCCCTTGGAATTGTACTTTTTCCTTTTTCTTTAATTTATTGATTTGAAATGTCAAATGTTATCCCCCTTCCCAGTTTCCCTTCAACAAACCCCCATTCCAAAGCCCCCCTGCTTCTATTAGGGTGTTACCCACTCCCTCTTGCCTCCCCTTCCTAGCACCCCACTACTCTGGGGCATTGAGCCTCCACGGGACCAACAGCCTCCCCTCCCATTGCAGCCTGACAAGGCCATCCTCTGCTACATATGCAGCTGGAGCCATGGGTCCCTCCATGTGTACTCTTTGGTTGATGGTTTAGTTCCTAGGAGCTTTGAGGGGTCAGTTTAGTTGATATTGTTGTGTATTTTCTTAATTTATAATTTCTATTACTTAAAGGAATCATCAAGTTAGATACACAGCATTTTTATTAGCTATTGGAACTTCAACATTACAGAAAGTAAAATAAATTTACCTCTATACTTAGGTATACTCTATATTTAAGGAAGAGTTTTTTTGGGGGGGAGAAGAAATGACATAGTTATATTTTAATCTCAAAAATAAAAAAAGACTATTCAATAGCTAATACTCTGTGAAGATTTTGGAGAATATTTAAAGGATATACATTTTAAATTATTTGCAGACAAATTGAAGGTTTTTCAAAATAATATCAAATATAATGCATAATGGAATGATTAATGTATATTATATATATTAACAAATATCTGTCATATCAATGTGAAGGTTATTCTTCTAAAAAATGCAAAATTTCTTTTTTATATTTTTGGTATACTTCATGTTATTTTCACCTAGCCTAAGTGATTTTAAAAACATGTTTACATTACACATTGATTTCATATACTGTGTAAGTTAAATGAATAGGACTCAAAAATTACATTTTAAAATTTTGTCAGCTTTCACAGACCTATTTCACAAGCTCTACTGTGAACTGAATTTTTAATTCAACATAACTTTATGTGACACTGCATTTGAAATCATTTAAAACTGTATTTTAAACCTTCATTGAAATACGATGTATAGGTTGTTATTATTATTGCAGTAATAATTGCAATGTGATATATTTGAAGCAAATCATAGTTCTACACATGTATAATGAAGAGATTTAATGTTCTCTGAAATCTTCATCATGCTAGTCATTTTCTATTAGGTTGAGCTGTCTTGCTACCTTCTTGATGTTCATGCATGTAACTAAATTAGTATAATATAAACAAACTACATTAGCATATTTACTTTGCCTATGAAATATATTTAAAGTATTGTGGTGAACAAGCACACCCCAGTAAATTGTCATGTTGTCTTTCCTCCATGATCTCCTCCTATTTCCTAAGAGAATAAAAATATAAATCATAATGTTCCATTTCAGGAAATATTCAAGTCTCTGAACCTGAAAATCATCACTGTCAAGCCTCTGAAAATACTATGTACAACTTAAAGAGAATACTGTCTAACTTGAAACAAAACATTAACATCATTGCTAATCAGTCAAGAAAGAAGGGAACTTCTCATGAATTTCTGCTTGGATGCCACGATTAAGAAAAGGTTAGGTTCAAATAACCCCTAACTCCCAGATGTATCTCTCTTTATTATGGTTTTTATCATCATCAATTTATTGAAAACTATTAGTGTGTAACATGATAATGGTACATGTTTTCAATTTGTGATGCTCAAACCAGAGTAATGAGTATTTCTATTATTTGTCTACTTTATCTTTGTTTTATCCTTTGTACTTCATTATGCAAGAATGTGGGCCACTTCTGTGTAAGATTCCCCAAAACAATACAAATAAATTTCAGAAAACAAATAGTAAAGAACAAAATCTTGTAGTTAGACATAAGCAAATTAGATAAAACATATGTGTTTTCCCTAGAAGTGGCAGACTTGTTGACTGGATCTGGTTACTTACTAGAAGGATTATAAGGATCTTTTAGAAGAATGCCTAAAGATAATAGAATAGAAATGTAAAGTGTATCAGGAGTGGACACTTTTAATTTTTCACTGTCAGCTTGACACCAGAAAAAATTAGCTAGTGGACTGAAGACCTCAACATAAAATCAAATAAATTAAATCTCATAACAGAGTGAGTGAGATGTAATGTGAAAAATAAATAAATAAATACATACATACATACATAAATAAATAAATAATCTAGGAAGAGGGAACCGCAGTTGAAGAATCTCCTTGAAAAGATGACCCTGTGGCCATGTCTAGGGCATTTTTTGATTGATAATTGACATAAACAAATCCATCCCACTGCATACAGATGGTCATGGGCTCCATTATAAAGCACCTACTGCCAACTGGAAGCAGCAAGTCAATGAGCAGGCTTCTTCCATAGTTACTGCCTACAGGATCCTGACTTGACTTCTTTTTTCTCTTCCCCTCCCTGTCCCCTTTCCCACCCAGGTCCCTCCTCCTGTGATTTCTTCTCCCTTCCAAGTGTAATTGAGGCGTCCTCATTTGGGTCCTTCGCCTTGTTAACCTTCTTGAGTTCTGTGGATTTTATCCTGGATATTACGTACTTTTTTGGCTCATATCCACTGATTAGTGAGTCCATGCATGTCCTTTTGGGTCTGAGTTACCTCCCTGAGGATGATATTTTCTAATTCCATTCATTTGCCTTCAAAACTCAGGATGTCCTCGTTCTTAATAGCTGAGAAGAATTCCATTGTGTAAATGAACCACATTTTCTCTATCTATTCGTCTGTTGTGGGACATTTGGCTTGTTTCCAGCTTCTGGTTATCACAGATAACACTACAATCAATGTAGTGGAACATGTGTTCCAGAGGCATGGTAGGTTATCTTTTGGTTATATGCCCAAGAGTGGTATAGCTGGGTCTTCAGGTAGATACACTTACTGAGTTTCTGAGGAACATCCAGACTGATTTCCAGAGTGGTTGTACCAGTTTACAATCCCACCAGCACTGGAAGAGTGTCCCTCTTTCTTCACATCCTTACCAACATGTGCTGTCACCTGAGTTTTTATCATTGCCATTCTGGGTGGTGTAACTTGAGTTCCCTCAAAGACGGACCTAGAAGTGTGAAATAAACCCATTTTTCACTAGTTTGTTTTTGGTCATGATTTTTATGACAATAACATACAAGTAAAGTAGTACAAGGAAACTTATGAAATGTTATATAATATGATATTATACTTAGCATAATGTATCTATAAGCCTCAAATTACTCATTTCTCATATAATATGTTTGCAGATATAATTTTCCTCCGTTAATATCACGTTCAAGTATAATGATAGAGATGTATTAAAATATTGTAGTGAAATCCACTTATTTATATTCTAACTGAAGGAAATGAATGTTTAAACTATTTAACATAAAATAATATATACATGTATGCAGCCATCCTTTTGGTTGAATCATTAAACATTTCTATTTTTAAGCCACAATATTCATGTATGTATTATTTGTACATTTTTATGTAGGATTTAGTGAGTAGAAGTGTTACAAGGTGAGTTCAAAAAACAATGCTATTACTGGAATCCACTAGTGCAGTGGCTAAAATATTTCATAAGATCATGGAGAAATGGCTGAGGAACTATTCGTTCAGTGGAGGTAGGTTGAGATCAAATCATCATAGGTGGTTCAAAACCATCCGTAACTCCATATTCAAGATGCACATGATATACAGACACATATTCATGCAAAACATTCACAGTCATAAAATAATATAAAAATATCTAAAAAATTATAATTGATATTTTAAGAATTATATATTACAGCCTATTTTTACTCCATCTTTTGCATTCTCTTTATGCTCCTCAACAATGACTGGCCTACATATGTCTATATTGTCTAGGCTTTCTAGGGTGGATTTATTTATAATGGACAGGAAAAACTAAATAATTCAGTGTAATCTTTAATCAGGCATACTACATTATATTGAATTGCTTTGTTACTACGATATCCTACTGGAATAAAAATTTTTATTCTCCCATTGACAGGTCAGGATCAAATATTTCAATAATCTTTTAATGTTATGTCCTAGTTTGGGGTGCAATCAAAATATCACATGAAGAAACTTGGGGTTTTTTTTTTGTTTAATTTTTTTTAACCACACATGAATTTTTATTCTGAAATCTGTTAGGGTCTTCAATTGTATTAACATTTTCTTTCAGGAGAATAGCCAGATTGTGCCTCATTTTGAGTCTGTTTCATGTTTCAGAGTGATTAATTAGATTCAGGTTACATATTTTGAAAGAAAATCAAGATAGCTGATATTGGGCATTTCTCTGTGAATTCCATCAGAAGATAAGCTTTTCTGACTTCTTCCAGTACAAGAAACTTTTAATCACTTGAATATAGAAGCAATTGCCAGGTTTCTGTACAGGGTGTTTATTTCATCTTTAAAATTATTAAGTATATTTGGAGGGAGATATTTTGGAAGCATAAAATTATCTTCTTCTCATCATATTTTCACCCATTAGTTCTACATCTGTTGCTGTTTATTGCCAGCATTATTATTATGATTGCTAAAGGTGATTTTCAAGCTCTATCGCTATACTTAGAATTATTAGTAATGTTAACATAATTTAAAGTTTTAGCATGTTTACTTATATAGATGTATAAATTTGTATGTTAGTACCAAATGAGATATTCATTTTTGGTTAAATGAGTAATAATCTGTTACTGTCATTAATTGTTCACAATAACTAGGATTTGGCTAGGGAGAGCACATTCAGGCTAATTACTGTGTCCTTTGACACTTCTCCAACACTTTTGAGCACTTTCACTTTCACACATAATTGCTGGCATATGGTGTTTCAGGCTTAACTGTATATTTTCTGTCCTAGCTTTGATATCAGTCATTTCTTCAAGAAGTCTTCATTTCCTTAAGTGAGTATTAAGGATCTCTTCATCACTTGTAAGGCTTCTTTTGCAGTCCCTTTCAATGGACAGAATTAGAAATTTATTTCCTTGTGGCAGAGGAGTGCCTTGTTGGGCATCAGTGGGAGGAGTGGTCCTTGGTCAGGTAAAGGCACAATAGATGCCCCAACAAAGGAAAATCGAGGGGAGGAAGTAGGAATGGGTTGGGTGGAGTGACATATACGTGGAGGCAAGGGGTGGGAGGAGGGATTGGGGGTATTTGGGGAGGGGGAAATCAGGAAAGGTTTTACCATTGGCAATGTTAATGAAGAAGATATCAATTAAAAAAATTATTTCCTCACAGAGGTCTACACTATACGGTTGTAGATTATTCAGATATAGAAACGTAAGCATTGTTTGCTCATAATACTCCTGGAAAATGGCAATCTAACCCAATATCAGTGAATTGACCCTACTCTACCCTCTCAGTAATTCCTTTTAAATTGTGATAGAATGGCTTATATTTTTCCTCAGGCAATTATACTTATGTTCTGACTAATAAAATAAATAAAAATGTAAATTAACTGTACTACCTATAATCAATTAAAGCCTTCATAACATAAGCTGTACTTTGTCTTACTTATAATTATGTTTATAAGTCATTTCAGTTTTTAAAATCCATGTATTTTTATTTGATAAGTAGTAAAATATTAGCATGTTTCCAATAGTTAAATCAAATAGAAGACTTAGAAGGCTTACTACATTTTAAGGAATAAAAGCCATACCTGGTCTATCTATGGAATTTTACAGAAGCAGAAAAGGAAGTGATGAAGGAGAAAAACAATGAGGGATGCACAGAGACAGAAAGAGAAAAAAGAGGTCATCAATACATATAAAATAAATAACTAAATAATTTATAATATTATACATGGAAATTATTGATCTGAAACAGCAGGGGGGTGCCTTTGAAATTCTCTGGGGCCTCTCCTAGGATTAAAGTATCTGATATATGTTCACTTATATGGTACAGCTTCTATAAATACTGTGATTAATAACCTCTAGTTAAAGGCTACCTTGGAATTTCACTCTGGACATATACACTTTCTGTTTCATTATTTTTATTTAGCTACTATGATGACTAATTTTATGTCAACTTGACACAAGCTATAGTCATCAGAGAGAAGAGACCTTCAATTAGCAAAATGTCCCAATAAGATCAGGTATATACACACCTGTGGGTCATTCTCTTAATTACTAATTTACAGGAAAATCCCAGCCTACTGTGTGTGAGGCTACCTCTGGGATGGTGGTCCTGAGGTGTGTGTGTGTGTGTGTGTGTGTGTGTGTGTGTGTGTGTATGTGTGTGTGTGTGTGTGTGTGTGTGTGTGTGTGTGTGTGTGTTAGGGTTAGGTTTTATATATGTGTGTGTATTTCTTTTTTTGTCTTTTATTTATTTATATATACTTCAGATTT
Organism: Apodemus agrarius; assembly: GCA_964023405.1. Taxonomy (NCBI): domain Eukaryota; kingdom Metazoa; phylum Chordata; class Mammalia; order Rodentia; family Muridae; genus Apodemus; species Apodemus agrarius. Next base: position 26,517,847 of record OZ030018.1, on the reverse strand, counting down.
ATCACACACACACCCATTCCATCCTCTGTCTGTTCCATATCCCATACCTTCTCCCCAATCCCCTGTCTCCATCAGGATGTACTTCCCCACCAACCCCGACCCAACCCATCCAGATCTTGAAACTCCCTGGGGCCTCCAGTATCTTGAGGGTTAAGTGCAACTTCTCTGACTGAACCCAGATCCAGCAGTCTTCTGTTTTATATGTTTTGGGAGCCTCATATCAGCTGGTATATGCTCCCTGGTTGGTGGTCCAATGTCTGAGAGATCTCGGTGGTCCAGTTTGAGACTGCTGGTCCTGCTACAGGGTTGCCCTCCTCCTCAACTTCTTCCAGCCTATCCCCAATTCAACTACAGGGGTCAGTAACGTCTGTCCATCGTTTGGGTGCAGATATCTGCATCTGACTCTTTTACCTGCTTGTTGGGTCTTTCAGAGGGCAGACATGATAGATCACTTTTTGTGAGCGTTCCTTAGCCTCAGTAATAGTTTCAGGTCTTGGGGTATCCCCATGAGCTGGATCCCACTTTGGGCCTGCCACTGGACATTCTTTTCCTCAGGCTTTTCTCCATTTCCATCCTTGCAGTTCTTTCAGACAGGAACAATTATGGGTCAGAGTTTTGACTGTGGGATGACAACCCCCTCCCTCACTTAATGGCCCTGTCTTCTTGCTGGAGGTGGGCTCTATAATTTCCCTCCTCCTACTGTCAGGCATTTCATCTCTTTGAGTCCTAAGAGTCTCATCCGAGGTCTCTGGTGCATTCTGGAGGGTCCCCCCAACTTCCTACCTCCCAAGGTTGCCTGTTGTCATTCTTTTTGCTAGCTCTTAGGTCTTCAGTTCTTTTTTTTTTTTAAATATTTTTATTGAATATATTCTTCATTTACATTTAAAATGCTAAAACCTTTCCTGATTTCCCTCCTCCCCCAAAATCCCAAACCCCTCCTCCCACCCCTTGCCTCCAAATATATGCCCCTCCACCTGGCCCACTCCCACCCCCACCCCACCCCCGATTTCCCTTTTTTTGTTGGAGCATCTATTGAACTTTCACAGGACCAAGAACCTCTCCTCCCACTAATGCCCCAAAAGGCGTTCCTCTGCCACACTTTTGGCTGTAACCATGTGTACCCCTTAGTTGATGGTTTAGTCCCTGGGAGACCTAGGGCATCTAGGTGGCCAACATTGTTGTTCTTCCTATGGAGCTGCAAACCCCTTCAGCTCCTCCAGTCCCCCCTCCAAATCCTCCACTGAGGATTCTACACTCAGTCCACTGGTTGGCTGCTAGCATCTGCTTCTGTATGCATAAGACGCTAGCAGTGCTCCTACAGAGACAACCATAACATGCTCTTTTCTGTATGTACTTCTTGTCGTACATAATAGCGTCAGAGTTTGGTGACTGTTTATAGGATGAATCCCCAGGTAGGGCAGTCTCTGGGTGGCCTTTTCTGCAGCCTCTGTTCCACACTTTGTCTCCATAATTGCTCCTGTGAGTATTTTGTTCCTTTTCTCAGAAGAACCAAAGCACCCCCAGTTCAGCCTTCCTTCTTCTTGAGCTTCCTGAGATCTGTGAATAGTAACTTGTTTATTTTGAGCTTTTGGGCTAGAATCTACTTATAATGGAGTACATACCTTGTGTGTTCTTTTGTGATTGGGTTACCTCACTCAGGATGACACTTTTTTTTTGGATCAAGAAAATTTTTATTGGATATATTCTATATTTACATTTCATTTCCCCCCTTTTTTTGTTCAAAAAAAAAAGGATGACACTTTCTAGCTCCATCCATTTACCTAAGAATTTCATGAATTCATTTTTGATAACTGAATGGTACTCCATTGTTTATATATACCACAATTTCTGTATCCATACCTATGTTGAAGGACATCTGGGTTCTTTCCAGCTTCTGGCTATTATAAATAAGGCTGCTATGAACCTAGTGGAGCATTTGTCCTTATTACCTGATGGAGCATCTTCTGAGTATATGCCCAGGATGCAAATCAACCCATTCTTATCTCCTTGTACAAAGCTCAAGTCCAAGTGGATCAAGGACCTACATGTAAAACCAGATATACTGAAGCTTACAAAGAAGAAAGTGGGGAGGAACCTTCAACACATGGGCACAGGGGACATATTCCTGAATAGAACACCAATTGCTTATGCTCAAAGAACAAGAGTCAAGAAATAGGACCTGATAAAACTGCAAAGATTCTAAAAGGCAAAGGATACTCTCTATAGGACAAAATGGCAACCAACTGATCTTTACCAATCCTACATATGAAAGAGGGCTAATATCCAATGTATACAAAGAACTCTAGAAGTTAGACTCCAGAGAGTCAAATAACCCTATTAAAAATGGGGTGCAGAGCTAAACAGGGAATTCTCAACTGAGGAAACTCGAATGGCTCTAAAGCACCTAAAGAAATGTTCAGTATCCTTAGTTATCAGGGAAATGCAAATCAAAACAACCCTGAGATTCCACCTCACACCAGTCAGAATGGCTAAGATGAAAATCTCAAGGGACAGCAGATGCTGAAGAGGATGTGGGGAAAGAGGAACACTTCTCCATTGCTGGTGGGATTGCAAGCCGGTGAAACTACTCTGAAAATAAGTTTGGTGGTTTCTCAGAAAATTAGACTTAGTACTACATGAGGACCCGGCTTCAGTCCTAACCCTAACCCTAACCCTAACCCTAACCCTAACCCTAACCCTAACCTTTTCACTCACCAAATACCAGAGCAGGGTTCCTTCAACACCCCTACCCCTGTACATGTTCTCTCCCAGGTACCTCCATCTCTCCTCACTTGTGATTGGTTTCTTCTCCTGCCCAAATGGGAAGGAGGTATCCTCATTGTGGGCCATTCAGCTTGTTGACTTTTTGAGTTTTCTGGACATATCCTGTGTATTCTGTACTTTTTTGGGCCAATATCCACTTATTATTGACTACATACTATGCATGTCCTTTGGGGTCTGAGTTACCTCACTCAGGATGATATTTTTTAGTTCAATTCTTTTTCCTGCAAAACTCAGGATGTCTCAAAGTGCTAGCTAGAAAAATAAAACAACAAAGAGAGATCAAGGGGATACAAATTAGCAAAGAAAAAATATAGGTATCACTATTTGCAGATGATATGATAGTATACATAAGTGACACCAAAAATTATACAAGAGAACTTCTCCAGCTGATGAACAATTTCAGCAAATTAGCCAGATATAAAATTAACTCAAATAAATTAGTAGCCTTCCTTTATACAAATGACAAATGGGCTGAGAAAGAAATTATGGAAACAACTCCCTTCACAATAGCCACAAATAAAATATCTTGGGCTACCTCTAACCAAACAAGTGAAAGTCCTGTATGACAATAACTTCAAGTCTCTCAAGAAAGAAATCAAAGATCTCAGAAAATGGAAAAATCTCCCATGCTCATGGATGGCAGAATTCATATAGCAAAAATGGCCATCCTACCAAAGGCAATCTACAGATCCAGTGCTATCCCCATCAAAATCCCAATATAATTCTTCAAAGACATGGAAAGAGCAATTCTCAAATTCATCTAGAAAGGCAAAAAGAAAAATATCAAAAACAGAATAGTAAAAACAATTCTTAACAATAAAAGAATGGCTGGGGAAATCACAATCCCTGACCTTGAGCTTTACTACAGAGCAAGAGTAATAAAAACTTCATGGTATTGATACAGAGATAGACACATTGATCAATGGAATAGAATTGAAGACCCAGAAATAAAACCACACACTTGCGGACACTTGATCTTTGACAAAGACGTCAAAAATATACAGTGGAGCTAAGCTAAGCTATAACTCTGGCCACGCTCCTGATTCCAGCCGCTCACTGCGTCCAGTGTGCCCGCTGTTTGCGCGCGCGGGGGTCTGAGGCAAGATGGATACAAAAAATGTGGTATATATACACAATGGAGTACTATTCAGCCATTAGAAACAATGAATTCATGAAATTCTTAGAGAAATGGATGGAGCTGGAGAACGTCATACTAAGTGAGGTGACCCAGTCTCAAAAGAATACCCATGGTATACAGTCACTGATAAGTGGATATTAGCCTAGAAGCTTGGAACACCAATGACACAAATCACATATCAAGTGATGTCTCACAAGAAGAAAGGAGTGGACACTGGTGCTAGAATGGACCAAAACATCATTGTGGGAGAGTACAAGAACAGTAAGGTGGGAGGGGGTGGATGTGGGAGCAGGGGGAGGGAAAAGGACATGTGGGACCTTTGGGGGTGGGGAACCAGAAAAAGGGAAATGAATTGTAAATATAGAATATATACAATAAAAAAAATATACAGTGGAAAAAGAAAACATCTTCAATAAATGGTGCTGGTCTAACTGGCTCTCTGTATGTAGAAAAATGAATATAGACCCATATTTATCACCTTGCACAAAGCTAAAATGCAAGTGGATCAAGGACCTCAAGATAAAACTAAATACACTGAGTTAAATAGAAGAGAAAGTGAGAAGATTCTAAGTTTCATAAGAAAATAGGCTGAGAAATCCAGGAGGAACAAGCCAGTAAGCAGCACTCCCCTCTGACCTCTGCATTAGTTCCTGTAGCCAGGTTACATACAGTCCTACCTGAATTCTTGTCCTCACTTCCTTCAGTGAAAGACTATGATGTGGATGTACAAACCAAATAAACCCTATGTTCTCCAACTTACCTTTCATCATTGTGTTTTATCATAGCCATAGTAAATCTGATTAGGACAAGGGGGCAACTGTTGGTACTAGATTTGGTTTATTGTTGTAAAAGTTCCTGCTGTTAGTTTTAGGAGAATTGTGGGAACACTTTGGACCTTTAGGCCAGAAAAGCCATTTAGTGTTCATCATCTTTATAGCTTGATTTGCTTTTCTTAAATGAGCTTGGAAAAGAACATTGAGAGCATTGCAGTGGAAGTGTGGTTTGTAAAATTTCAGAGGGAAGCAAATACTAAGGCTGCAGAAGAATTTTTGTGTGGAAAAATCTATGGTGCCTGATCAGCTGGAGCAAAACTATCAGCTGTGATTAAAAAGAGAGTCAAATCACTAAAAAATAATAAACTTGGGTTACTGGATGATGGTCAGCTGGGGCTAAGAAATAAGTAATGATTAAGAAGAGACCAACATCACTGATGTGAAATCTTCTGGGAAGGTTTCCCCAGGGGTAGCGCACAGAGTCTGTGCTCTGTTCCAGAAGTAGCCAAGGTTCTATCTTAGGCTGCCAGCTGAACTAAGTAGTGTAAGAGTCACCCAGGTGGTACTGACTTTTAAGGTATGAAAGTGTTAGAGAGAACACCTGAGCCTTGGCACTGTGTGGCACTGGTGCAGTCACCAAAGAAAGTTATGAAGTGACTAAGGGTCTTACAGCCCAGTTGCAGCAAGAGATCTCAGAATTTTAGAGATGCCCACACTATGGAATGACCACCAAGAACAGCAGCAGCAATGGAGTGGAGCTAGCCAGAGTCTATAAGACAAGCTTTGTGTGACGCAGAGGGTAAAGCCAGAGAAATGACAGAGACCCAAAGACAGAGAGTAGATCCAAGACTGTGGACATTGAGTTACTTACAGTTAGTTTAGTTTTGCTTTGATTTGATTGTTATTTTTCTTCCTGTTTGTGCCCTCATTGGTCTCTCTTCAAGTAAAAAAGTATTTGGATTATTTTGTCATTTATAGGAGGCCACAGTTGAAAGACTGAGTTTTGAAGGAGATTTTAGGTATTAAAATAGACTTTAGACTTTCAAACAGACTGCATTTTAAAGGATTTACATTTGTAAGGTTTTGAAACTTTTGGCGTTTATCAAATGCTTTACATTGTAATGTTTCTATTGACATGCAATCTTTAACTTGAACAAGAAAGGAATGGTTGTATTTTTGTGTTAACTTGACAAAAAGTCAGTTGTGCTGGGATGATTATGGGTGAACTTGATGAAAGCTGCTTAAGAGGGAACCTCAGTAAAGAAAATGATTGGAAAAGATCTACCTGTATGCAGAGCCTGCAGGACATTTTCTTAATTAGTGGTTCATAGGGGAAGGCCCAGACAATTGTTGGTGGTACCATTCCTGAGCTGGTAGTCCTGGTACAGAAGTTGATGCTCAGTGCCAACCAATGGACTGAGCACAGGGTCCCCAATGGAGAAACTAGAGAAAGGATCCAAGGAGCTGAAGGAGTTTGCAGCCCCATATGAACCAATATGAACAATATGAATCAACTAGTACTCCTAGAGCTCCCGGAAACTAAACCACCAACCAAAGAGTACATGTGGAGGAATCTATGACTCCAACTGCCTATGTAGCAGAGGATGACTTTTTCAGACATCAATGAGAGGAAAGTCCATTGGTCCTGTGAAGGCTTTATGCCCCAGTGTAGGAGAATGCCAGGTCAGGAAAGCAGGAGTTGGTGGGTTCGTAAGGAGGGGGAGGAGGGAAGGGATATGGGGTTTGTGGAGGGGAATCTGGGAAAAGGGGTTACATTTGAAATGTAAATATAGAAAATAACTAATAGAAAAAGAAAAAGAAAAAAAGAAAGCAGGCTAAGCAAGCCCTGAGGAACAAGCCAGTAAGCACCATCCATGGCCTCTGTATCAACTCATAACCCCAGCTTCCTACTCTGCTTGATTTCCTGTCCTGACTTACTTCATTGACAGACTATGATCTGGAAGTATACCTTTCTCCCCCAACTTGCTTTTGGTCATGGTGTGTCATCAAAGCAATAGTAACCATTATTAGGACAGTTAGCGTACAGGATAATAAATGTTATGTATATTTTTATATTGTATACAATAAATGTTATGTTTATTTTTTAAAAACTAGAGTATATATATATGCAACAAATAAATATACTTGAATATGTGTCTATATTTTAATGATCCAGGATAAGTTAGCAACTTATTTTTCCATCATTGCCTTATTTTACAATGTTTTATCTGATATATCCTTTATTTACATTTCAAATGATTTCCCCTTTCCTGGATGCTCCCTCCCCTAAAGTCCCATAAGCACTCTTCCCTCCCCCTGTTCCCCCAATCCATCCCTCTTCCTGTCTTGGTATTCCCCTACATTGCTGCAATGAGCCTTTCCAGGACCAGGGGCCTCTCCTTCCTTCTTCTTGGGCATCATTTGATATGTGAATTGTTTCTTGGGTGTTCCTAGCTTCTGGGCTAATATCTGCTTATCAGTGAGTGCATACCATGTGTTCTTTTGTGACTGGGTCACCTCACTCACATGATATTCTCAAGTTCCACTTAAAATCTTTTTTAAATACAGTCCTTTCTGATTGCATACTGCATTATTAAAATACTGTACTTTGTACAAATATGTATAATCACACACATATGTAGCTTTATGAAAATTATACACTAGTACCACTATATGAACATACTATTTATATTATAAAGCATTCAAGATAAACTTTTAAAGAAATAGAGTAAAATCTTTAAAGCTATGTCTTTTAAAATCTTACTGGTCAGTTAGCTGTTATTCTTAGTATATTTCAGAATGAGTAGAGGTATTAGCAGAAAAATCATCATTTCCTACAAATCATGCAACCTCTTATATCAAGATGTCTTCTTAAAGTTTCGAGCAGAGACTGAAGGAAAGACCATCCAGAGACTGCCCCACCTGGGAATCCATCGCATATACCAAACCCAGGCACTATTGTGAATGAGAACAAGTGCTTCCTGACAGGAGTCTGATATAGCTGTCTCCTGAGAGGCTCTGCCAGTACCTGACAAATACAGAGGTAGATGTTCTCAGCCAACCATTGGGCTGAGCACAAGGTCCCCAAATTACTCAAGGAGCTAGAGAATGGACCCAAGGAACTGAAGGAGCTTGTAGCCCCATAGGAAGAACAACAATATGAACCAACAAGTACCCCCAGAGATTGCAGGGACTAAACCACCAACCAACCAAAGAGTAAACATGGAGGGACTCATAGCTCCAGATGCATATGTAGCAGAGGTTGGCCTTGTTGGACATCAAAGGGAGGAGAGACCTTTGGCCCTGTGAAGGTTCAATGCCCCAATGTAGGGGAATGCCAGGACAGGGAAGGAGCAGTGGGTGGGTTAGTGAGCATGGTGAAGCGGGGTGGAATAGGGTGTTTTCAGAGGGGAACCAGGAAAGGGGATAACATTCGAAATGTAAATAAAGAAAATATCTAATTAAAATAAATAAACAAATCATTGTCATGCTTAAGTTCTTTGCTACTAAATTTGATCATGTTTCTTTTGTCAAAGATATGGAGTATAGTGTAGTAAAATGCCAAATTGTTAATATTGCTTATATCCCTGTGTAGCACACTTCCTATACAGGAATTTATAAGGCAACATGCTTTTTTTTTTAGTTTTTTAAATTTAAATTAATTTAAATTTAATTATTTAAATTAGTTATTTGAGGAAACAAATTTATACAGAGTTGAATTATGGAATAATAGAACCCTCAATATGGAACTGCGTACTGAAAGGAAATAAATAATCAAGACACCACGATCAGCTTCTACCCTCTTGTGACTCAAAGTTCTTCCTCACGCTGAGCCATCACACAGATGACACTGGGATGCTCACCATTCAGACTGACTCCGAAATCCAATGCTAGCCTGAACATTTGTTTTTAAAATCTTAACCTCCCTTTACTGCAGTAAAATGTAACCATAATGGTCATTCTGTTCCTATGTGATGTGTTTTTATAATTCCTAAATCCTACTTATCTAAGCAGTGATGTTTCTTGTCCTCTTCAATTGAGGCTATCTTTTTCTGGATATATTCTATATTTACATTTCATTTCCCTTTTTCTGGTTCCCTGCCCCCCAAAGGTCCCACATGCCCTTTTCCCTCCCCGTGTTCCCCCATCCACCCTCTCCCACTTCCCTGTTCTGGTATTCCCCTACACTGATGCTTTGAGGCTATCTTTTTCTGGACTTGAATGGGGAGATTTTGGAATTTCTGAGATCACGTTTCCCTCCAACGCACAGCAAATTTGCTCTCACATCTTTGTATCAAATGGTATAATGTGATGAAATATATAAAATGTTTGTTCCGTTGACAGTCATAATAATCATATATCAGTGCATATAAGCATTCTGTCCTATTTATATGACTTGAGTAAGTAAGATATGAAAGCATGAGAAATACTTTGTAGAAAATACATTTTTATCTCTAAGATAAAAAGAACTTGTTAACCTGTAAAATGTCTGAAGTTACTCAGTGATAAAAGGAAGATAATGCTTTTGTAGTTTTATTTTCTTCATGACTTTAAATCAAATCAGTTTGTAAACATCATATCTACATATCACATTCTCAAGACATCATTCCTATTGTAAACAATATGGCAATAACATTTCCCTTTGTAATCTCTGGAATAATTAGGACAGCCTTCTGGTTGGTTTAGTGTAATGTTGTAATCTTTGTCTGTTCAGGAATTGTATACTTCTTCAAGATAGTTCCTTTTTAAATGATTTCAAATTCCTTTTGAAAATGCAAAGCATGTTTTCTTTACTCATGTATTTCTTTCTCTGAAGTCAGCGAGTCTGTTATTTGTCCCCTTAAATAAGATTATGCAGGCAGTAAAACAAGGAAGAAGAAATCGAAATTGTCATGCCATGCCCTCAGGAATATCTAAATCAGTTGTGAAACAATCAAATTTATTTTCTTTGCAATGTTGCAAATAAGGTTTGTGTGCTTTCTAATTAAGCTACAAGTAATGTGGAGAAGAACCAATGTGATTCTTCTATATTAGGATTCTTTGCTTTAAACAGAGATTTCTTATTTCTTTAAGATAATTGATTTAATCAGAGTGGCAAAGGCCATACATCACAGTGTTCTCAGCATTACAGTAAACAGATAATCAATAGTTTGAGACAATAAAATAAAATGTTTTCAGCTTTATTAAACTTCAGGGACACATGCTGAACAACTGGGAAGTGAAACAGCATTAAAAAGTAAATTGATAGAACTATTATTGCAAAGTGCATCTGGGCCATCTCTATGCATAGGGTTTCCCATGGTTACTCAGGTAAACCTCATTTTAAGATAATCAGCAACAGAAAATGAATGAAGACAGAATTAGCTAATATACTTACCACCTCAATTTTCAGATGATAATAATTTAGTTTTATATTAACACAGTTTGCTGCATACCTCAAGGCCCTGTTTAACGTTTTTATCTTCTTTCCAAAATCAAGTATCTTCTTAAAAATTGATATAATATAAATGTTATTACATGAGTCTTTGAAACTTACACCACAATCTAAGTGTTTAAAACTACTTATATATATAGAAAGTATTAGAGATAATGTATACATATACATACAATACTTTCTATATTGATATAATACATTGATATAACCCCATAATAACTCTATTGTGACAATTAGACAATTAAGGAATAACAAGGTAGGATTGGTGTGCCTTTTCAGTTTTACTATGGAATAAGAAAAAGGCTGACAACCATTGGGCTGGGGGTGGGGTCCCCAACGGAGGAGCTGGAGGGTGGTCCGGAGAAGCTGAAGGGGTTTACAGCCCCATGGGAAGAACAATGATTTCTGCTACCCAGATGTCCCAGGACTCCCAGGGACTAAACCATCAAACAAGGGGTACATATGGTTCCAGCAAAAAATGTGGCAGAGGAATGCCTTGTTGGGCATTAGTGGGATGAGTGGTCCTTGTTCAGGTGAAGGCTCAATAGATGCCAACAACAAAGGGAAATCAAGGGGTGGGAGGTGGGACAGGGTCAGATGCAGGGGCATATACATGCATGCAGGGGGTGGGAGGAGGGGTTGGGGGGTCTTTGGGGAGGGGGTAAATCAGGAAAGGGTTTACCATTGAAAATATAAATGAAGATGATAGTCAATAAATAGAAAGAAAGAAAGAAAGAAAGAAAGAAAGAAAGAAAGAAAGAAAGAGAGGAAAGAAAGAAAGAGGCTGAGACTGGTGTCCATTTTGGCCATTGCTCTTTCCAAATATTGGACCAGCCTAGGATAAGACTTACGAGGTCATCATAATCAAATAAAAGTCAACTTGCTGAGGCAATGCAGAAGGTCTTCTGTTGGTTCGCATTTAAAATGTTCATTCAGTCAATGCCATAGTAGGCAAGCTCTCACAGAGAGGTTTCTGGGCATTACTGGGGCATATTATCGCACTGTGTGAAAACTCTTGCTCTCCTGCTTCTTGTCCTCTTGCTCCCTCTCTCTCCCCATTCTCTTTCCTCCTCTCTCCACATGGTCATGGCCTGCCTCTCTCTACTCTCCCTCTCTCTGCCTTTCTCTGGCTCTACGACCCTCTTAACTCCCCTACACATGCCCTGAATAAACTCTATTCTATACTAAAAACCAAACCAAACCAAAACAAACCAAAACAAAAAACTATGTGAAAGGTTGGGGAGCAAAATGTGACTCAACATCCATGCGGAGGGCTCAGATTCAGCTCTCAGGAGCCAGATTATGAGGCTCTACCGATAACTGTGGTTGCAAAGGTGTCTAAGTCCTCTTGCATCTTTGGATAACTATGTATATTTATGAGGCAAATACATATGCTCAGAGCCACAAGTCATACAAATAAATTGTCAGGACTCTTAAAAAATAAACGTAGATGTTGGTGTTGATTGTTTTACCTTCTTGTTAGCAGGAATTTGGTTTATGGCGATGTAAAGTTTCCAGTCTTTTAAAACTATAATGGAAAGCTAGCTTGCACATGATTATGAAAGCTTTTCTCTTATCCAGCTTTTGAATGATACCATTGGTTCCTCACTACTGCGGGATGTGCTACTCTCTGTGAGTAGATAGAATGTGACATGTGTAACTTTGCCGTCTTGAGTAGATGCAGGCAATTACAATATATAAAATTGCTCTGTCGCGTTGTATACATATTTGAAGTGTCATGATTAGGAGGAATCTGAAGATCTTGTGGCCAGACGAAACTCCCCCTTCTTTAATTTTCTAGTTGATAGAATAGGGCAACTTAATCCACCTAGCTAAGATTAATCTTTCTCAGTAATAGTAAAGGCAGTTTTAACACTATCATAAAACATGTTTTTTGGAACATTTAAGGAACCAATGCATAATTCTTAATGCATTATAATATGTAGCCTACAGTGGACAAGTGTGATGATGTAAGTAGATTGAATAACAGAAAAAGGAAAGCACTGACTCTGGGCATTTCTGATGACACTGCTGCTAGGATAAGCAGCCACTTTGCCATTAAAATTTTACATTTTCTCTATGAGTTAAGACAATTTTCCTACAACCATCTTCTTTCTAATATTTTCTATCTGCTGGCTTTGAGAGTAGCAAAGACGGAGCTAATGAGCAATGGACTATCAGTTAATGCTATCAATGTATTAATATTCAAAGGTGGATACTTTAGACTCTTCTACTCTACCCACACTGCAATCATCCAGATGTACAACTTCAATAATTGATCATTAGTTACTTTGACTATCAGGTATTTTACAAATGATTTCTATCATGTTTTGCTGTTTAATGATACCCCTATTTGAGTAAGAAGCACGAGGAGAAAAACTGCATTTTATTATATTTAACAGATCTTAAGTTGACTTTACGGTAAAGGAAAATTCAACCGGTCTTGCCAACGCATTCTTTTCAGACAGAAGTACTAAAAACTCTGTTATCAATTAGTCAGGAAATCCAATCAATAAGCACCTTTGGTAGACAGCCAAAAACCCATTTAAAGTATTACCTTTAGAACAAAGTTAAAATTAATTGTATTTCTCTAAAGGGTTCTAGAAAATTCAAGTAATAGTGATCTCTTAAAAGGTTTTTTCAGTAATCTAAATCATTGGGCTCCTTTCAACAGGGTACTAAAGACAGGAAACTGTCTTGATGGATTATTTATATTTGAACAAGTCATGGGTAAATCGCATCTTTTGAGATGTTAATAGTAAACATAGCAAAAATACCCATTTATTTTGTCACAATAATAAATTCTGTAGCTCATTGTCTACCACTCCCACTCTGGTACTCTATCCCTAGGAACTTTGCCAATAATCAAAAGGCCAGAATTATATTCTACCAGGGGAGTGTCAATTAAAATATTTCATATTATTTCATTTTACTTTCTGCTCCCTAACTACACTATTAAATTTGAAGCTATATAAAGAATCATCTGGAATCTAGGGACTGTGAGTTTCTGAGAGCTGAAGTTTTGTTTCTTTCCTAGTAAATATATATATATGTATATATATAACTATTATATATTAAAATTATACTAAAATATTTCTAATCCTTAATGAATGAATCTTTCAGTAGAAATAGTAAGATTCTAAGAGAAGGTAAATAATACAGAGAACTAAGGATTCTGAATATTGTGAACATCAGTAATATAGGATGAACATCACTGATTTATAAGGCAAAAGAAAGAGGAAGCTGAGTCTGCCCTGGAGAAATCCAGGAACAGAATAATGGGGTGCATCTTACAGTTTCTTCCAGACTGTTCCTTTAGTCAGGGTATCTTCTTTCTTCTCTAAGCACTAAGGTTTACATTTCAAGGATATCATGAAGGAACCTTAAGAACTTATATGGTTTAGGTCACAGTAAAGTAGCAAGCCCTTACTGTTACATACTACATGACAGTGAATAGTAAAATATGTATTTTGAGAAAGAAGATCAGACAGGTTTCAGAATTGCTAATGTTTTTGTGAATAGCAAGTGGTGTCCATACAGCAGTCAGAACAAACAGTTGATAATCCACAGGACACTTAACACACTTTGACTCTTGGACACTCTTTCTTTCTTTTTTCTTTCTTTCTTCCTTTCTTCCTTCCTTCCTTCCTTCCTTTCTTTCTTTCTTTCTTTCTTTCTTTCTTTCTCTTTCTCTTTCTTTCTTTCTTTCTTTCCTTCTTATTAAATGATTTTGTTTTTTTACATTCAAACATTGCTCCCTTCCCAGTCCTCCCTCCTCAAGTTCTTCACTCCATATACACCTGTACACACACACACACACACACACACACACACACACACACACACACACACACACCTCTCAAAGGGTGCTTCCCCACCCACCCTCTCACCTCTATTTCACCTCTGTCAGCATCACTGTTCCCTGGGGAATCAAGTTTCCACAGGATTAAGCTCATCTTTCCCCACTGAGGTCTGACAAGGCAGTCCTCTGTTACATACGTGCTGAGGACCACACATCAGCCCTTGTATGCTCCTTGATTGGTGGCTTAGTCTTTGGGAGCTCTGAAGGTTGTGGGTTAGTTGACACTTGTTCTTCCTGTGGGGATGCCATCCCCCTCGGCTCCTTCAGTCCTTCCCCTAACTCTTCCATAGTGAGTCCCCAACCTCAGTCCAATTGTTGGCTGTTAGTGTCTGCATCTGTCTCAGTCAGGTGCTGGTAGAGCCTCTCAGAGGACAACCATGCTGTCTGCAAGCACAAGATGGCATCAGTAACAATGTTGGGGTTTGATGCCCATGCACTGAATGGGCTGGTGACTAGATGACCTTCAGACTATACCATTTTCCAGCTGCATTTCCTTTTGATGAACAATTCTGAGTCAAAACTTTTTTTTTGTTTTGTTTTGTTTGTTTTTGGTTGTTTTTTTTTAATTTTTTATTGGATATATTCTATATTTACATTTCATTTCCCTTTTTCTGGTTCCCCATCCCCCAAAGGTCCCACATGCCCTTTTCCCTCCCCCTGTTCCCCCATCCACCCCATTCCCACTTACCTGTTCTGGTATTCCCCTACACTGATGTTTTGATCCTTTCCAGCACCAGTGTCCACTCCTTCCTTCTTGACAGATATCATTTGATATGTGGACTGTGTCTTTGGTGTCCCAAGAGTCTAGGCTAATATCCACTTATCAGTGAGTGCATACCACGGGCATTCTTTTGAGACTGGGTTAGCTCACTTAGTGTGACGTTCTCCAGCTCTAACCATTTCTCTAAGAAGTTCATGAATTCATTGTTTCTAATGGCTGAATAGTACTCCATTGTGTATATATACCACATATTTTGAATCCATTCCTCTGTTGAGGGACATCTGGGTTCTTTCCAGTTTCTGGCTATTATAAATAAGGCTGCTATGAACATAGTGGAGCATGTATCCTTATTGCATGCTGGAGAATCTTCTGGGTATATGCCTAGGAGTGGTATGGCTGGGTCCTCTGGAAGTATCATGTCCAGTTTTCTGAGGAACCGCCAGACTGATTTCCAGAGTGGTTGTACCAGCGTGCAGTCCCATCAGCAGTGGAGGAGTGTTCCTCTTTCTCCACATCCTCGCCAACACCTGCTGTCTCCTGAGTTTTTAATCTTAGCCATTCTGACTGGTGTGACATGAAATCTCAGGGTTGTTTTGATTTGCATTTCTCTAATGACTAATGATGTTGAACATTTTTTAAGGTGTTTCAAAGCCATCCAGATTTCTTCAGGTGAAAAGTGTTTGTTTACCTCTGTACCCCATTTTTGGATAGGGTTATTTGGTCTTCTGGGGTCTACCTTCTTGAGTTCTTTGTATACATTAGATATTAGCCCTCTGTCAGATGTGGGGTTGGTGAAGATCTTTCCCCAATTTGTTGGTTGCTGATTTGTCCTTTTGATAGTGTCTTTTGCCTACAGAAAGAGTTTAAATTTACTGCCCTAGAGTCATTGTGACACATGACAATAAGGTTCTATCATGCCAATGTGTCCTGTGATAAAGAAGCAATCACTACTTTTAAAGACTATTATTGCCTTTGTTTACTTACTTAGTTTGTGAAGGTTTGCAACTTGACTGTGTGTGGGACTTAGAGCTCAACTTCTGGAAGCAGGTTATCTTCTTCCATATTGTGAAATCCAGAGAGTAAACTCAGATTGTAACACTGGACAGTGAGTGCCTTTATGTACTAAGAAATCGCACAGTCCTAACTGTTTGGGTCCTTCTTAGGTACTAAGTATTTAGGCATTTTAGGCTTAGTCAAGAATTTGTATAGGTGATA
Source organism: Apodemus agrarius (assembly GCA_964023405.1). Classification (NCBI taxonomy): domain Eukaryota; kingdom Metazoa; phylum Chordata; class Mammalia; order Rodentia; family Muridae; genus Apodemus; species Apodemus agrarius. Next base: position 26,501,920 of record OZ030018.1, on the reverse strand, counting down.
GCAATGGAATATTATCATTCATGAATAAATGACAACATTTACAAATGTGATCCAATGTTATGCTCAGTACCATCTGGAGAGCTCAGAGAACATTTTCCTCTTACATACTTTCTACGAGTTTTATATTACTTAGGATAATGTTCTTGGCCTGATCTTAATCTATTAAATGTTCTTGATAATCATCACAGTGATAGACAACAATAAATTCAAGGCTATTCATCACTTTCTCTCCTCTCAGCATCAGTGTAGGTGTTTTTATGTTAAGTTCTTTGAACCATTTGAAGTCAACTTTTTTGTAGGGAGATAAGTACAGTTCAATTTGGATTCTTCTAAATGTAGCCATATTTTATATGATTCTTAAACATTGGAAGCAGGCTTATGTCTCTGATTTTGGATCAATGAATTTTTATGTTTTGATTATGTTTTTGAATTTCATACATGAGTGCTATATTTACATCATCTCTATATACCCCTGTTTACCCCTCCAAATCTTTAATGGCCCTCCTGTGTCCTCTTTAATTTAGGACTTCTTTATTATTGTTTCATATCAATATAAATATAAACTGATGAGTGAATTTAGTGTAATTCATACACATTCATGTTTGGGATCAAACACTTTATATTGGCTAACCTACCAGGTGGCTCATTAGAGATGAGTAATTCATCCTCTCTTGGCAGCCTTTAATTGTCCATAACCTATTTTCCTGTATGGGCCATGTGAGATTGCCCTCACCTAATTTGAGATGTCAACTGGGATTGTCATTACTCATATTAATTTTTATAAGGTTTACTGAGCTCACATCTGACACGTCAATGTCTACAATTCTTCTTCCATGTGAATTTGGTTAAAAATTTTTCCAAAGTTGTAAATAGTGCCTATATTTGAAATCTTTTTTTTGAGATTTTTAATATTATATGTGACATTTTCAGATTTTCTTGTTATTTACTGATTTATCTTCTCTAAACTCTTAAGCAGAGTGAGGAAGAAATGCTAGATACTGTAATGACTTTATCTATATTTGACCTAGTATGGACCTTTGTGATTAGAACATGGTAGCCAGACATTATAATGCAAAATCCACCTATATACTCAGATCTGAAAAAGTATTAACATCATAGCATTATGGTAATTAAATAAGGTAAAACATTCAATAATATTTACCCTTCCTCAATGGCATTTTACATATTAAATAATTTAACATTTTCAATTCCTTATTCTTAATAAAGATTGTAAGCATTTTCAGGAAAATAACTCCTAATTTCTTTGTGTATAACTCACAATATGGAAGATGTTCATTTTTCTTTATACTCTTGGTCCATTTAAGTTCTTCCTAACTATTCATTTCATCTTCTCCTGTAATTTTATGAAAGCTATTTTCTAAATCACTCCTTCTTTCACAATTTTCATCCAACAAACTCATGGCTTACTTTGATTTTTCTCAGAAATTTTGATGAATCATTTGTAAGCTGTGGTCACTCTTCTCTTCAACTTTTATTCTTCAAAGAATATTATACCTTGAGCTAATATGCATCTCTTGAGTTTTGCATGTTTTTATTGATTCTTCACATAATCTGGTCTGATATATGGAAATTTTCAATGAAACTAACATATATTATGGTCTATATGGTGTTAACTGGAAAAAGAGAATCAATGGTAACTACTTTGATGTAAATTAATAACATTTACAAAAAAGGAAATTGAAGTAAAAATATTGTTTTATTGACAAAACAACTCATTATCAGCTTCAATGGTGTTCTTTTTCCCCCGCTCTTCATTTGTATTAGGATACAATGACAAACCAAAATATTTAATTACTGTTTATTTAATTACAATTAAATAATTAAAAGTCAAAATCAATTATCAATTATGTATTATAGTTTAGCTAAAATCAAATAATTTTATGTAATGTTAATTATATATTTTGCTTGTATTATTGTCAACTGTATAATTTTGTCCTTTTATTTAAAGTAGATCTTTTTTTCGCACACAGCATGTTCTGATTATGCTTTTCTATCCTTTGTCTCTCAGGTTCTCCTTTCTGCCCTTCCCATCTGGACCCATCAACATTCTATCTCTCATTTGAGAAGGAATAGTCTTCTAAGGAATATTCTAAGGAATAACAAGATAAAATATAATTTAACAAAATATAACATAATAAGATATAACAAAAACTAACCCATTAGAACTGGACAAACCAAGAGGAGGAAAAGAGGCTAAGAGCAGGCATAGGAAACAGACCCACTCATTCACACACTAAATAATCTCATAAAACACTAAACTGGAAGCCATAATTATATGAAAAGGACATTGTTTCTGCTTTCTCCTTGCAGTATTCCTTGTACTCTGAGAAGAGGGATCTGATAAAGACATTCCATAAGCCAAGCCATTAGCATTCCAAGGTCTCTCACTCTCTGTATAATGTCTTGGTTGTAGATAATGCTATTTCTTTCCTCCTGATACAGGAGGATTCTCTAATGATAGATGAACAACACACTGAGACACACTAGAGCATATGACACAATGGCACACAACGACAGGAACTCATTATGAGTCATTTTATTACTGTTTATTTATCATTTTTAGAAAACAATTTTTTTTGTGTTTTTCCTAGGTACTTGTCTGCTTACTCTCCGTTCCATAGTCATCTAAGCACTATACGATCTGAGTCTCATCTTGTGTGGTAGGCCTTTAGTCAAATCAGATATTGGGATGTTACTCCCACAGTCTTTGTGCTATCATTACACTGGCATATCTTGCAGGCAAGACTCCATTTTAAATCAAAGGTTTTAGGACTGGGTTGTTATTTATATTTTTCTTTTGGTTGCTTCCAGAGTACCTTCCTATATCAAAGACTCTTGTATGTATATGATTTTATTTATATTAAACACATAATTTTAAGCTTATTTTTGCATTATTCTGTTTGTAGTGCTGCAGATTTTACCTCAGAAAAAAGTATACAAAAATATTAAGGTGGACTTCATATGCAAACAGGGAATTAAGAGTGAAATTCTATGTACAATAAAGGCAATTTCATACAATATCTTGGAAGAAATCCAGAGTAGTTCATGCCCGTCCGATTTCTCAAAAAAATACCCATGGTTTCTGAAATGACTCCCAAGAAGAAGAAAGGAGAGGACCCTGGGCCTGTAAAGATTGGATCCAGTATTGTAGACCCAGAACAGAGAAATTGTGGGGGGGGGGATGAATGGGGAATAGCAGGGGGAGGGAGAGAAATTATTGGACATATGGTGGGGGGTAACTGGGAAAGGGGAAAGCCTTTGGAATGTAAACATAGAATATAGAAAATAAAAATTAAAAAAAACACACCATCAGAATTAGATAGTAGTTGTTCTCTTGTTTACACATTTGTCAAATTAAAATATTAAAGCTCTCAAGTGTGTAACATCTAAAATAGATGCAAAACAAATGCCTTTTAATTGAAAAAGGTGATTCTTGTGAAAATAAGATTTGTACAGTTTAAGAGTGAAGATTTTTTTTAAACTGGTGACTTTTGACAAATGTAAATCTAGTAATAACAAGGAACCATCATTTAATGTCATTGTCCTAATAACCATTTTGAAATTCATTGACACTTTCAATAATTAGCAGCTAGTATCAACTTCCTTTTATAGCTATTAGTTTAATTTAGTCATAGTTAGAAACAAATATAAGGATGAGGTTTTATATTGAAAATAATGTTATAATTCCTAGATGGTGTGAAAATAGATTATACTAAATGAAGCACCAGTTGTACAATAGAGTAGGAGAATACCTTTTATGCTCTAGTTGTAACTGTCATCTCAGAGGTTTACCACTGAATAGCATTAGCCTTCCTATTTCTTTCTGAACTCAGGCTGGCTAGTTCAATACCGCTTCAAACTCTAGTTCTGGCTTCAGACTCCTCTCCAAGCTGATTGATTCAAACTGCCTTCTTTCCATTTCTCATTGAGTTTCTCTGCTTGGAAAAACTGCCTTCTGAATTCCAGGAATTAAATTCCACTAATAGCACTGACTGTACAAACTGAACAGAATCACAATACCTGAACCTAACTGAGCTGCATTCAGTGCCCAATGTGGTTAGAAGAAAACCCCAGCATGACTGCAGCATGAAGAAGAAAGTCTTATCTTGGAGAAATCAGAGGACATCTGACAGAAATGCCCCAGAGGACAGGACACAGCTGATTGAAAGCTGTGACTGAGAAATTCACCTGGATCCTTTCTAGAGAAAGTGTTAATTCATCACGTTCAGCTAGATTTTCACAACAACTAGGGAGACTCTGAAGTGATATGAGCCTGAAACGTAGAGCAAGAAACTCTGCTGGAGCCACTGAAACAGTAAATTACTGTCAGCCACCCCAAAATACAATTTTAGTTATATAGACAGACATTGTCCTGCATTAAACAGTGGAAAATTCCATTTCAGATGGCTTGAGACCAATGGTAGGAGTTGAGAGGATAAACTTATTACAACCGTGACCAGCACAGAGACCTTCACCCTGTTGGTATCTTTATATATTTCCTTTCAGAAAAGGGTTAAATAATAACTTAAGACAAGAAAAATATCTCAATAAAAGATGAAAATAACTGTATAATAAAAATAGTTGCATAAGAAAAATACCTTTACAACAAGAAAATTTAGCTATGATAGTATGAAGGCTTGAGAGACAAGAAACAAAGGAACTAGGAAAATAGGAGTTGCCTAATTGTTAATCTATGGTATCTAAGGAAATTAAAAATAAAGATAAACAGCCCTTTGGACTTAACAGAAGCACCTCTTAATGAAATTAAGGAAGGGTGACAACTCCTACTTTATTTCCATGTTACTCAGGAATAAATGCCAGAAAACAATGGTAAAAATTTCACAAAAGGAACAATTAGTCAGAGATTCTGTTAAAATACAATACTTAAAACATTTTATAGAATCAATGACTTATGTAATATACTCAACTTGTGTGTTACAGATGTTAAATACCTAGGCTTCCCAAAACAGGATTATCTCCAAGACAGGAAAGACTTAATAGCAGCTGTACTGAAAGCTGGTTTTCAAGTACAATGACTGACATGGTGATGAAAAAAAATGCTGCAATTACAGAAAACTATAATAGGTTTAAATGTATTGATATTGTGCATTAATATTTTGAAAGACCAATTATTAGGTTAGGTGACATTCAATTTGCTGATTTAAGACAGCAGATAAATTTGACGACTACACAATGTACTTTGGTAGCTTTAAGAATCTGGGATAGGGTGGAGGAACAAGGAAAACTGTAAAAGTATTGTCCTGATATAATTGTTGTCTTGGAGACTTACTTCTAAATAAACTTGTTGTCTTGGAGGCTTACTTCTAAATAAACTCGCCCTTCATAGTTCTTTTGGCTAAATGCTGCCTGGCTCCTTCAACTCAGTTATTCTGGTTCAAACTCCTCTGCAAGCTGACTGATTCAATCTGTTTTCTCTCGGCTTCTCGCTGAATTGCTCTCATACTAATGGCCTCATACTAGTTCTGGAAATTTGTTCAATATTCTTTATCTCTTTTCTCTGGCTTCAAGGGCCTCTTCTGACCTACACTGAACTGTATGAACTCAGGAAAGAGCGCAACTCCATTGCACTGTTCAAACTGCACTGACTGCCAATTAAGTGTGCAGAATTAAACTGAGTGGACTGACTTCCAACTCCACTGAGTAGCTGGAACTCAAGTGAACTATGGCAATGGCCAATAATACTAGAAATCAAATTGTCTGTTGTTTTGACTATGTGAGATGAGGTCATTTGAAAAGGGGTTGAAAACAAGGCTTTTCTAAAGACTTCTCTAGAAAGCCTAGGTCTTTCAGAATTTGTAGAAAGTATGGTAAGGGTAGAGATTAGACTAATGAATACAAATCAACAAGAAATATCCAATGTAATTCTTTATCTACCTGAAACTTCCTAAGGAAGTTAGTTCTTACCTCAGCAACAAAGAACAGGAGCCAGGCATTTCCTGTCACAACCCACAGAGCAAGTAGGTACTGGACCTAAACCAGGTACTGGAAGACACTGTATATTGACTTATGTAATATGACTTGATAGTTTCTGTGTTTAAATGTGTGAAAAGCCTGGCTTACTGGCATAGAGTTGGGCATGGAAAGTGAATGCCTAAGTGTCTAGTTTATGTGTGGATCATATTGTACCTTAATAAACAGAAATGGGGTGTAAGACTAGCTGGAAGACACTGGACTATAGAAAAACCTTTTGAATTCTACCAACCTGTATACTTTAAAGTTGTTTTAGCAACAGAATGAGAGTCAGGGGACATGTTATGTTGGAGAAGAGTTTTTGTTTATATTATTACATCAGATGAAAGACTATGGATTCCATAAAAATTGATGAAGATCCAATCTGAATAAGAGAACCTTCTACATGAAAGGCACTACTTAAGGAAGGAAGAGAATCAGAGAGACAGCAATGCGACAAATAAGAAAGCTGAACCCCCTACAGCGCAACAAACTTGTTGGCTAAGGACAGATCATTAATCTGACTGGCAGACTGGAAAACCATGATACTGAAATGAACTTTTATGAAGGACAGATGATAAGGGCCGCAGTTATGAAGGGTGATCAATGGTTCTTCATAAGGATATTTAGACTGCTAAATTGGTGGAATTAATAAGTGTTTCTCTTGTAATAGTTGGGGTGTATACAATTTTTAGTTCAAACAGAAATAGGCTAACATGTAGAGGAATTTTAATACAGCAACATGGCTACACTTGCAAGCAATCACACCCAGAGACCTTCTAGATCTATGTGATCCTGCTGGAATTCAGGCACACTCTGGATTACAGTATCTGGCTGGAGTACAGACACACCCTTCGTACACACCTTTAACCCCTGACAATTGAAGGTGGTGTTAGTTTGTTGAAGGAAGCAGCCCCGTTACAAAATGACATCTAATTAAAGGAAGACAAAGATATGAACCACAGAAACATTTAACAGAGTGTGATGGAGATAGGATACAACCAATTCTTATGAGAACAGTCCAGGAAAGAGGCTACTTAAGAGCAGCACAGGGAGAGATGTGGTGTGCACATAGTAGTTTTTCTGGAACTGTTTTACAGAGACAAATTTCAGAAAGAGCAGGCTGCACACAGGTGTGAGGACAGAGCTAGTAAGAGAATGAAAAGGAGCCAAAGGATTAAAACAGATTGCCAAAGTTAAATGGAGTCCATGCAGAGCAATTCAGTAATAACCGAGATAAGCCAGTTTCTATTGATCGGCACAGGAAGGAGTTTCAAGCCAGCAGACCTGAGTCATACAAGCCAGATGGAGTTCAGAAAGAGCTAGAAAGAGTGAGTTTATCCAGCAGTAAACCTCTGAGATGACAGTTACATCTGGTGAATAAAAGTTCCTTTTACTAGATAACTTTTTTTTTTAACTTGATACAATCTAAGGTTATCTGAGAAGAGTGCACCTCAGTTAACAAAATGCCTCCATACAATTGAGTTGCAAGCAAGGCTGTAAATCATTTTTTAAATTAGTGTTTTATAGAAGGGGAAACAGTCCACTGTGGCTAGTGCTATCCCTGAGTTGGCAGTTCTATAAGGAAGCATGTTAAGCAAGCCAAGTTAAACAAGCAGCACCCTCAGCTTCAGCTCCTGCCTCCAGGTTCCTGCCCTGTGTGAATTCCTGTCTTTATTGCTTTTGATAATTAATTCTTATGTAGAACTAGGAGCAAAATAAGCCCTTTCATTCCCAGAGTTCTTTGTCAAGATCCTTACAGGAATAGTAACCTTAATGAAGATAGCCATCATCTTTGAGTGTGGCTTATTTATCATTACTAGTACAAGAAATAAATATTTTCTATTTACCACAGAAAAATATTAATATCTTTCTATTTATTTGCAGATCAGACAATATTCTCATAAGCCAAGATAAAAAGAAAAAAACCTGAATAGTGAAGAATGAAGCAGGTGAAAAGCATTCAAAGATCAGCTAAAATAGTGAGAAAATGAAATTTGACAGCAACAGCAAGGGTAAAGTTGAAAATTAACAACTACTCAGAAACATCAGGCAAACTTATGAATGTCATGCAATGAAACTCATAAATCTAGGGCAAAACACTATAAATAAGCAAAAGCTTCTCTGAAAAAATGCATCACATGCTTCTCATTTGAACACCCTAGCACATTTATTATTATATAAATCATTATTGCAAAATGTTACAATAATGTATGTAATCTTCCAAGACCTGAAAGAGTATGGCTTTTGAAATTGTATCTTTTTTGGAAGCTTTTGATGATTTTATCCAATTTTATCTCGTAATAGCCCTTAAGATGATACCTCGAAGGAATGTTGGCAAAAAAATGTTATTATCCACAGGAATAATGTACAATTTTCACATGCATACTGAATAAGTTAATAGTATACTAAAAATTCATGCCTATGGCTTAAAAAAAATCTCAGTATTCTAGCAGGGATCTGAAGTTTTCCTGCCTCTTCCTGAATTCTCTCAAAGAAGTGCTCCAACTCTCTAACCACAGAACAGTGTTTACCATATAAAGTGATACCATTTATCTCTAAACTTTACTACTATATCATTCTATAAATTTCATTGCATTTGTAAATTTTTATGGTCTGCTCTTTTTTATCCTCTAGTTTGTCTCTTCTTTCCATTCTTCCAGCTCATGATCAAATATTGTTTAGTGCAAGGAAGAAAGAAAAAAAAGAAAGGAAGGAAGGAAGGAAGGAAGGAAGGAAGGAAGAAAGAAAGAAAGGAAAGAGAGAAAGAAAGAAAGAGAGAGAGAAAAGAGAGAAAGAGAGGAGAGAGAAAGAAATAGAGAAAGGGGAAAGAGGGAATGTAGGAGGAAAGGAAAGAAGGAAGGAAGGATGGAAGGATGGAAAGAAGGAAGGAAGGAAGGAAAGAAGGAAGGAAGGAAGGAAGGAAGGAAGGAAGGAAGGAAGGAAGGAAGCTTGAAGATTCTCTGAACCTTAACAACGAACTTTATTTGTGCTGGTATTTTTGCCACTCCTGATCTGATACAGATGCTATGCTTGCAATCATAGCTGCTGTGAGTTCAGAGGTATAATGGCTGTAACATAATTGGTGAATACATTTAATATAAATCACAACAATTATCATATTTAGGTTTACAGGGGTGAGAATTCTCTTGAAAATCCCTTATGTACATAATTACAAAAACTAATGAGAACGTAGATAAGGTCTACCTATGAGGAAATTAACAACAAAAAAAAAAGGAGACATGCACCCAAGAGGAACATCATTGATTGCTCTGAATACTTCTAAGGATTTTTCTTTGAATGTTTTTCTTTGCTAAATTTTTTCCAAAAGAGGATAGATTTTGATTTCAATTTTAAACTATTTACTCTTACATGTTCTGTTATAAAGATAGAATTCTGTAAAATAATATATATACATATATATATTCTGTTTGATTTATTTGTGTCAATGTACTGTTTCAGAATATATATTTTTGAAAAAAATGGATATATATTCATTTAACAGTAACTGCTTCATTTATTGTTTGAAATAATATTCTACTGTGTGTATAAAAGCAAACTTCAGTGATCTATTCTATAAAGATTTAAAGGTGGTGTTCAGATTTTTTTCTATTATAAAAAATAATGCTTAAACCATTATTTTACATTTCCCTATATTCATATATGCAAGTGTTTAGAGAGTAGACCTGGGATGATGAATGATTTGTTTATCATTAACTACATTCTAAAATTCAGATTTCTTTTTCAAAGTGTTTTTTACCAATTTTAACTTCCACCAAGAGGGTGAAAGTCTTTGAATCCTTGACAACATTTGGTTTTGTCAGATTATTAAATTTTTGTCAATCTGGATGTGAAATGGCATCTCATTATGTTTGCAATTTGCATTTCATTTGCATTTCATTTGCATCTCTGTGAGGGGCTGCCAAACAGAGTCACAGTCTGAGAGAAAGGAGGTACAGCTGCTGCTGAAGAACCATCCAAACATAGAAAGAGGGAGGAAACATCCCAGAGTCTTCTCCCTCATGATCAGCAGTCTTTGAAAAAATAAAATACTGAAAACACTGAAGTTTAGAAAATATGAGATTGCAATAACCTAAAATAAAGGTTGGACATGAAGCATATGAAATATAACTGAGCATGAAAATGGCCATCACAGTTTTAAGACATGATATTTCACTTCCTGTAGTCTGTCTCTTCCATCAAAATAGACCATTTTTATAAAATGAAACACTTGCTTTAGGACATGATATTTCACTTGCTATTGTCTGTCTCTTCCATTAAAATTTACAATTTTTATAAAACGAAACACTTCCCCTATTTTTTTCCTTTGCGAAAAAAAAAAAAAATACTTGCAAGAAAAACAATAGATCTTGGATGGATGATCAAGGTACACTTAAGACATAGTTATTTAGAAACTTAATATTTCATTTCAAAATATTACATTTTTAATATTTATTATGCCTCAGGCAGCACAAGAGCTGGGCAGCTGCCTACCCTCCTAGGTTAGAATCTACCATCCTAACTATAACCCTGAGTTATTATTATGATGTTTCATTTTGGCCTCTCTTAGCTCCAACCAGGCAGCCCTAGAGCCACGCTTCTTTAACCCATGGCAACTGCCTTTCTCCTCTTTTGCATGTTCTTCTTTCACCCCATGGTAAGCGGCTTTTCTTTCCTCCTCCTCCCAGAATACCCCTGTTTATTATAGACTAACTATTAAAATCTTATTAAATATATTATATAAATATAAAGAAAGATTGATAGGTCATAAATATAGATATATGGATGGATAGGTAGATGATAGATAGATAGATAGATAGATAGATAGATAGATAGATAGATCGATAGATAGACGGATTATAGATTAGATAGATAAGATAGATGATTAAATAGAAAATAGATAACTAGATTAGATAGACGATAGATATTCTTTGAGAGAATAACAATAGAGAAAAATTTATATTGTTTTCTGAATCACCTGCTTTTCTCATATAAAAGTAGCATCATTTTTAGATTTAACCCAAAACATACAAATCTCTTTTGGAGAGAAAAGAAAATGCCATCTAGGCCAGGCTAGCTTTATCTCTTTGAAAGTGGGACTTCAAGCAGCCAATTCTAAACTGACACTAAACAGATACTGATCTTTGAGGCCCAAAATTTATCATCTTATGACTCAACTCCAGTGGCTATAAAAATTAATAACTTACTTATTACTTTAAAGAATGACTGTGCAGTTAAATGTCTTTAATCTTGACCCTCTATCACAAAGAATTGGGCAGTCCCATGGACCTGAAAGTCATTTAGCTGAACCTTCACTTTCTGCATAACCTCCGATGAAGGACAAAGTAGAGAGCAGTGACCATTTCAAAGTTCAGTGTATTTCTGAGATAAATTGTCAAGTCCTAATCTAAATCCTAAATCCTGTACTTGATTGCATGTATGAAGAGATGTTGGTTATCAAACCTGTGTGCTTATTTTCCATTGATAAATTATATTTTATATAAATAGGGCCTCATATTCTTGCAAAGGTGCCTAAGCCTCCTTGTTTTGTGTTTTATGCTTTACCTTGTACCTGTTAAAGTCACTCATTCTTCTGTCATCCCTGTACCTTGGTTGGTGCATACAGCTGTGTCTACTAATTACCCATGCAAAGCCTGCAGTGATGTCTTTATAATGCATCCTTTATGTCTTCATCATGTTCACTTCCTTTTTTCCCCTCTTTAGTTTTCTGTCTCTACTACCAATATTTCTCTTTCAAATCTTCAATATGCCTTTTTACTGTTTGTACTGGCTGGTTTTGTGTGTCAACTTGACACAGGCTGGAGTTATCACAGAGAAAAGAGCTTCAGTTGGGGAATCGCCTCCATGAGATCCAGCTGTGAGGCATTTTCTCAATTGGTGATCAGGTGGGAAGGGCCCCTTGTGGGTGGTACCATCTCTGGGCTGGTATTCTTGGGTTCTATAAGAGAACAGGCTGAGCAAGCCAGGGGAACCAAGCCAGTAAGTAACATCTCCCCATGGCTTCTGCATCAGCTCCTGCTTCCTGACTTGCTTCTTGTTCATGATGTTTGTGCAGGAATAGAAACCCTGACTAAGACAAATTGGTACTAGCATAGTGGGGTATTCCTGTGACAACCTGATCATGTTTTGGGGAGGACTGTGGAAGGACTTTGGAACTTTGGACTAGAAGATCCATTTCTATGATAAGAGCTCTGTGGGATGTTGTGCAGGAGCTTAGAAGATAATGTTGAAAACAGCATCAAAGATAGAGGCCTAGCTTGTGAAATTTCAGAAGGAAGATTAAAGACTCTTATCAGGGCCATGTTTTTATTGTGCAGATTCTGTGGGTTTGGTTAGCTGGGGCTGAAGAATCAGCTGTGATTTACAAGATACCAGAACCACTAAAGGAGACCTTTGTGTTACTGTGACTACTGATGCTGGTTAGCTGGAGCTAAGAAATTAGTGGTGATTAAGAAGAGACCAGCACTGTCATACCACTCCTGGGCATATACCCAGCGGAATCCCCTGCATACAATAAAGACAAATGCTACACTATGTTCATAGCAGCCTTATTTATAATAGCGAGAAGTTGGAAGGAGCCCAGACATCCCTCAAAGGAGGAATGGATACAGAAAATGTGGTATATTTATACAATGGAATACTACTCAGCAATTAAAAATGATGAATTCATGCAATTTGTAGGCAAATGGTTGGATCTGGAAAATATCATCCTAAGTGAGTTAACCCAATCACAAAAGAATACACATGAAATGCAATCACTGATAAGTGGATATTAATGAGCCCAAAAGCTCGGAATACTCAAGGCACAATTAGCAAATCAAAAGATTCCCAAGAAGAAGGAAGGAAAGGACCCTGGTCCTGAAAAGACTGGATCCAGATTTGTAGGAGAGTATCAGAACAGAGAAATTGGGGGGGGGGGTGATTGGGGAATGGGTGGAGCGAAGAGGACTTATGGGACATATGGTGTGGGGGGAACTGGGAAAGGGGAAAGCCTTTGGAATGTAAACAAAGAATATAGAAAACAAAGAAAAAATCTAAAAAAAAAATAAAATAAAAAATGAAACCAAAAAAAAAAAAAAAAAAAAAAAAGAAGGAGGAGGAGGAGGAGACCAGCATCACTGAGGTGAAATCTTCTAGGAAGTGTTTTCTGAGAGCACAGAGGCTGTGTTCCAGAGATAGCCACAGTTGTATTTTGCACTGTGGCTGGACTTGGTACTGTGTTAGAATCACCCAGGTGGTACTGATTTTCAAGGCATGAAGGGATCATGAAGTACAGCCAAGGCTTGGCACTGTGAGAGGCTGCGGAAAGCTATTGGTGAAGGTACAACCTCAGTTGCAATTGATGGCCCAGGACTGAAGGGGTCATGCGTAGGAGTTGAGGCTTGGCACCATGAAAAGAGCCTATGGGAGGCTGTTGGTGAAGCCAAGTGCAGTGAAAGACAGCAGTGTTTTGGAGATGCCAGTGCCATGAGATGATCACCAAGAACACCAACAGTAGTGGAGTACAGGCAGCTGGAGCCTAGAAGACAAGGTGTGTACTACAAAGGGCAGAGCTGGAGAAGTGACCCAAGCCTTTGGAAGGGCCTGGAAGATCATGAGTTGGAACCCAGACATTGAACCATTGAGTTTGAGTTTTGCTTTTGATTTCCTCTTAAAGGAAGAAAGTATTTTAGTGAAGCGACTTAGAATTTTTAAAAGACTTTGAATTTTTAAAGATATTGGACATTTTAAAGGGATTGAACTTTTACTATGTAAAGACTGTGGGACTTTTAAAGTTACTTAGATCTTGGGGATGAGTAAGAAAGTAAGTGTTGAGGCTTAATAGTGATGTGTTTGTGTGTCAAGTTAACAAGGGGCCAATTGTACTGGCTGGTTTTGTGTGTCAACTTGACACAGGCAGGAGTTAACCACAGAGAAAGGAGCTTCAGTTGGGAAAGTGCCTCCATGAGATTCGACTGTGGGGCATTTTCTCAATTAGTGATCAAGGGAGGAGGGCCCCTTGTGGGTGGTGCCATCTCTCAGCTGATATTCTTGGGTTCTATAAGACAGCAGGCTGAGCAAGCCAGGGGAAGCAAGCCAGTAAGTAACATCCCTCCACGGCCTCTGCATCAGCTCCTGCTTCCTGACCTGCTTGAGTTCCAGTCCTAACTTCCTTTGTTGATGAACAGCTGTGTGGAAGTGGAAGCTCAATGAACTCTTTCCTCCCCAACTTGTTTCTTGGTCATGATATCCCACTTAGACATTGTTTCATGACTTTTTTTCTTTCTCTTTAAATTCTACATATATGACAAATCATATAACACTGTCCTTGTGGAGTCTTTCTGATCATGCTTGACACAATGATTTCTATACATTATGCAAATAACAGCTGTACACCTAGGTATAATTATATACATGTACAAAATAATTATTTTTATTATTCACCCATTCATTGACACATAATTACCCATTGTTTATCTATTATTAATAGTGCTGTTTAAAATTGTTATACATATATTTTTATAATGATCTTACTTTTGGTCTTATGGGTACATAACTATGTATTATGATTTAGTTATCTACTAGGTTATTTTTGAGTTCCTGAAGGACTATCATAATTATTCAGATAATGGCTATGGTAATTTATAGCAAAGACACATACATTCTCTTTATATAAAAATCTTACCAAAAAATGTGTTATTTTCCCTTTTGTTTCCTGGAAATTCTATTATTCAATTTTAGCATAAAGTGGTGTGATTTTACATTTATATTATCAAATACATACATTTTCAGTTTTCAGCTTTGAATGACCTTTCTTCAATAAAAACCCTCTTACTTTACCCTTACCTTACTCTTCATAAATAATAACATTAAATAATATATTAAATTTATTTTATATATACACATACAAAGACTACTGTTTAGATTGTTAATCTAAAATATCACTTTTCATATTGTATGAGATTGTTTATTTTCTATATGCGGTTTTTTACGTTGGCTGTTTTCTTTATAACAGGATAAGAAGGAGCTTCAATACAATTTTAATTTGCATTCTGCTAATGGCTGAAAATGTGGAAATGATTATTATCATCATACTTTATTGGCCCATTGTACTTCTGTTGAGAACTCTCATTCACCCAGTTATTGACTGGAAAATTTGCTTTTTAGTTGTTTATTAGTTTTGAGACCCTTGTATAACCTGGAATATAGCCTCATATTAAATGAAAAGCCGGCATAGATTTTCCTTTTTATTATTAAATTGTTTCATTTATTTACATTGCAAATGTTGTCCCCTTCCCTGTCCAAGAGTTCTTCACCCCAACCCCCTTCCCTTTGCCTCTGATAGGATGCTTATTCACTGCACCCATCCACACACCCCTCCTCTCCCCATTAACCCCTCCCCTCCCCCTCCGCTTAGCAAACTAATTCCCTGGGGCATCAAGTCTGCACAGGATCAGGTATATCCTCTCCCACTGAGGCCAGACACATCAGCCTTCTGCTATATATGTCTGGGATAGATTTTCACTCCTGGTCTACATTGTCTCTCTCTGATTCAGAGCTTTGAAATTTGATGAAATTCCCATTGTTCAATTCTTCCTTTATCTGGAAACAACAAATATAATTTTAATTTAAATTTAACTATCTCTTTTATTTTAAGAAATTATAATATAATCACATCATTTCCCTCTTTTCTTTCCTCCATCCAATACCTCCTATTCATCTCTCCAGACTAGCCTTGTTTGGCAGGTAACTTGAAATGTCCCTACTGTGTTTTCTTACATTCATTTCAAGTTCTATATCTAAGTTTTATGACCCTCTTCATGCTGTTTGCTCTATAGGGAAAAGGGGACTGAGTTTCAATCATTAGTATTTGCTTATTCCATTTTCCCACAATTCATTTTACAATGAATATTTCTCCGAATATATTTCATTGGCACATTTGTCAAGAATCAAATAGTTATAGCTATATATGTGCTATTTCTAGATGATCTCTTGTGTTCTCCAGGTGTGCCTGTCTGCTATTGAACTGATATCTTGCTGCTTTTGTTACTACAGTCATGTAGAATTGTTTGAAGTCAAATATTTATGTTACCTATAGCAATGGTTTTCAGGGTGTTGTTGTTGTTGTTGTTTCTACTCCATAATCCTGTAAAAACTAAAAATCTTTCAAGATTCCATAAATATTCTAGATTTTTTCTATTTTTTGTCAAGAAACACATTGTAATTTCAATAGGTATTACATAAATCTGTTGACTACTCTTAGCACTGTTAATTCTGACAGCCTATGAACTTAGAAAGTTTTTACATGTTTTAGTGTCTTCTTCGTTTTCTTTTTTCTGTGTTTTATGGTTTTCATTATACAGCTCTTTTTATTGTTTGGATAATTTTATTCATGAATATTTTGGAAGCTATTAAATAGAATTTATTTCAGGGTTTTTTCTTACCATATTCACTATCAATGTATTAAAAAGCTACATTTCTATATGACTTTTGTATTATATTATTTTCCTAAGGGTGCTTCTCAGATTCAATATCCTTTGAGGATTTATTATTATTTCTCATTAAAATACAAAGTAGTCATATTTTATAAAGATTTTATACATAACTATAATTATGCATTTTTCTTATTCACCACACTCTAATCACTAAATCTATTCCCCCTGTTTCTATCATGATAGTTTAGAGAATTATTTTGATAAAATACTTGAAACTTTCCAAATGCGGAGAAAGAAATATATATTCAAACATAGGAAGGAGGTGGATCTCAATGAGATATGTCCAGAGAAACTGACTCTCAAGTCAATATCTTCAAGATTCACAGCAAAGAAACAGTTCTAAGAACATTCAGGGGAAAGTGCCAATTAATTCCAGAAGCAAACACTTTAGGAATAACTTCAGATCTCTCATCAACAATCCTAAATGTCAGGAATGTGTGGAATGGTATGTCTCAAGCCCTGAAAAATAACAGTTAAATAAGATCACTATATTTGGCAAAGCTTTCTTTAAAGTTAATGATGGAATAGAACATTTCGAGACAGGTATAAACTGAAATAGTTTACAACCACCAAGCTCATGCTATAAAAGATACTTAAAGGAACATAGATAGACACAGAGGACTAAGAAATTCTGCATCACAGAATCACCAATTTTATGAGAAGAAGAGAGGGAAGAAATGCCTTAGGAGGAATTTGTCATGATGAACACAGCAAACCAGCTAACTGTTCTCTTTAATTGAACAGAATGAAAACAGCAACTAACCAGTTGGATATTGTAAGGTCTTTTACTTCTAGTACCCTCCCCTGTATAGGACATTTGACTTCTTTCTTTTTATTTGTATCACTTTTACTTCTTTAATTTGTATCTAGCTAAATTTTCTAACTGTGAATTGAAACAATTGAAACTGTGTATTAAACATGTGGTATCCCTTCTCTCCTCCTGATTTTACAGTGTATATTTTTAATGTCATCATTATAGTGGTTATTGGTTTGCATCCTATAGACTTCATTGTATAAATTATGATTCTCGTTTTCTACAAGGTGTTTTGACACTGAGAGCTGTTGAATTTTGTGAAAGGCTTTTTTGGCACTATTTGGGATCATGATCTTATATACATTTTTTTTTTGTCCTTGTGGGTGACATATTGTATTTATTGGCTTGAACATACTTGAAATGTCTTTTTCACTTCTGGGATTAAAGCAACATGATAATATGTTCATTATCTTTTAAAGTCTTCTTACTTTCCTGTGTTAGTATTTTAGTAATTATCTTGGCATCTCTGTGTATCAAGGATATGATTTACTTTGAAATGTGACATTTCCTTGGATGTCACCCCTTCAAACATCCTTATCTAAGAACCCTACTTATTAAGTTTTTCGCTTACATATCACTCTAATTCTTCTTTGCAATAGCTGTTATGTTTCTGTAATCGTCCTTCACTTTACGAGTTTGCTTCATTTTTTGTTGGCCTCAGATAATTTTAATATGTGTTGGGAGACAGTGAAATTAAATCTTTGTTTGATGTCACAGCTCAAGAAAGTACACTGGGACTTCCTGAAGGCTGTATGAACTTATTAATTTTCCAGGAAGCACCAGGTGCTTTTTTTCTTAATATGCACGGAATAGTTCAAAAACAAAATTAATGGGATTTTCACTAATGAAAATCCATAATTCATAGTGGTTTTGCGTGAAGTAGACAATATTATATACTAATAATTCTAATAAATTCCTGTTTTCTTACTCATAAAAGAAGCAACACAGTTATGAGTAAATGGTGCTTTACTGATTTAAATGAATAATTTTCAGAGTTAAAATATTAAAAGTAAAATTAAGGGGTCATACTTTCATTCATACATTTAAAATGATCTCATGTTGTTTGACAACTAGTCATTTGCCGTTTTAGGTCAGACTTTGGATTTGGATGTCATTTTTGAACTACATGTAACCCTATATGCCACTGCTGATGAAATGAAATCATGAGATTAAGCCACATCCTCCACTCAGCAGCAGAACCAAGCGTAGAACTGAATTGACAAGCATTGTCTGTTACTTACTTGCAAGTAGTGTCTCTCATTTACACCTTGTGTGCTGTCTCTTAGATACACCATGAGTGCTGTCTCTTAGATACACCATGAGTACTCTCTCTCAGTTACACTGAGTACTGTCTCTGACTTACATCATGAGAGCTGTCTCTCAGTTACATCACTTCACCTCACCTATAAATGGAGTTTCCCACAGCTGAATATAAAAAGATCAAAAATCCATTGCCTGTTTCAGTGAGAACAATGAAAAAGCAGCATAGGGCAAATATAACAATGCTGACTGAATGAACTAGTATCGTTCTCTCCCTTTGACCAAATTTCATGGAAAAATGTTTCAGCAAAAAATGGTAATGCAGATGAAACTGTATATTTGTTGTTATATGTGTGTGTGTGTACACACACACACACACACATATATGTGTATATATATATATATATATATATACACATATTTTGTTTGTTTTTGAAACTTGTTTCCACGTTATAAGGCCAGTTCAGTTCTGTTTCACTTCAGTGAGATCAGGTAAATATTTCTGCATGTTAAATGCAAAACTTTCATGACAAATATTTACACATTATTTCATTATTTAAGGTAGTCATTCTTTTTCCATTAAACCTTTTAAAACTACCTTTCGTAAGGGGAAAGATGGTAGAATAGTTGGAAAATTCTAGTAAAGTCACACTGTACAGCCTGAAAAAGACCCCCTGAACAACAGAAAAATGTAAAAGCAAGGGTGATGTCAGAGACATGATAATTCCATATTGTTCTAGTTTTTACTAACTAAAATTATATTCGTGGTAAATGAAATAATAGGCTTCATTACACATTCATTTGATCAATCTCATAAATGTTACCAGACATCATAACCTTAAAATCTTTTTCTTATTTTGAATTTGATAGAATAAACCAAATATCACTGACTTGTTAATGAAATGATTATGAAAGTAATATTTTATATGTATCACATTATAACTACAAATTCCATGAGAGAATATAGAAACCCAGCTGTGTGTGTTATGATGTGTTAGTTGCGTATTGTCTTTATAATTTGAAATTCTATTCAACTTTTAAGGTAACTTAAAATATGTACCAAACCAGGAGGAGGAATGTGGTCTTTATTGAGTTTTAAATAGGTTTCTAGAAAAATGAAATATGCCATTATGATCTTTAGATGGTCAAGAAGCATTTATTTATAAACCATATATTTTAATATCCTTCTTACTAAAAGCACTGTGGTTCATAAAACTATTACATAAATAAAACAGAAACAAAAGTGACATAGTTACAGAAGCTATTGGAACATACCACGGAAGAATTTTGAGTTTTGCTTTGATGTTGCATTCATTTTTTCTAAAGACAGGAAATATAAAAACCAAAAGTCAAGGGATTATGTGCATTACACTTTTCTTTTGCTGGTAGAATCAGCACTATTGGATCATAATGTCCATAATTTTGTGAATATAGAATTGGTCCCTATGGCATTACCCACTTCGTTGTCTGGGCTACATAAATGACTCAAGCACAGGGCTTTTACTACGTCTCTAGGAAACAATTCCTAGCCTAATAGACCGGGCAAGGCTGCTCCTTCTGAGATCATCACTCATAAGTTCCCTATACTCAATTTCAGCCCATTACTTCTGGCTATTTTCTCTTCCCTACCCTAAAATTTGCTCCTCTTTCCCTTTTTTTTTTTTTCCACATATGCTTTCAGGAGATTGAATTTCCCATTAGTCTTTTCACTAAATTAAATGAATACTGTCTTTTAATCTCTGCCCATTAATCATTTCATTTAGACTCTTAATCATTTTTATTGTTCTTTCCTGAAGTTTCATTTGTCCACATTTTTCTCACCCTGAGAAATCTGTATTTCCTCTCTGACTTTTGAGCGATTTAAAAAAAAATAATTTAACTGGCATTATTTTTTCCCAGTCTAATCTCACCTTCCAGGGGTGATTCTTTAATCTACTTTCTTGAACAATTTTGACTAGGTTTCACTTTTCTAATTATATAATTAACTATGTTCTTCTTAATATGTAAGTTTTTCCATGAGTAATGTGTTTTTCCCAAGTTTTGTAACAAGATTAATTACACCCCTTGCCCCACGTACAGCATTACTGAACTTTTATATTTACTTCATTTTAAGGCCATGTTTGTCTACATGTAGGCAGACACTTCATATCATCATCTATCCTGGAGATTTCACATATCTCACCTTCCTGTATTTCCTTGTATCAATGCCATATATCTCACCAAATATGCCTACATTTTTTCAGCATAAAATGATTTAAAGAAACGCGTAAGTATATCTCAACACTGTTTGTCATGTTACCAATTATTATTCCTAAAATTGGAGAGAGATACAATCTATCCTATGAAAATAATTTACATGAGAAAGTCAAAATCTTTGGAAGTGAACTGAAGACAAAGAACAAACAAAAAAAAACAAGCAAATGTTTGTCGGTTCAACTAATTTAGCTCTCACTGAAAAGCTGAATGCAGAGAAATATGTTAAAGTAGGTCAAAAGGAGAAAAAGGGGGAAAATCTAGAAACTTACTTGTTATCAAGGCCAAAATGATAGAATGATTACACTATCCTGATAGGGTCCCCTGCACAGCCTGGGAAGGTAAGAGACCAAATGGGTCACAAGTACTACAGATGTGCAAAGAGCAGTGGAGGTCACCTCCTATACTGCTCAGGCTCTAAATCTCTATTGTCTCAGAAGTACTGATGAGTATATATATAAATCCACACCAAATGAAAGAACCTAAAGGAAATATTGCACACCATGGTTTTGTAGTAACAAATATATAGTAAATGATACGTGTATAAGTAGGTCTATAGAGATATTCAATATAGAGAGACTCAACCTGAAGCTTGTTGCAGTATGAGCCCTGTCCTTCCTGCATGATGTTAGAAGACAGAGCTGTGGCTCATTCTGTGGTGTTAGAGTAGATTTCTATAAAATAGAATTCCCTCTAAGGAAAGCCACAGACAGGATAAAAGTTACTATAGTGGGTTTTCAAAGTAGCAATTTATTTTCACGCATGAATGATTCATTACAGAATGCCAAGTGTCTTGAAAAAGGATAATGGAACCCACCATGCCAGATTTCAGATGTTACTGCTGAATTGCTATACAAGTACTAAACATAAGTACTTGTATACTTGGTTTATATGTATATGTATACACTGACTCTTTCACTATAGATCTTAATGTTAAAATTACATGTGCTTCTATGTTTATTTACTTTTCTTTAAAAAACACAAACATGCATGTATAAGCAAAAGATAACAATTTCAGTCTGTTAATCTAAACTGTGTTTTCCTTGTTCATAAATGATTACTGAATATCTGCATTAAACTGGAGTTGAAAATGGATTTTTGTGGTACCTTTCTTAGTATCAAGCTCTTGTGAGATGTTACCCTTGAATACCTATAAATATTGCTATCTTGTACCATATTAAATATATGTATATATTTTATTTTAGATATTATTTTAAACATATATAGCTCATAAATAATTACATATAAAAGCACTTAGAGATGAGTTATTTGCTTATTGTGTCTACCAAATATTGCTTTAATTAAATTTTATCAAGATATACTTTGAAGATTTATTCATTACCTGCATGTATTTCTAGCCATGGCTCTGTTTGATTTTAGGTGCTTTAATTTGTTTGTAACTTTCAGCTTTGCTTCACTATATTGATATTTCCATTTATTTTGAACTAGTTGAACTTAGGGACTATATGTTATATTGGGGATGGATGGATTAACCTGAGAAATAGAATGTGCTTTAAAGGCCTTCAACATCTAATTCACCCTCTCAGCAATCTAGTGATTTTAAAGAGACATTAAAATGTATGTATTTTTATAAATTGACAAATTATTATTAGTTTTATTAAATTAATTTCATTTCTTTTTTAATATTGGTAATCTTATTATTGTTTTTATTATTTGGGTAATATTTAATATATTCTATAAAGTTACTCATGATGAGGACAAGCTGTCACGATTACTGTGGCTTCTGTCAGTGCCACTATGTTACTGTTTTAAAGAAGATTCCACATAGAAAAGTCAAGTACCTAAAATATAAAATAATTTGAAATAGGAATTCAGATTTTTTGTTTTGCTTTGAAACAACTAGATTCATGATTGTGCATATTCAGTCTCGGAGATAATTCATTCCACACCTTTATTAAAAACTACTGGATTTAATAAAATGTAATTACTCTTCCAAATACTTGTCAGCAATAAATAACCGTTCCTTTTCTGAGATCAAAGATTTGACTGTCCTTGTTCTCACTCAGGGGACAATGTGGAAGAGGGAATGGCAAAAATCATAAGATCTAGATTATTAGGAAATTTGCTGGGATTGTGTCTCTTGCAAATATTAGAAGCTACATGTATGCATGTGCCCTTGCTATAGCTGTGGCCCCGTGTTATGGGTGACAGCTGTGATAAGTGTGTTGGGGGAACCAGCTATATTTTTGTGACCTTCATTTCTTCCCTCAGGGTGTCCAGACACCACTGCACACCAGGCTGGACAGATGAAGCACAGTCCAGAATGAGTTGGGTCTGTAGAATCCCAGTCTGACTGGGAGTGCTGGGGTGGAGAGAAGGCCTTCTCCAAAGACTTTAGTGTTACTACTCTTTTAGACAAAGGCCATCTCTGACAAACTACAATGAAACAGCTGGTGTTGGGAATCAAATGATTTGCTAATTGTGTCAGGCATTCAGAGCTTCTGGGCTAATTAATATCCACTTATCAGTGATTGCTTTCCATGTGTATTCTGTTGTGATTGGGTTAACTCACTTAGGATGATATTTTACAGTTCCAACCATTTGCCTAAAAATTTCATGAATTCATTGTTTTTAATTGCTGAGTAGTACTCCATTGTATAAATATACCACATTTTCTGTATCCATTCCTCCATTGAGGGACATCTGGGATCTTTCCAGCTTCTGGCTATTATAAACAAGGCTGTTATGAACATAGTAGAGCAAGTGTCCTTGTTGCCTGTAGGGGAATCCTCTGGGTATATGCTCAGAAGTGGTATATTAATTAGCTCAGAAGCTCTGAATACTCGAGACACAATTAGCAAATCATATGATTCCCAAGAAAAAGAAAGAAAAGAGCCCTGGTCCTGAAAAGACTTGATCCAGTATTGTAGGAGAGTACCAGAACAGAGAAATGGGAGGGGGTGATTGGGGAATGGGTGGAGGGAAGAGGAATTATGGGACATATGGTGAGGGGTGAACCGGGAAAGGGGAAAGCATTTGGAATGTAAACAAAGAATATAGAAAATTAAAAAAAAAAAAGAAACAGCTGGTGTGCATAAACTTTACTTGGGGCAACAAAGGGCTATACATAATAAACCTTAGACAACTGGGAAGGAGTTTTTTAGAGTGAATGTAGGATCATTGGCTTGAGTTTAAAATACTGTGAATGCCTAATTTGTATGGGTAGACAGAAATCACAGGTACTTGCTGGTAAAGTTCTAATAGGGAAAGTGGAAGTTGAATTTACAGATCTGCCAAGGACTATGTGATGTGCCTCAGGTAGAAAATTGTAGAGCAGGCTCCCCAGATCAGGCAGAGAGGACCTGCTAAGAAAAGGTAGTCCTGCATGTTGTGCCAAGCTCAGAGAACACATCCAAACATGGTAGACCACCACCTCAGTAACGAGATGTAACAGCTACCTGTACCCTTAAAATCTTACCAGCACAGTCCAAACATGTCCAGAACAAGGATAACACCAATAAACAGTCTACAAAATGAGCCTACATAAAGACATTTAGGCTACTGAGTAAATCTGGAAGCAGGAGATGTAATTGTCCCCAGGGGAGAAACAAACCCAACAGGCTGTCCAGTGTCAAATTATCAGTCCTGAAAACATACATATAAGTAACTTTATACTCATAGATAAGGTAATATTTAGGAATACACACACACACACACACACACACACACACACACACATATAAAATAATGTGTATATACATGGACACATATGCATGCTTTATCACTTAATAAAAAATGCCATGAATTTGAAGATGAATAGGAAGGGTGTGTGGGAAGTTTACGGGGAGAAAAGGCAAGGGAGAAATGTGATTGTAATCTAATCTTAATAGTAAAAATTAAAAAACAAAAATGAAGAAATTCTGCCTTCAAGAGCATTAAGCATAATTTACACCAGATTTAGGAAAAATGCTAACTGCCTCCTCTTTACTGTAACTCTGATTTGGCCTAAGTAAATTAAACCAGGGACTGAGCAAAGTGAAGAGTTATTAAAGTGCACCATATTTCAGCCATATATGGTGAATAATTCCTAGAAATCTACTATAAAACAGCACCTAGAGCAGAGGGTCTCAACCTGTGTGTCCCAACCCTTTTGCGAGTTGAAAGACTCTTTCACAGGGAATCACCTAAGACCATCAGATAAAACAAAGATATTTATGCTATGATTCATGGTTCATAACAGTAGAAAATTAGAGTTATGAAGTAGCAACAAAAATAATTTTAAGGGGAGGGGTCACCACAACGTGAGAAAGAACTGTATTAAAAGGGTACAACATTAGGAAAGTTTAGAACAATTGACGGTTTACAATGCTTTTATTGTTTCTAGAATTTAAGACTGTATGCCTTATATCATTTATTATTATTATTATTATTGATATATTAAAAAATATATCCAAAGAAATAATTCTAAAGAATGATGGTAGCTGGGACCTCTTGGAAATTATGAATATACTTACGATACAAGTTGTGGCATTTATTCCATCACCAAGGCACATTGATAAAGTAGATTTATCTAACCACCCTACCTCAAAATAGATGCTTAAATTGAATCAAATTTCTTCAATCCCATAATATATTTATTAGTAATCGCTGTGTTGCTTTATTTTAAACAAAATTCTGAAGTCTCCTGCTTTCCAGACCATAGTCTATAGCTCCGTCAACCAGATGACCTTTTTGGAACATTTTTGGTTTCTTCTCTCTCTTTTTTTTTTATTGGACATTTTGTTTATTTACATTTCAAAACCCTTCCCGATTTCTCCTCTGGAAACCCCCTATCCCTTCCCCCTCCCCCTACTTCTATGAGGGTGTTCCCCTACACACCCACTCCTGCCTCTGTGCCCTCTCACTCCCCTACACTGGGCCATCGAGCCAAGGGCTTTTTCTCCCATTGATGCCTGACAAGGCCATCCTCTGCTACATATACAGCTGGAGCCATGAGTCCCTCCATGTGTACTCTTTGCTCGGTGGTTTAGTCCCTGGGAGTTCTGGAGGTGGGAGGGGGGGGTTCTGTTTGGTTGATACTGTTGTTTTTTCTATGGGTTGCAAACCCCTTAAGCTCCTTCAGTTCTTTCTCTAACTCCTCCATTGGGTTCTCCATGCTCAGTCCAAAGGTTGGCTGAGTATCCACCTCTGTATTTGTCAGGCTCTGGCAGAGCCTCTCAGGAGATCATTATATCAGGCTTCTGTCAGCAAGTACTTTTTGGTATCCACAATAGTGTCTGGGATGGGTGATTTTATTTGGGATGGATCCCCAGGTGGGGCAGTCTCTGAATGGTCTTTCCTTCAGTCTCTGCTCCTTACTGTGTCTCCATATTTGCTCCCCTGAATATGTGAAACACCAAAGAACCCACACTTTGGTCTTCCTTCTTTTTGAGCTTCATTTGGTCTGTCCATTGTACCTCGAATATTCTGAGCTTTTGGACCATCAGTGAGTGCATACCATGTGAGTCCTTTTGTGACTGGGTTACCTTACTCAGGATATTTTCTAGTTCCATCCATTTGCCTATGAATTTCATGAAGTCATTGTTTTTAATAGTTGAGTAGTACTCCATTGTGCAAATGCACCACATTTTCTTTATCCCTTCCTCTTTTGAAGGACATCTGGGTTCTTTCCAGCTTGTGGCTATTATAAATAAGACTGCTATGAACATGTGGTTTCATATCTTAATCCAAATACAACTGGACCTAGTACTCTCTATTAAGAACAAAGCCTATTCACCATCTGATGGTAGGAAAATAGCTGTAGGCTAAGGCTTTAAATATATAACAGAATTTTTTTTAGCTGTACACACCAAGATGTGTGGTATTTTGTAAAGGATTAGATAGTGTTGCCTTGATAACGCCTCAGACTTTAGTTTTGTTGCACACATCATCATCTGTTTTATGTGTCTGGATGATTTAAGTAGCCATTACAGACAAGAGAATACAAGCTCTTTAGGCATAGAGTGAGAACATAGAAATTCAGCATCATTCAACACATACTCATATTTCTCTTAGAGCATTGATAGGTATTGGACGTGTACTACACTAAATTAATGATATATATGCTTTAAAATTGTTTTTGAAAATAGTGTCGTCAATTTTTTCAGCAATGTCTACTGAACTCTTCTTCTAATTGTATTCATAAGTGAATTAACGGGCAAAAGAATGTATGTCATTTTCTTGTGATTTTATGTATTATTTAAGAGTATTCTGGCATGCTAAAATAGCTTAATATTTTACTTCACAACCCTTATTTGTAATTAGCATAATGTAAAATATAAATTTGTGTCTTTCAGATCGAACCAAGCCTTAGCCTGGAGTTTCAATAAACTTATGAGTTTGTTTACTTCTAAAAAGTGTTTCACACAATATATTTCGATCAAAAGTTTTCAATCCCATTCAGTCAAGACCTTCATCCACCTTCCTACCCAAGCTCTACAGAAACATGGAGGTCAATTTGTGTTGACCAACTAAATAAAGTAAATAAGAATGATGATATTCAGCAGTAAGTCTCCAAGAGGACAATTATATCTGGCAAACAGAAGTTACATTTACAACACATAGTATTTAATTCCCTTCCTCCCTGTCAACATTTATGTGTACAGTTATAGTTATTATTGAGAAATTTTATAGGAAAGTCATACTTCATCAGCTTAATTTAAACAAGAAACTTTGATTCAAATATTTGTTGGATTTTACAGTTCTTGCCATCAGTCATATAGTACTTAAGCTCAAAATTCACAACATAGTCACAAAGTGGATGTTTATAGGCAATACCTTTTAAAACATGACTGTAAGACACAGAATTTTAGGCTCCAAGTGTCAGAGTACTATATTTATGTACCTTTTCATGTTTATTGCTGTTTGTTAGTTTGTGACAGGATTTTGTTCTATAGCAAAGGTTTTCTTGCGATTCTCTGCAATCGTCCTGCCCAATTCCACTAAGCATTGTACTTAGAGGCTTGAACATTCATGCTTAGTATCTAATTATATAAAAGAGTTCTACGTTACATTGAAAGTTTATTATGTTTTTCAAAAATGGCTTTCTCTCACTTAAATACCTTTATTTTCTCAGTTTTCTTTCATGTGCTACCATCAAATATATCATTTGGCTTCTCTCTTATTGTCTCCTACCTGCTTTTATTGTTTTTTTAAACTATATAGCTTATAGTTTGATATGATCTGGATTGTAAAAATCATAGTGAATACTACTTGTCTTGATCATAACACAAGTACTCTGTAATTTTACCCTAGCTGGTTTATTAGCTCTCAGAGCACACCATTAATTTATATTGAGCTAGTGGTCTGCCCAAACTCCTTAAGTGGGTTTACATTGATCTTTGAACCCAACTTCCAACCATCCTGTTGCTAAATGGTTCATTTCAACTTTTATATTTTTACCTATTCTTTTTAGGTTTGGTGATCCCTTCCTATACTGAGCATGCTTTATTGTCAATTGTGTATTTCACAAAGACTTCTTTGGCTATAAACCTCTTAACCCACTTGGGATCAGGTATACAGATTTATGGCAGGCCACTGGAGCTCCTCTAGATTGACATAGATGAATTGACACAGAACTCCTGCTTGTTGAGTTAGGTACCAATCCACACCAGTGTACCATCACACAGCCACGTAGAGAACATACTGAGAGGATGACAGCCCTAGTCAAATGCTTACGGAAATAAAGACAAATAGCCGTGTGGGACATGTCAGACCACAAAGCTTGCCTAATTTAGCAAAGGCTACATTTCATTTAAGTAGTTCTTTCTCAGTAACTCCATGCATGCCCTTTATCAACACTTTAAAAAAATAAAATCTAACAATTTTTACAAGTTATTTCAAGAAGCCTATTTAAGAAAGTTTCCCAGATTTTTGCAATACTCTTATTTATTCACTTCATTTTTTAAAGAAAATCAGAACACTTTTATAGAACTCTGTAATGTCTTTTAAATGTCAGATAGAAATGGTTGTCACGCATGTAACTCACATAGATGGATGTGTAGTTTCTCAGTATTGGATCCAGCCAATTAAATCATTTATTTCCATTTGAAATATTACTTAACAATACTTTAGAATAGAAAGCTTAAAATTTTTCCATCATATGTTTATTCTTATGGTAGTGAGAGGTTACCACCATGGGACATTCAGTGGCCTGAGTTTTAAGAGGCTAGTAAGTGAATGCTGCCCAAAGTACAGAAATAGTGTGAGAGAAAAGCACAGTATATCTTTTGAAAATTGTATTTGCTTTAATTTATTTACCAGTAAGGCTGACAATTATATCTTAGGAATTATACAAAATTAGTCTAGGAATAAGTACCTAACTATAATCACACAGATATTAATAATTATTAACACATTTAATCCCTCCAAAATGAAGATTATTGTTTAATTTTAATTTTAATATATTTTACCTCAAAGGACAGAAAGGAATATAATTAATTATTCTGATATTTCCATTTTTTTTCATTTTCTATATTCTTTGTTTACATCCCAAAGGCTTTCCCCTTTCCCAGTTCCCCCCTCACCATAAGTCCCAAAAGTCCTCTTCCCCCCCACATTGCCTAATCACACCCCCCCACACCATTTCTCTGTTCTGGTACTCTCCTACAAAGCTGGATCCAGTCTTTTTGGGACCAGGGTCCTCACCTTCCTTCTTCTTGGGAATCTTTTGATTTGCTAATTGTGCCTTGAGTATTCAGAGCTTCTGGGCTCACTAATATTCACGTATCAGTGATTGCATTTCATGTGTATCCTTTTGTGATTGGGTTAACTCACTCAGGATGATATTTTCCAGATCCAACCATTTGCTTACAAATTGCATGAATTCATTATTTTTAATTGCTTAGTAGTATTCCATTGTATAAATATACCACATTTTCTGTATCTATTCCTCCTTTGAGGGACATCTGGGCTCCTTCCAACTTCTGGCTATTATAAATAAGGCTGCTATGAACATAGTAGAGCCTGTGTCTTTATTGCATGCAGGGAAATCCTCTGGGTATATACCCAGGAGTGGTATGACATTTTTAAGTACCTATTGATATAGTTCAGTTATCTCAGGAGCAGGATACTGACTCAGAATTACACTTTGATTGCCATGTCATTCTGTCATTTATAACTCAAGATCTATATGAAAAAAAAAGATTTTTAAATAAATAGGCCTCTTTCTTGAGTGTACTGAATCCTATCCTGTCTGAACTGTAGTAGTCAGGTTTCCATGGTGAAAACCAGAGTCAAAATCTAGGCATAGGCTCTCTTTTCAATTTTAAATATTGACAAGTCAACTACCTATTTTATCTTAAATCCCAAGTAACTCATGAAGCTGAAGAATAGGTTGTGTCTATGAAGACAACATTTGAATCAACACAAAGAAAGGTGTATTGAGTCAAAGTATTGTATTAATACAATCCAAATTTGATTCTGTGCTCTTCAGAGTTGATGCATACTGTTACTTAGATCAAGAAATTTCCACTTTTTCCCATGTAATAATTCAAATTTATAGTATATACTCTGAATATTTTAATAAATGATTCTAATTCTCTGCATTCATAAAGTACTTGGAGCTTCAATAAACAAAAAAAAAATAGAAGTTTCCTTTTAAAACTAGCATTTAAATTAGAAATTTCTATTAACACTTTCTCTAATTTCAAAGGCTTATAACAGATGCCTGCCTATTTCTTTTTTGTTTTGTTGATTTTTCTTTCATCCTGTGCCAAAGTGTTTCACGTCTACACTTTTATGAGCAACTTTTATCTTGCCTGCTTTGTAATCCTGTTTGATATAGTATAAAACAGTCTCCCCATGCATCATTCTTTGCCAATTTTTATTAGAATCTCAAGTATTATAAACATTCTATTCATGATGATAAAAAGGGCCTGTGTAGTACTTTGGCCCTTTCTCTTTATATCATATTTAATCCAGTTTTCTAAGTTTTAATTGCTCTTCAAAATAATCACCCTTGATATTTACATGTTTGAATTGCAGTTCATCCAAACTCATCTTTCACTCAAATATTCAAAAGTAGTCTTTTGCAATAAAAAAACACTTTAGTCTATGATTTAGCCAACCACGATACAATTGAAACTAATATGAATATCGCTAAATACTCAATCATACCTGCAAACCATACAGTCATTTAGGCTCATTCTTAACTTTATAGTCTCTCTTTTTTTGTTGTTTTGTTCTGTTTTTATTAGATATTTTCTTTGTTTACATTTCAAATGTTGTCCCCCTTCCCGGTCCACCCCCCAGAAAATCCCCTAACCTACCCTTCACCCCAGCCTCGCTCACCAATCCACTCACTCTTGCTTCCCTGCCCTGTTATTCCCTATACTGGAGCATCTAGCCTTCTCAGGACCAAGGGCCTCTCCTCCCTTTGATGTCCAACAAGGCCATCCTCTGTTGCATATGCATCTGGAGCCATAATTCCCTCCGAGTACCCTTTGATTAGTAATTTAGTCCCTGGGAGCTCCGGGGGTACTGGTTGGTTCATATTGCTATTCCTCCTATGGGGCTGCAAGCTCCTTCTGTTCCTTCTGTCCTTTTCTAGGTTCTCCATTGGGGACCCTGTGCTCAGTTCAATGGTTGGATGACAGTGTCCCCCTCTGTATTTGCCATGCACTGGCAGAGCCTCCCAGGTGATAGCTATATCAGGCTCCTGTCAGCAAGCACTTGTTGGCATCTGCAATAGTGTATGGGTTTTGTAACTGTATATGGGGTGGATCCCTAGGTGAGGTAGTCTCTGGATGGTCTTTCCCTCAGTCTCTGCTCCACACTTTGTCTCCGTATCTCCTCCTCTGGGTATTTTGTTCACCCTTCTAAGGAGGACCAGAGTATTCATACTTTGTTCTTACTTCTTCATGAGTCTCATTTGGTCTGTGAGTCGTATATTGGATTCTCTTTTCAAAGTATAAATTTTTTGTAGTATTTTTCCTTCCCATATATCAGAAATTAAGCCTGCAAAACTTTATATTTAAGGCACATTGGCAGACAGTCATGGTTTTGCAAAAATGAGCACACACAGAAAAACAAAGTAGACAAGAGTTTTAGAAATATAAACTTAATTTTATAATAGTAACAATGTAATTAAAGTTGATTAAATTTTACCAAATAATATGTTGTATTTTAACCTCCCTAAATTTATATAGCAAGCTAATCATACTAATGGCACATGGAGATAATTCAAGTATCTCTTTATTTTAACCCGTAAGTATTCACATGAGTAAGAGGAAGACAATGTTGTCACTGATCCAAGGACATAATGGAAATCAGTTTCTGACAAAGCATGTATCGTCCTTGAAAGCTGCCCAGACAAAATGAGGGGTTCATCAGTACTTCATTTAATAAAGAATATGTCAAGGATATCCCTACTGATGTTGCAATACATGACAACTATTGTGGCTTTAAAAATCATTACTTAGTAGGAGTTAACAGTATAACTAGCATAATGATATGTTATCTCTTGTAGTATATGTCTGATATAAGAATTTGGTTAAATAGAAGGATTTTAAATGTAGAATATTTATTCATAGAAAACAAACGCAATTTAAGATTCTGGCCTCCTTGCCTAATGGGTGCATCCGAGTTAAGGTTGAAAGAGCGAAATGATACAAGAACTTTAGCAGACATCCTAGATGTTTATACTCTTTTACTTTAATCTCTCATACCTTTTTTTATTGGACATATTCTATATTTACAATTCATTTCCCTTTTTCTGGTTCCCCACTGCCCATTCTTCAACTTCCATGCTTAATATTACATGAAAATTTTAAAAGTTTTTTGTGGAACACATCTACATGAATAGGAAACATCTTTTTTTCCTAATTCTAGAGAAAGATTCACTTAAAACCAGAGTCACTTAAAACCATATAACTTGTAATTATAGAGCATATTAATATTTTCTAAGGTTTCCCTATAGTAAACAATGGAAAGATCAATAATATACTCATAAAAATTTTGAGTGTTAAAAAAAATCTTCATTCAACTTTTTGGGGTCATTACTCCATTTTTTTTTCCATTTAAGCAATTCATTTTAAATCCCTTTTTACACATGAGCCTACATTGATATTTTCATCTAAACACTAATGTTAGTTGAAAAGAATAGAGGGTAGAATATATTCAATGATCCTGAGTAAAAGACCACTCAGTGGAAGGCGTTTCAAAGACAAAGCAGGGATAAGGATATTGATAACATTTACTAACAACATGCGTGCTTTCTTCCCTCTGAATCAGCGGCAATTTAGGAATGTTCAAGCACACATTTTTTTAATACTGAAAATGCACATATATGAACTCTGGATTTAGCAAGCTGCAAAGAAAAGTCTTGCTGCACTTCGCTGCCCTGTAATAGTTAAATCTCTTTCCCATAGGCTGCAATCTGTAAGTCAGGTCTGGAAGGCAGCAGAGGCAACCTGGACTTGAAGTAACACTTCTGTTGTCAAGGGTTACTGGTGGGGGAAGGGAAGACCACAGAGAAAAAGAGTTATAGAAATGAAGAAGGATCCTGGAACACACTACATAAATTCAAATGTTATACCTGTACTTGGAATAAGATCTGGATTCTCTTGTCTATTTTTCTTGCATTTTCATTTATTTACTTAACACATGACTGGCGAATTTGTTGGTTTGGAGAAGCTGGCTGTATCACGTGAAAACATCATTCAGCAGAAAAATATATATCTTATAATTCTGTAATCGGATTTGACTACTCTATGAACACTTACATCTGAGTACAAGGAAGCCTTCCATTCTACCTTACTGTAACATCAGCAAATATAAATGAATGAATGAATAAATAAATAATGGGGCTTGCTGAAAAGTCTGGGTCATTTCAGTGTAGGTAAGAATTGTCTGCTTCCAAATTAAAGTCCAAAGACAGTGCTATGTTTATAAGCTTAGACTCAGCTCTCAACATGCTATTGTTTTTCACATCAGTTGCCTAGTGTTAAATGATTAGCTCTGAACACGGAGAAACAAGTAATATTACACAGACTGAGCAAGTGGCATATATGTGTTTAGGAAAAAAATTATGTGTACATATATATGCATACTATATGTATAAACAGCCAAGTAGAGCTGGATTATTGAGCTAATGATTGAACTACACAAATATAAAGTATATATATACTGTACAGTATATATGCTGTATATAATATATAAATACATTTGTACCCATATCTATATTATATGTAACAATAATTAGTATTAAAAAGGAGCCAGAGATATGAAAGAGGGCAGGGAAGAGTGTGTGGAGAGGTTTTGAAGGAGGAAAGAGGATAGGGAAATTGTGGAATTATAATTTCAAATATAAAAGGAACAACTTAACCTTAAAATTAGTATATATACTGTAAAATTTTGAAGTTCCCTTTCATGGTGATATACTGAAATGTATACTGACAGTGTTAACAATGCTTGCAGTTCCCAGTCACAGGGGTCACTGTGGATCTCCTGGTTCTGCACGTTATCCATTCATATCTCCAATAGATTAGCTGAGACAGGGAAATGGACAAAGAAAACATGGCAATTAACAAAGTGTACTTGACAAATCGCGGTCTCGTTGATATGTTACAATGATGTATATCTTCATGCCACAGTATAAAAGAAACAAACATCCAAAATCTCTGAATTTCTCATTTTGTAAAAGAGAAACGATGCCTGTGTCATTGTCTTTAATGCCTTTAAGGAAAAAAAAAGTACTTGAGGAAATCTCTCAGGTTTCATAATTGGCACACACATTTTGGGTTCTGCCATTTTAATCCACTTAAGTTATTGGAATACCCATGCATTTTCATGAATAAAACTGGGTGTTATTTTACTTCTGCGAAGTGCAGAAGTGTTTGGCCAATTAGCATGGCTTGGATCCGTAAGAGTCCTGCATTAGCAAAAGCAAGAGGGAGATTTTCCTGCCAAAATATCCCTGTGATTCTTTTTCTTTTCCTTCAGAAAATATTCTTTGAAAATCCTTTGTATTATCAAAGCCACCCCACAGACAATTAAAAGCAGATATGAAATGATAGATCACATGACCGGAGTTTGAAAGTGAAGGCTTTCCCCCCCTTGGTTAAACATCGCAGCAGGCATTACAATACCAAAGGCAACGAATCAATTAAATCCATTTTCCCCTTGGCGTCTCCAAAGCTGCGCGCCCAGTGTTGCTGTATAGTTTAGAGATGGAGCTAGGACCCAGGGGCCTCCGCAGCCACCAATAGAAGCGCACACTTGGACCTATTTGTATGCAATGCCGTGTGCTCTGCGCATTAATAGTAATACAGATAACGGGTATGAAAGAATTCTCTACTGAAGAAGGATTGAATATTTTTCCAGGCTGCTGAGACCGAGAGGAAATCTGACTCGCCTCTCCCCGTTCCTCACTCATACTGAAAAAGTCTCAGAGGCTTTTGCTGGGTTTAAACTCGGGGAGGCTATTCTCTGCAGAGCAAAGTTGGAGGGCTGCGCCTGCATCGGGGAGCTGCTGGATTGCTGAATAGAATCTTATGGAAGGGTAAGTCTTGCAAAATGACTGCAAAGGTAGAAGCTCGGGCTTTGGAACCGTGAAAGAAGTCGCATGGTTTTCCGGTGACGGTCGGTGGAGTGGTTGCCTGGGTGCGGAAGAGACTGCAGTTTGTCCAGAAATTGTGAAGGATGCACCCGGGGATTTGGGGAGGGTACAATCAAAAGCCTTCAGGCTGAATGGGAAATTGCAGCCTTGAGCTCTGGCGGGATTCAACAAGTTTCCCCCGCAGAGATGTAGAGATGTGGTGTATGTTTTGTTACCCTGCAAGTTGGTCCAGGTGTCTCTTATGAGCGAGCTGTGCTTGCTTAACAAAGAAGTTTCTGGATTTTTTTTTTTTTTTTTTTTTTGCCTGTGTTTTATGGCTCGGTTAATCCTTATTTGAGAGGGATCTGTGCAGCATTTGGGTCTCTTGGGTACACAAGGGAACTGCCTCATGGGGAGTTCCGATTTTCAGGATCCTGCTGGGTTTGGACTGGGCAAGTTTGCTGTGTGATCCGAGGGTCTCTCGGAGCGCAAGGGTTGGTATTACGTGGAAAGATACAGAAAGCATGCTCGGACGAGCTCCCAAACTTTGAAAGCATTCTCTGAGAATGGGTGGGGAGTGGGGACTTTGGAATCCCTCATTGCTAGGTGAATTGGGTGGAACTCTTAGAGCTCCGTAGGTGATAGAGTTTATTGAGACCTTTCATTCCAACCTACACCTTTTGGCTTTGGAAGCCAGCCGTAGTGGAGATGTGAAGAAGATGGGGAATTAAAACAAAACCGTGTTTGCGGGGGTGGGAGGAGGAGGGTGCGCATAATATGAGAGAGGTAAAGGGGGTGGGAAGGAGAGCTGATGGATGAATGAACCCCATCTTTCACACACAAAAACCTCACTCTCAGGACATGCCAGGAGTCTCTCCAGTTGGTGGCGTTTAGCCGCAAAACCTATTACAGGGAGATCCGGGAGCCTCTTCGCTCTCGATGAAGTCCTTTTAGGGGCTTTTCAGCGCCTTCTCTAGGTCCTGTCTTGCCTCCACTCTCGGATCATCCCCACCTGAGACAGGAGCTTGACCCGAGAGTGCGCCAGTGGGCTAGCCAGCCCCCCATCTCTGCGGACACAATAGGGAGAGGCTTGCGAGCAGCCAATGCGGGTTGTGGGCTGGCTCTCCAGAACATCCCGCTGCCGCAGACCGGACTGCTGATCTGCTTTGCTCCGGGGCATTGGAGGCTGCCTTGGTTCAGCAGCCTCACGCTATAAAATTCACACACGCTCGCACCTGGGCAGGAAGGTCTCTGATTACCATTGTAGCAGGGCATTGCTCCC
Source organism: Apodemus agrarius (assembly GCA_964023405.1). NCBI lineage: Eukaryota > Metazoa > Chordata > Mammalia > Rodentia > Muridae > Apodemus > Apodemus agrarius. Next base: position 26,465,288 of record OZ030018.1, on the reverse strand, counting down.
GGCTGAAGAGTGCTTTGCTAGAAAGAATGCCTCCCCCTCTTACTCATTCTGGGGCTCCAGAGAAATCTGTGCTGCTATGCGAAGATTCCTCGATTGCACCAAAGCAGCTTAGGAGACCTGCCCTTCAAAAGGGAGACTATCCAGGAGAAGAGGGAAAAAAATACTGTTGAGATTTTAGGAAGAGAAAGGAAACAATCCAGGTCCTTGGTCCTTCTTTCCTGGCCTCTTTCAGGTGGATGGGCTTAGATGGGGGGTGGGAGGGGCGGGGGGGGTCTCTGAAACCGAAGAGGCAGGCTTCCAGACGCGGGAGCTCACCAGAGACTCCTGCAGATGAAGGGAAAGAGATGGCAGGGCAGGAGGCTTCATTTTGCAGTGTCATTTAACCCGACCTTAGCACCTCCCACCCTTTCAGGCCCTCAGCAGGGAGTGCCCGACCTTGTAAATTCCCCTGTGTATCTATCTGTCTAGTGGGGGGAGAAAAAAAAAAACTTCATGAAGCTGTTGAGATTTACAAAGGAGTATGAAAATTAGTAAGTGTGTGTGTGTGTGTGTGTGTGTGTGTGTGTGTGTAAGCAGTACCAGAGTATTTGGTCATTGATTTTTCAGCCCCCCCCCACCCCTTCCCTGAACACTAGAATCTAGAGGGGAGCCTGTATTCTATAGAACAGTTTTTCTAAGGAACACTTAGAAGAAATGCATCCCTTTGAACACACTGAGGATTAATTACACTGTCGCTGCATTTATCCTCCATCCTGTGTCCTCTTTGTTTTGGCTATTTGAGAATTAGGATAGACTATTAGAGGCTGTGTTTGGAGAAACCTGCTGGCGTATCTGGAAAAAACAACCAGCACACAGATAACTGAATTTTCAACTTGGAGCCTCCCAGGACATTTTTGTGGGATAGTGGGTTTGCCATACAAGACCTGTTTGCTTTCTCTCTTGAGGTTCGAAATCAAATGAAGGGGATGGGGGGGGGAGAAGAGAGACAGACAGACACACACACACACACACACACACACACACACAGAGAGAGAGAGAGAGAGAGAGAGAGAGAGAGAGAGAACGAGAACACAGGTGCAACCATCCAGAAAAATATCAAGTTGATAATAGCTTATTCAGTAGAAATCTATTATGTACCCAAAGATACTAAACATGAAGGACATGTGCGCATGAAGGTATGCATTTCATGTCACTGCCATGGGTCTTGGATTTCTGTCAGCTTAGCATCTCTCTGCACCTCTTCCTGCTCTATGAATCAATCTATCCTTGTCCAGTCTGCAAAACTGAAGCACAGCACCACAGCTGCAGATGCCTGGTGGAAGCTTACTACAGCAAACAGCTTTTAATCACAGGTTTGCTGCATTTCCCCCCACTTCCTCCCTTTGGCTTGCATTCCCTTCCCCTGTCCTTGAACCCCCTATTACCATCTCCTGGGCTATATCCACAGAAGGTTAGGTGCTTCTGGTGATATAGCACGGTGCTACTCATGGGTGGAGCTGCCTGGGGAAGTCACATAGCTTGAAAGCTGACCTTTTTTTTCCTTACCCTCAAACTGCACAAAAGACAGAATAAATACCCTAATGTATCCCCCCAAAGACAAACATTTTCTCCTACATAATTGTCTTATTTCCAGCATAACCAGATCCATTCAAATATGCAATAGCATTGATGAGAGATGGAAAGGAGGCTCTGCCCTCCTGTGCAGTGTGCACCATTTGGAAGCCAGTGCTCCGTGTTCTGCTCAGCAGTCTCATCTTTGGCACCTATCTATACTTGATATATTAGGGTTATTTTTATTTAAGCCACATTTAATATGTTACTTTCCTTAGGAGGCTAGTCCACTCTGGGCACTGCATGCATAGACAAGGGGAAAAACAAACAAAAACAAACAAACAAAAAAACCCAAAAAGGCAAAGCCACAAAAGCCAGAGCTTGGCAGCATGATAAATGACCAGGTGTGCTGCACCATTTGAAATGTAATCCGAGATGAAGTCCCACCAATTCACTGGCAAAAAGGGAAAGCTTCGTTTGCATAGAAAAATCAACTGAGTTCTCTCACTTTCTTTCCTAAAATATACACGTTTCGAACAAAGCATGGCATTATAGAGTAGGCTAAATTATAACCTTGGTCTATAATCACCCATCCTACAAACTCATCGTTAAAATGAGCTTTGTCATTGCCAATCCCTTGGCATCCATACCTAACTATATCCACGCTTTATGAATAAGATAACTTTCTTGATTCCATAAGGAATCGAGGCCCTAGAAGAGCAGCTGATTTATCTACCTCCATGCACGCCAGTAGTCCCCTTTTGGAATTTCTGAATTCTCTTCCTGCAGGTTGTATATACATACATACATGAAGATAGGGTGCTATTTAGTAAACATCAACATTAATGAGTTCTGGAATCCAAAAGATTCCTGAAGATGATTCCATGTAGGTATAAAAAAAAATGACAATAAATATTACTGTTTGTTCAGTTGTTATTTTATGTGCAAGAGGTTTTTTTTCATTAATTATTCTATTTATTTACATTTCAAATGTCCTTCTTCCAGGTCACCTCTCCTGCAGCCCTCCCCCATTCTGTCCCCTTCCCCTTCACCTCTAAGAGGGTGCTCCCCCACTCATCTACCCACTGCCCCTTCATCCCTCCAGCATTCCCCTTCTCTGGGGCATCAAACCTCCACAGGACCAAGCACATCCCCTCCTACTGAACACAGACAAGGCAGTCCTCTTAAGTTTTTTAGTTGGCTTAATCCCTGAGAGCTCTCAGGGATCTGGTTAGTTGATACTGTTGCTCTTCCCATGGGCTTGCAATCCCCTTGAGTTCCTTGAGACCCCTAACTCTTCCATAGGGATCTCCTGGCTCAGTCCAATGGTTGGCTGTAAATATCTGTCTCAGTTAAGTGCTGGCAGAACTTCCCAGAGGACAGCCATGCCAGATTCCTGCCTTCAAGCACATCTTGGCATCAGCCATAGTGTCAAGGTTTGGTGCCTGCAAATGGGAGGAGTCCCAAGTTGGGGTGGTTTCCATTTTCTGTACCTGCATTTTATTTAGACAGGAACAATTCTGAATAGTCAAAAATTTTGAGATGGGTAGGCGGTCACATCCTTCAACTAGGAGCCACATCTAAGAAATTCCATCTCCCGACTCTTACACATTCAGGCTAAGGTCATCCTCACTGGGTCCTGGGAGCCAGTCACATCTCTGGTGTCTGGAACTTTCTAGTGAATCCCCACCCTCTTTCCTACCCAACACTGCTGCATATTTCTATTCATTCTCCAGGCCCTCTGACATCTCTCCTGTTCCTGCCCCCATACCTGATTCTGCTCCCCTTTTCCCTTTCCCTCTCCATTCTCCCACCTTGGTCCCTTCCTCCCTCTGCCTCCCATGATTATTTTGTCCCCCACCCCTCTAAGTGGGATTGAAGCAGCCACACTTGGGCCTTCCCTCTCATTAGGCTTCATATTATCTGTGAGCTTTATCATGCGTATTCTGATCTTTTTGGTTAACATCCACTTACATCCATACACAGTGAGTACATACTATGTATGTCTGAACTTTTTGGTTAATATCCACTTACATCCATACACAGTGAGTATGTATGTATGTATGTCCTTTTGGGTCTGGCTTACCTCACTCAGGATGATATTTTCTAGTTGTACCCATTTTCCTGCAATACTTGTAATGTCCTTGATTGTAATATTGATTACTTGATTGTAATATAGAATACTTGATTGAGTAGTATTCTACTTTTCTGTATCCATTCTTCAATTGAGGGGCATCTTGGTTATTTCATGTTTCTGAGTATTAAAAATAAGGCTGATATGAACGTAGTAGAGCATGTGTTCTTGTGATATAGTGGAGCATCTTTTGGGAATATGCCCAGGAGTGGTACAGTTAGGTCTTCAGGTAGAACTATATTCAGCTTTCTGGCGAACAGCCAGAATGATTTCCAGAGTGGTTGTACCAGTTTGCAATCTCACCAGCAATGGAGGAGTGTTCCTCATTCTCCACATCCTTGCCAGCATCTGCTGCCACTTTAATTATCTTAGCCATTCTGATTGGTGTAAGGTGGAATCTCAGGATCATTTTGATTTGCATTTCAATGAAGACTAAGGATGAGAAGTAGTTCTTTACTTCTAGGCCATTCTTGATTCATGAATTCTCTTGTTTTGCTCTGTAGCCCATTTTAAAATTGGGCCATTTGATTTTCTGGAGTCTAACTTTTTGAGTTCATTGTATACTTTTGATATTAGCCCTCTATCAGACATAGGGTTAGTAAATATATTTTCCCAATCTGTAGCCTGCTGTTTTCTCTTATTGACACTGTCTTTGCCTTACAGAAGCTTTTCAGTTTCATGAAGTCCCATGTGTCAATTGTTGATCTTATAGCCTGAGCCATTGGTAATCAGTTCAGAAAAATTTCCCTGGTGCCATTGGGTTAGAAGCTATTTTTCCACTTTATCTTCTAATAGATTCAGTGTATTTGGTTTCATGTGGAGGTCCTTGATCCACTTGGACTTGAGTTTTGTACAAGGTGATAAATATGGATCAATTCGCATCTTCTTCATGCAGACTACCAGCTGGACAAGAACCATTTGTTGAAAATGCTTTCTTTTTACACACTGTATGATTTTGGCTTCTTTGTCAAAGATCAAATGTCCATAGGTGTGGGTTTATTTCTGGGTTTTCAAGTTTACAATTCTATTCCGTTGATTGATCTATCTGTCTCTTTACCCATGTGATTTTTTTTCCTTTTTTTTTTTGCAATTACTTTTTATTTTCTATATTCTTTGTTTACATTCCAAAGGCTTTCCCCTTTCCCAGTCGCCCCCCCAACATATGTCCCATAAGTCCTCTCCCCTCCAACTATTCCCCAATCATCCCCCCCACCACCATTTCTCTGTTCTGGATCTACAAAACTGGATCCAATCTTTTCAGGCCCAGGGTCCTCTCCTTTCTTCTTCTTGGGAATCATTTGACTTGCTAATTGTGCCTTGAGTATTTAGGGCTTCTGGGCTCATTAATATGCACTTATCAGTGATTGCATTTCATGTGTATTCTTTTGTGATTGGGTTAACTCTCTTAGGATGATATTTTCCAGATCTAACCATTTACCTACAAATTGCATGAATTCATTATTTTTAATTGCTGAGTAGTATTCCATTGTATAAATATACCACATTTTCTGTATCCATTCCTCCTTTGAGGGATTTCTGGGCTCCTTCCAATTTCTGGCTATTATAAACAAGGCTGCTATGAACATAGTGGAGCATGTGTCTTTATTGTATGCAGGGGAATCCTCTGGGTATATGCCCAGGAGTGGTCTGACAGGGTCCTCTGGAAGTGACATGCCCAATTTTCTGAGGAACTGCCAAACTGATTTCCAGAGAAGTTTTACCATTTTGCAATCCCACCAACAGTGGAGGAGTGTTCCTCTTTCTCCACATCCTCGCCAGCACCTATTGTCTCTTAAGTTTTTAATCTTAGCCATTCTGACTGGTGTGAGGTGGAATCTCAGGGTTGTTTTGATTTGCATTTCCCTGATGACTAATGATGTTGAACATCTTTTAAGGTGTTTCTCGGCCATCCGAATTTCTTCTGGTGAAAATTCTTTGTTTAGCTCTGTACCCCATTTTTTGATAGGGTTATTTGGTTCTTTGGGGTCTAACTTCTTGAGTTCTTTGTATATATTGGATATTAGCCCTCTGTCGGATGTGGGGTTGGTGAAGATCTTTTCCCACTTTGTTGGTTGCTGTTTTGTCCTTCTGACAGTGTCCTTTGCCTTACAGAAACTTTGTAATTTTATGAGGTCCCATTTGTCAATTCTTGATCTTAGAGCATAAGCTATTGGTGTTCTGTTCAGGAGCTTTCCCCCTGTGCCCATGTCCTCCAGGGTCTTCCCAAGTTTCTTTTCTAATAGTTTCAGTGTGTCTGGTTTTATGTGGAGGTCCTTGATCCACTTGGAGTTGATCTTAGTACAAGGAGATAAGAGTGGGTCGATTCGCATTCTTCTGCATGTTGACCTCCAGTTGAACCAGCACCATTTGTTGAAAAGGCTATCTTTTTTCCACTGGATGGTTGTGGCTCCTTTATCAAAGATCAAGTGACCATAAATCTGTGGGTTCATTTCTGGGTCTTCAATCCTATTCCATTGTATTGCTCTGTAGTAGAGCTTGAGATCAGGGATGGTGATTCCCCCAGAAGTTCATTTATTGAGAATTACTTTCTCTATCCTCTTTTGTTGTTGTTATTGTTGTTGTTGCTGTTTCTGTTGTTATTCCATATGAAGTTGAGAATTGCCCTTTCTATCATTGTGATGTTAATCTTACCTATCCATGACCACGGGAGATCTTTCCATCTTCTGAGGTCTTGTGGTTTTTTTTTGTTTGTTTGTTTGTTTTGTTGTTGTTGTTGTTGTTGTTGTAATTCAGATCTTTCACTTGCTTGGTGTGATGCTTTGTATATGCTTGGTCCAGGGAGTGGCACTATTAGTAGGTGTAGCCTGGTTGATATCTGTTCACAGCAGTAAAACCCTAACTAAAATAGAAGTTTTAGGGTATTGTTGTGATAGTACTGATCATGCTTTTGTTTGGAAAAATGAAGATTTGGGGACTTCGGGTTTGGAAAGCAGTGGAATGCTTTAAATGGGGATTAACGAACCCATACTAGTAAGAAATATGAAATATTTTTTTGCTGAGAGTAATTTGAACTGTTCAGACCTGGAAGAGGTTTCAGAGGAGAAGAGTTTCAGTATGTCCTTTAGAGACTGTTTTGTGCTATTGTGGTGAAGAATGTGGCTGCTTTTTGCCCTTGTCTGAAAAGTCTACCTAATGGTAAGATAAAGAGATTTATGTTAATTGGATTGACAAAGGAAGTCTCAGAAATGCCCAGCAGAGAGTTTGTTCTCTGGTTAAATTTCATGACGAGCATTTTGAACAAGCCTTTTAAGCTTAGAAATGAATAATGTAAATGATGTTTCCAGTATTAAAGGGGTACCAGGAAGTGAAATAGGGCTGAATCTTGTGTTCTAGGAGATGACAGATTAAGGCAATAAAACTTTGGGGCAAGATCCTACCTACCTAAATTTAGGTCCAGGCATGGTGGTACACATCTTTAATCCCAGGAGACAGCCATACAGATCTCTGAGCAAGATCTCTGTCAATCTACAGAGTAAGATCCAGGATAGCCAGTACAGCAAGCTTAGACAGTGAAACAGTTGGAAAACAGAAAGCTGGTGACAATGTAATAGAACAAGGGGTCATGTTCCAGCTCCTGCAAGCAGCAGAACTCAGCAGCTTCAATAATGTGACTCTGGCTTTAAAGTGAGAAATAGAAGGGACTACTGGGACAGTTGATGGTATGAAATTAGTGATGATTAAAAAAGACCAGAATCACTGAGATGAAAGCTTTTGGAAAGTGTTTTCTGAGAACACAGAGGCTGTGTTTCAGAGATAGCCAAGGATGTACATCATACTGCAGCTGTACTTGGTAATGTGTAAGAGTCACCCAGGTGGTACTGGTTTTGAAGACAGAAGGGGTTATGAAGAGCAGCTGAGGCTTGGTACTGTGAGAGGCCATGGAAGGCTTTGGTGAAGGTGCAACTGCAGTTGCAGTTGACAGCCCAGGACTGAAGGAATCAGAGCTGGCACCATGAAGAGAGCCTATGAGAGGTTATTGGTGAAGCCTAGTTGCAGCAGAAGATCCCAGAATATTGGTGATGCTAGTGCCATGGGATGATCACTAACAACAGCAGCAGCAGTAGACTGAATCAACCTGATCTTAGAGCTACGGAGGGCAGAGCTGGAGACATGCTCCACAAGCCCTTTGGTGGAACTCTAGAAGATCATGTGTGAATCCCAGACATTGCGAAAGAAAGCTGTAACATTGAAGTTGCCTTGGAGATCACAAGATGTTTTTCAGAGCCATGGGCTATTTGCTGAGGAAAGCTGGTTACAGGGAATGAAAATAGCCCAGGGGACAGAAGTTTGCTACAGTCAACAAAGATGAAGAAGGAGATGGAAATCTAGAGACTGCTTTGATATCAGCCATGGAGATGCAGTTTCCTGTCTTGCTTTGGGGATTACAGTTAAGTGATTGGATGAATCTTAGAAGGGACATTGAACTTTGAACTTTTAACATTGTTGAGACTGCTATAGACAGTTGGGACTTTGGAAGTTAGACTAAATGTGTTTTGCATTATGCTATGTTTAGGTGTAGCCCCCATAGACTCATTTGTTTGAAAAAGCACATAAGGGCCAGGGAGTGGAATGTGATGATTTGTACATGCTTGGCCCAGGGAGTGGCACTATAAGGATGTATTCTTTTTGGAGTAGGTGTGTCACTGTGAGTGTGGGTTAAGACACTCATCCTAGCTGCCTGCAAGTCAGTATTCTGTTAGCCACCTTCAAATGAAGATGTAGAACTCTCAGATCCTCTTGCACCATGCTTGCCTAGGTGCTTCCATGCTCCTGCCTATCTGATGATAACTGACTAAACCTTTGAACCTATAAGCCAGCCCCAATAAAATATTGTCCTTATAAGAGTTGCCTTGATCATGGTATCTACTCACAACAGTAAAACCCGAAGTAAGATACCTGGTTAGAGTTACACCAAGATATTATATATTATTTGTGACTATTGTGAAGGATATTGTTCCTCTAATTTCTTTCTTAGCCAATTTATCCTTTGTACAGTGGAAGGCTAGTTACAATCCTCCCACACCAGCTTATCACTGATTTATTCTACCCTTCCAATATACTGCTTTTAAATAAATCAACTGTTTTAACTAACTGTACCTTCTTATTTTCCCTCTTATGTCAATAAAGAGTTTGACAAGTCTTTATATCTTACTTCTAATTTTCCACAATTCAAGATACCTTAAATATCCTTTAATTTACAGAACATTATGTATTTGTAGCAGAGCAATCTTTTTAAATCATTGCCAAAATGCTATAGGTAGTTAGCTAATTCTCTAGTAATAGCTAATAATTCAATATCTAGTAAATCCTACCATGTCATTTATGCTGTGTCATGACTCTAAAAGTTGAACCCTACCAGGTAAATTAATATGTCAGAAATTGTCCACCTCACTGAATCCAATGATACAGAACAGATCTTGCTTCACTTATCAAACCTGACACATTTGTATGACTAGCTTATGTTCTTTATGTTCTTTTATCAGATCTCTCTAACTGTTCTAACTCACATTTGTTGTGAATTTTGAATTTCTAAGTCAATTATCACTTGCACAGATTACTGATCAGCTCTAATTTTTCATTTGTTCATGATAGTTCTGTATTTAGAGCTTATCTTTTCCTTGTTGCCCGTAGGAACCCAGATGCTATAAACCATTTGTTGTGTTTCAATAACGAAATGCTTCTCATTTTCTTGCTAACATTGTGATCACAGCAAAATTCTTGCTTATTCTAGAAAGATCTTTATGTGATGAAAATGTATTTCTCCCTTTTATATTTGTTCCAGAAATGATTCCAGAAACAGCAAAAGCACTTATTTTATAAACTTCCATCATGACTATGATTAAGTGCTTCTTATGAGTATCTTCTCCAAGTTCAAATGTTGACATCCAAAGCTGTGGCTATCTTTTAAGCAAACATTCTCCCACATATGCTGATGTCAGAGTAAAATATTTCTCTTCCCATATATTTCTTAATCATTTGTTCATAGTTCTCTACTAGGATTATTATGAACTGCTTCAGACTTTTCATAGGAGAATAACCTTCCTGTTTGTTTAACAGGAGCTAAATTTCATCCACAGGCTCTCTCTCTCTCTCTCTCTCTCTCTCTCTCTCTCTCTCTCTCTCTCTCTCTCTCTCCCCTCAATTTCTTTCCAAAATTTCCCTGGCATTTTCTTATTCTCTCCCTACTTTGCACTGAGGACATTCTTTTCATAAAATCCAGAAAAATGAAATTTATATCCATGTGACCTTATTCATTGGTAATCTTGGATTTTTTTCAAAACACATACTTACATAGAAAATTCTGCATATTTAAATAGGAAATAAATAAAAGCAAAACATGGTAAAAAAATAACATCAAAAAGTCTTTCCACAAATATTATTAGAAATGATGAGGAATTTGTGCATGCCAAAAAATGCTATATTACAAAGGCTTCTCAGTCATATGACTCAGTAAGTCTTTATAATGTTGAGTGTATTTACATGCACTAAATTATGGGAGGTTCAAGTAATACTCTATTGGTAGTTTGGATGTTTATATATTATGATCACTATCCCTCAGTGTACAACCAGATGACTTGGTCAGAGGATTTCTCTGACTAGTTAGTTTTATTTATTATCTATGGTTTTTAATTCTCCAAATTATATTCTTATATTTGTTCTTATATTTGTAGTCTCAACAATTGGCATATTGATCCAGGATGATTGTTACAAGTTTATCATGAGTTATACAAAGTAACTCTAAGTCAATCCAAGCTAAAGAGTCAGCCCCTGTCTCAAAAATAATAGATAGATGATAGATAGATAGATAGATAGATAGATAGATAGATAGATAGATAGAATGATAGACAGATAGATAGATAGATAGATAGATAGATAGAATGATAGACAGACAGACAGACAGATAGATAGATAGATAGATAGATAGATAGATAGATAGATAGATAGATACATAGATAAATAGATACATAGATACATAGATAGATACATAGATAGATAGATAGATAGATAGATACATAGACAGACAGACAATGGATAACGATAAAAGATATTCCGAACTAACAGTGTTGTAACAAAGGTGAAAATTCGAAGAGGTGAGTAATTCAACAGGCCAGAGTCCCCATAGATATGCATAATACAATAACAGAAGTGTTAGCAAGCTCATGTGTGTACCTCTTCACAGATGTAAGAATAGCATTATCTAATAAAATCTTCTTTAGACTGTCTACTGCTGCCTATGTCTCAGCCTGCAGGCTGTAGAAATAAAAGGACTATTCTTCATAAGTCAACCTGTGTATGGTAATGTGTTGTAAGCTAACAAAGCTTAAATAAAACATCACACCATGGGCAAACAAACCATGTGCCCTAGTCACTAGAGTAGAATATATGTGACAGGTCCTTGGAAACAACTCTTCAACACTTCAATGAGCATTCCTGGTGTAACCAGGAACAGTGTTTGTCATAACGGTTGCTTCTCAGCTCAGTCAGATCAATATGGAGTTCAGGATGAAGCTATAGCACAGGTTCCTATATCTTACAGAGAATGGGAACCTTGTCTTTCTGGAGTACTATGCTTCCAAAACTAAACAATATAAAAACAAATAAAAACTGATGTGATGATTACTACCATCCAGATCCACAGCTTCTCTTCCGCCTTGGCTCGAGTCTTACACCAGAAAGCCATGCCTCTAAATGATAGAGATTCTCTGGTTCTTGATGAAGAGCATTTATTTCAATGCAGGAATCACCCTTCAGTGAACTTGGAGTTTTAAGTTTATGGAACTTTTATAATCATGACACCTTGATTACAAAGGGAGAAATGAAACATGTCTATACTTATTACCCTCATTAAATACTAAGATGGTAAATATAAAACCAAGCATCCTATCTACTCTTCTAGATTGCTTATTCTATCATGAACCACAGGATATCATTTTTTTCTCAGGAGATTTTCATTTTCAAATATTTACATTGTTATTATTTTTAATTATGTGTAACTATATATGTCTGTGTGTGGGTATGTACACATGAAGCAGGTACAGGTCAGAAACATGGGATTCTCTGAACTGGAATTAGAGATAACTATGAGATTTCAGAACACAAGTTGGGTCCTTTATATTATTATTATTATTATTATTATTATTATTATTATATATTTTCTTTATTTACATTTCAAATCTTATCCCATTTCCTGGTTTCCCTTCTGAAAACCCACTATCATATCCCCTCCCCCTGCTTACCAACCCACCCACTCCCACTTCCCTGTCCTGACATTCCCCTATATTGGGCATCGAGCCTTCTCAGAACCAAGGGCCTCTCTTCCCATTGATGTCCAACAAGGTCATCCTTTGCTCCATACACAGCTAGAACCATGGGTCCCTCCATGTGTACTCTTTTGTTGTGGTTTTATCCCTAGGAGCTCCGGGGGTACTGGTTGGTTCATATTGTTGTTCCTCCTATGGTCCTGTTAGCCACAAAGCCATTTATGTAATCCCCTGCAAGATTTTATGTTATCTCTGTATCCTAAGAAAAACTTTAAATAGCATTGAGTGCTATGTGACTAAAATACTTAATTAAGCTTCAATTATTATATGAATATTTTTCTCATACTTAAGATGTTTTAGGTAGACCTGCTTCATACATTTTCATTACTCTATAGTATTGAACATAACACATGCACTATAATTTGTATTTCCCATTCTTGTACTTAGACATTTGGATTTCCCAGTATGAAAATTGATATAACAATGTTACTACACATCTCATTAGGCAGGTGCCTAGTAATTTCTTAGCTACATCTAGAATTGAAATGACTTAGCCGTGTGAAATGTACTTTTGGTCCCCAGCTTTTTCTTTCTTAATATTGAAAATAGATTCATCTCTTATATAATCATCTTAACCACAGTTTTCTCTCCTTCCACGGCTGCCAGCCTCTTTTTTTCCCACAACCACTCCCGCACCATTAGCCTCAAGTTAAAAGTGACAAAGTACTACTAAAAAAATCTAAATTAGAAAAAAATATATTTTGGCTCAAGATTTCATAACTGGGTCTACTGTTCCAGGCTGTGGTGTGATATTGCCTCATGCATGCTTGTGGCGTGCAGGCATCACAGAGAATGCTATTTGCTTTCTAATAGCCAAGAAAGAAATGTATCAATAGACAAATTAGGAGTCTAGAAAAATATAATCTACAAATTCATGGCCATAATGCTCTGCTTCCTTCAGTTAGGCCTTCTCTCCTTCAAGTTGCATAAACTTCCACAGTCTTCAACTCTGAAGACTTCAGTGGGATACTACATACTATCAGTGTCCTTTTTGCTTTGAAGAAGTATTTAAAACATGGCTTTGGTAACATTCCAAACCCAATGTTAGATCGCTTTTGTCCTTCTTTTAGATGTTTATTTATTTTCATTCTTGAGAATTTCATATACAAGAAATGTATTTATATAATGTCCTCCCCTCCCCATCATCTCTGGTCCCTAATCCATTTCCAATCAAATTCATTTTATATACATATTTATATAAAATGAATATTATTGGAAATGGATATATATGTGTATATATATGTATATATATGTGTGTGTGTGTATATATATATATATATATATATATATAACGAGTTTGATTGGAAATGGATATATATGTATATAGACATATAATTTGCTTTTAATTAGACTTACAAGTATCTGCCATTTTATTTTTGTTTTTATCAAAACCAGGGCCTAGAACATACACTGTTGTACTGAGCTGTACTAGCAACTTCCTGTATTTCTCATAAGAAATCAGACCAAGGGGCTGGAGAGATAGCTCAGCAGTTAAGAGGAGTGACTGCTCTTCCAAAGGTCCTGAGTTCAAATCCCAGCAACCACATGGTGGCTCACAACCATCTGTAAAGAGATCTGACGCCCTCTTCTGGTGCATCTGAAGACAGCTACAGTGTACTTAGATATAATAATAAATAAAATCTTTTAAAAAAAAAAAAGAAAAGAAAGAAAGAAAGAAGGCCAAACTATGTTGCACATTGTGTTTCTACAGTTGAGACGCGTCCTGAGTAACTCGAACCATAGAACTGTACCAAGAAATGTTGAATTAAGTATTTAAAAAATAAATCCCGGCAGTGGGTACCCGCCTCAGTGGGATTTGTTCCTGAATGACAGACACGTGCACAGCATTTATATTTCGATATGCCTTAAACCGCGCAATAGGTGAACCACTTCCAGCACCTCCTGCCGACAATCCCGATCTATCACTTACTAAATCTACCTCCTATCTTGGCTGCTCTGGACCCAGAGGGCTTAATAACTGGGCTGCACTCACCCGGCTCCTCTACAATCTCAGGCATGGCATCTCTACTCTCCTTTTACTACTCGCTGCATAATGAATCTCCTGCTCTCTTGTTCTCTCCCTTCTCTTGCTCCCAATCCCTGGAAATTCTCAAGTCCCGCCTCTGTCTGTCCTGCCCAACCGTTGGCTGCTGGCATCTTTATTCACCAATCAGAATCAACTGTGGGCAGGGTCCCTACCTGCCTTACAGGCAGACACCTGTTTGTAAGCAGTTTTGGGGACCAAAATTAACATTATACTATAAGCACCATTAGGCCAAACCCACTACAAAGAAACCTTTGACATATGTCATAACAATCCAAATACAGAACCAATCCTATGTCTGGGGATGAGACACTGGACTGGCTGGCTATGTGTGTCAACTTGACCCAGGCTGGAGTTATCACAGAGAAAGGAGTTTCAGTTGAGGAAGAGCCTCCGTGAGATCCAGCTGTGGGATATTTTCTCAGTTGGTGATCAAGGGGGAGGGCCCATTGTGGATGGTGCTGCCCCTGGTCTGATAGTCTTGAGTTCTATAAGAAAGCAAGCTGAGCAAGCAGGGAGAGCAAGCCAGGGGAATCAAGCCAATAAGAAACATCCCTCCATGGCCTCTGCATTAGCTCCTGCTTCCTGACCTGCCTGAGCTCCGTTTCTGACTACCTTTGGTGATAAATAGCAATGTGGAAGTGTAAGCTGCAAAAACCCTTTCCTCCCCAACTTGCTTCTTGGTCATGATGTTGGTGCGGGAATAGAAACCCTGACTCAGACATACACATATAAATGAATATGGTATGCTTCAGGCTAGAAATTTTAATTTAGTCTTAAAATGGAGTAAAATTCTGATACTTGTTATAATGTAAAAGTATTGTAGGAAGTGAAATAGGTCAGACAGATGCTGTATGATTCTATTTAAAATGATAAGAGACATAAGCAGCAATGAAATGATGGCAGGGAATGCATGATGCTGGATGCTGGAGGATTTTTATCTGCTAGGGATGGGCTCTCAGTTTGAGGTGATAAAGAAAGCCTTAGGATGCCTGCATAACCACATGAGTGCAATTAACATCAGCAATTAACAACAATGAGGTTTTCCCTATTATATATATATATATATATATATATATATATATATATATATTCTAGAATAAAAAGCAACTCTGTCAAGAACTTACCAGGTACTCATTTTCCTTTAGAAAAGAAAAATTTCTATTTCAGCACATTCTTTCAAAGCCTTTAAAAATGTTCACTTTAAACAGAGCACCATAATTGCTCTTCCTATTAATATTAGGATAAATGCATTAAGCCAGTAGTGCATTTTACAGAAAATGAATTACATACAATGCTCTCTTTGAGATGGGGCTAAACAAGTGTATTTGGAGCCTGGTGTGAACTGAACCGATAGATTGTGCTTTTGAATCCCGGACCTGCTGAAATCAGGTGGCGGTTTAGGAAGGAAAAGATGTTTGGAGAGGAAACAAATGCAAACTTAGATGTAGCCAAGTCGTCCTGAAACCCCAGGAGAACGTGCTGTTGGGTCTGATACAAAGTGGCCAATGAGGGAATGCCGTAGCCATCTGCCCAAGAATGCTGGCAGATCAAAGATGACGGTGATCAAATGGGATTGCTGCGCTGACACAAATGTATGCGGACATTGGGAATTGCAGATTATGGTGCATCTGCTCCTTTGCCCACCTCTGGGCTGATGCAAGCAGTGCCTGACGAGCATGGATTGTCTGTAAATATCATAACTCTGTACCTGGCGCTGCGGATGTAAACGCTGCAGTCACATCCATTCTTTGCTTCTATCTTGTCCCCTCGGTTTGACGATTCACACTTTTACCACATTGTCCTAGTTCACCCTTCTAGTGCAGGTGCCACTGAATTTTTACAGAAACCTTCCTCTGCAAATAATGATAAAATAGTCAACTCTGAGATCCATTATCCTTTGTATACTCCACCAGAGTAATACTTATCCAGCGCCGACCAGAGAGCTTAGAGGTGGTGTGACATGGGAAAATGGAGTCGCGAAAGGAAGCAATGTAAAGTCTCAGGCAATGGTCAGCTTTACTCAGAGCATCAGACAATTTATCTTCTGAGGGATACAGGAGCGGCAGCATGAGTAAAATGTACCATCCCAAGGGCAAGCCTGCACCTAATAGGCCAGCAGCGTGAAGCAAAAACCATGGTAGGAATCTAAACAAGTAAGAGCAGCCAGTTGTAATGAGTACTCTGAAGAAAAATCACTCCTGTCTGCTACACCTGGAAGACACACAAAAGGACATTTCAAGAACACACTGATGTCACAAGATTCTTGTTTTCTTGGTGGTGTCTCATAGACATTCAGGATCCCCTCACAGGACTCTACCCTTGCTCTATTGTCTGAGTTCTGACAATGAAGATGATTTTTTTTCCAGACAAGAAATACATTGGGTGAGCTTTGTTGTTGTTGTTGATGATGATGATACCAGTTGCGTTTCTGTAGAATTAGATTAGGCTGAAGAATCATAAGATGGAAAAAAGATCCAATGTAATTAATTTACTATAATAATGTTATAACTATTTTTGGCAGAATGGGGAAGTATCATTCAAGTGTTACAGTGTATCAAAGAATAAATGGGTTTTTTTTTTTTTGTAATTTGTCTAGAACTATACTGTGAGATAACGCATCCATGAACAACATTTTATATTTTGCCTTAGTGTATTGAGCTAAAGTTGGAAAGCTTTACCTCGCTTCAGTTCTGGTCTTTGATTCCACTCCACTCATTCTCCAGGAAGTGTCTTCCACTATTTATGGAGGAAAGGGAAACCAATAAAAGAAAAAAAAAAAGAAGCCATGGGGCTAATTTCAGAAGTATTCGGAAATTCTTCCATTCTACTAGTTACTCTCCCTTGATGACTAAGGCATGGGGGTCAACAGACATGTGTCCTTTGTCGTCCTATCTGGGTACCTCTTGAGAGACCAGCTCTGCACCTGGAAGGGGCATGGGGACATGAGTGGGAGTTAAGTCCAACCCAGTAAATAAAGAGAACCACACAGACCAGCTTCTCTGCCCCACTGATTTTGTTCCTGTTCTGTTTTGTCCACTGCTGCAATCCTCTGTAACCCTTTCTGCTACATTCTGTTCTCAGAAAAAAATAAATAAATAGATATAACTCTTAAACTCCCCTTCATCATTGACCATTGTCAGTTAGCATGCTTTCCCCATTTTTGTCTGTAGTGCACATTTAGTCATAGAAAGTGGGTGCTTCTCCTGTCAAAACTACTTCACTCTGGCATCATTTTCAGAGTCTAAATCACATAACCTAGCACACCCAGTTACCATCCCTACCTATGGCTCCTTTAAAATTAAACTACTTGAAATAATGTGTTGTGCCTGGTTGCCTCTAATTATTACCTCACAAACGACAGCAGATATGGCAACCCTTGTCTTTTCCTATTTAGACTCAGTAGAGTTAGCATAGTTGAATTGGGGGCCATGGTTTAGATTTATGATCAAATAAGTTTCACCAAAACATTCCTCTTTGAACTTACTCCATGATTTGAACCTTCCTCTTTACAGCTCTTATTTCTCTTTTCCTTCTTCCCCTGTCCAGTCTTATATGTTCTCTGAATTCCAATCCTGGAGTTATTTTATGTTCCAAACATTCAGAAATGTCCTCCTTTGTAACCACCATCTTACATCCTAGAGAACGAGTTGTCAAGAGCATTACTAATAATTACTGTTTTTTATAGGTGATGATTTAGAATCCTTAGTTCCTGTTCAGCATCTCAGAAGCAATTCCCATACAGCTCTCCATCTCATACAATGAATAGTAATAATCATCATTGTTTTACACAGAAGATATTTTTGGCCTTTTTGGTCCAGGACTTCATAAATCAATGGTCATCTTCAGTCAGAATCCACACTCTTCACATTGAAGGACACCAGACAAGTATACTCCGCCCTGAGACATGTTTCAAAATTATCAAGCACATGAAACTTCCTGGAGGAGCTCTTGAATTTCAGTACCTAGGCAGTGCTTCCCCAACCTCCCATCACTTAAGCCATCATGTCTGGACATGTGAGGGAGGCATTTCTACTATTAGTAAGTGATGTAAGTTATCCTAGGAAGTGGCAGGTACTATATCTCATCAATATCTTTACTACTGAGCAGTCATACCTAAGCACCTGTCCCTGAATATTTTCTTAAAACTTTGGGATTTAATTCTTTCCTTCATTAGACCATCAATTTCATAAAGCAAATCCATAGCCACTGAATGAGCCAGTGAAAGAGTGCTGTCTATATCCTCGGCCTATTTGTATTCCATTGACTATATTTGCTGAACAAAATATTGAGCAAAATGATCTTCAGTCTACATTTACTAAGACAAACTATTTAAAATGTCCTTTTTCCTGATCACTTTAGTTTGCAGTTATACTTTAGTATCACTCCTCAGTGCTGTCTGACCCTTGTCACTGTCTCCTGCCTCACACCGTGTAAATGAAACATAGAACCACATCTTGTGTTTAGAAGGCTTTCTCTCCTTCGTGCTTGGAAATCTGTGAAATTTTCAAATTTGTGTTTCAGACATTTTCTTCAATTTTCTCTGTACTCTTTAGAATCTCTGGAAGCAAGCTCTACAAATTCCTTTAATCCTCTTCTGATAAAACCTCCATTTCTGAAATTTTGGGTCTCTTCTTGAACAATTTGGTAAAATGTATGAGTCTCTCCAACCCCTGGGCCCAGCTGTGTTCTTCACCTAAGTTCCTGACTCCTCTGAAGTTCTCTATATTCTGAAACTGTGCAAAGCCTTCCAAGGCAGCCATATTCTTTCTTTTGTTTCTTTCATTCTTTGTTTGTTTCTGAAAAAAATACTCAGCATATTTATTCTCTATTTGTCTTATTACTGGGCTACTAACATCGAAAAAGAGGAAAATGCTATCTAGTTCACTGTTTTCCCATTATTAATAAAGTGATTTATAGTGGATGTTATTCAAAATACATGTGTGTTGAATGATTTCATGGTAGGATATATATAAAACTTATCAGCACTCTGTCATTTCATATTTTTCCCTCAGAGTAGAGAAACTAAATGTCCTTTGTTTTCGTTTTATTCTTGGAAAGCTGATACATGTAATATGAGACACGCATATCAAATATTTCTGTAATTCGCCAGACAGAAACAGTAACTAGTCTTCTCAACACATTGTTTTTTACAATCAAAGGACTTAAGCCAAATAGGAAATCATTGACTTCCCTAGAGCTAAGACTACTAACTGGAAAATAGGAAGCACGTATCATTTCTGTTTGTAACCTCTGCACATAGGCCACTGTCTGGCACACAGGTGATAATTAAATTCTTATCTTTGTTGAATGGATGGCTGGTTTCTTGTATTATTGAATGTTTTGAGCGCCGTTGCCAATATTACAGCTCCTATATTCTAACAGTGAAGCTGTGCAGCTTTCTTCTGGGAAAAATGAAAGTGGGAAATGCAATGGCGTCTAAAGCTCTAGCGGTCTGCACTGAGCCTTTGAGTAAAGTGGAAGAAGCACTTTGAGAGCTGAATAATCAGATTTTCAATGCCCAGGAAAACTCATCCACATTGCTGTAAAAAACATGATAACTGGAATATAACTACTACACTGATATAGTTGCGGAAAACAGAGACCCTGGCACTCCCTTACTTTGGAAATCGAACCCCCTCAGGCCCAAGGGCCACTCCTCCCACTTATGTCCAACAAGACCATCCTCTGCCACAAATGTGGTCGGAGCCATGGGCCCTTCCACGTGCATTCTTTGGTTGGTGGCCCAGTGCCCGGAAGCTCCTGGGGGGGGGGCGGTGGTGGGGAAACATCTTGCCGGTTGACACTGTTGCTCCCCCCTCATCTTCTTCAGTCCCTTCTCCAACTCCTCCATTTGAACCCCGCCCTCAGTCTAATGGTTGGCTGGGAGCATCCGCCTCTATATTTGTCAGGCATTCTTCTTTCCTACACATCCCAACCACAATTGTCTTCCCCTCCATTCTTCCCAGCTATTTCCCATTGCTGTCTCCCCCAGATTCACTCCCCCTTTCATTTCCCTTCAGAAAATGGCAGGCCTCTAAGAGAAGACAATCAATCAATAAGACAAAGCAAAAAAAGTCCTCATACAAAGGATGGAAAAGCCAACCCAATAAAAGGAAAGGAGTCCCAGGAGTAGGCAAAAGCATGAGAGACACACCTGCTCCCACTGTTTTGCATCCCCCAAAATACCAAGCTAGCAGCCACAACATAGATGCAGAAAGCCTGGTGTACACTCAAGACAGCTCAGGCGTGTTTGCTGCTTCACTCTCTTTGGGCCCATACGAGCCCTACTCAGTGGATTCAATGGGCCATATTTTCTTAATGCCCTCCATCCCCTCTAATTTCTACAGTCTTTCCTACCTTCTATGGGGGTTTCCTGCTCTCCTATGGGAGTGACATAATGGAGACCTTTGTATTAGTCAGGGTTTTCTAGAGTCACATAACTTATGGGTAGTCTCTATATAAGAAGGAAATTTGTTTTTGACTTACAGTCTGTAGTTTAACTCCCCAGCAATGGTCAGCAGCAGCTGTGAAAACAAGTCCAAGGATCTAGCAGTTGCTCAGTCCCACAAGGCAAGCAGGCAAAGAAGAGAGAGTAAGTCTTCCTTCTTCCAATGTCCTTATGTAGGTCTCCAGCAGAAGGTCCCAGATTAAAAGCATGTGCCACCAAGCCTGGATCTGGGACTTGCTTTGTCCCAGATGACCTTGAACTCAGAGATCTCCCTGTCTTAATCTTCTGGGATTCATAGCCACTATGGCTCAAGATCTCCACACCAAGATTCAGGTCAGACACTTGTGTCTCCCAGCCTCCAGATTAGGATCACAGGTGAGCCTTCCAATTTTGGATTGTAGTTCATTCCAGATAGAGTCGAGCTGACAACCAGGAATAGCCACTACAACCATCAATTTCATTTTTCTCTCAACATGACTCTCTTTGATAGTTTCCATCTGTTGGAGAAGGTCTCTCTGGTGATGACTGGGCAAGACACAAATCTATGAGTATAGCAGAATATCATTTCATTGATATCTATCTATCTATCTCTATCTATCTATCATCTATATATCTATCATCTATCTATCTATTATCTATCAATCATCTATCATTTATTTTGGCTAACCATGTTTGGTTCTACCTTTGATCTCCGTGGTATTGAGTCTTTTGTTCCTGACTATCCAAATTGGTATGTATTCCCTTAGAAGCAGATATTAGCTGTTAAATAAAGGATGATCAAGATAAATCCACAAATTATGAAAGTTCAGGTAAAGAGAAGGGTTCTGTGGGGATGAATGGACCTCCCTAGGAAATGAAAATAGAGTAAGTTTGGTAGGCAGAAAGGGGGCAGCTGGGAACCTGAGTGACAGTAATCAGGCGCACTTACAGAGTAGGGAGGGAGAGAATGTGGGGAGAAACAGATTTCAGTAATTCTTAATTTGGCCCTACTGTATTTCCAGTTTCCATTTCACCTTGATTTTATAAATGTTGAATTCTACTTATAATTTATAGTTTGCCTACATCATAATACTTATGCAAATATTCAACCATACAAAAGCAATTTTACCTGTTCTGTTTTGTTGACCTTATTTCTTATCTTTAAATTTAAAAGCTGATTGTCTAGTTTTCTACTAATTAATATGATTGCCCTACATTTAGACTGTTGTGCTATAAGATTACTATACATTTGATGTGGGACATATTTAATTTTAATTGTAAATTATATCAATAGCATAGTATAATAACTATTCTATTTAAAAATGAAAAAAAAATCACTGAAAGCATGAATAGTATATGGAATTTCTGTTTAAGTACCCAAAACTAATGACTGATTCAGATTTTTACCTCTATATTGAAGTTTATAATAAAGAATAATTTCCAGACATTACACACTGAGATTTAATAGAAAAAATTCACATGGGAGCCTCCCAAATATAAGTCTGGTGCACTGTATCAGACACAACTCTATTTCATTTACTCTTCCTTTGAGGCACAGAAGATGAAACTACCGACTCTTGTGTTCAATGTCTTACTAAATGGTGTTTTCTGCTAAAATGGAGAATATATCCCCAAGCTACTGTTGAACACATTTAGAGTACACAGATATGTTGGCAACCTACTATATTTTACTTTTCTGTCCAGTATCATGGTGAATTGCTAAGCTACATATATTGAAAGTACAGGTGTTTGCTTTTAGTAATGATGCCTTTATTAAGGTAAGTAAATATTTCAGTATAATTATATTTTAGCTGTTCTGCCATCTTTTTTCTCTTAGCTACTTTTCTTATTTATTTATTTATTTATTTATTTATTTATGTACATACAAAATAGAGTCCTTCTACCCATGCCCCATCCTCTTCTCCTCTGAGAGGGTGGTCCCCTCCATGGTATCCCTCCACCCTGGCACATCAAGTCTATGCAGGATTACACACATCCTCTCCTACTGCAGCCAGACAAGGAGGCCATGGACACTGAGCTGCCCATCTGTTACATATGTGCTGGGGGCCTTGGTCCAGCTTATGTATGCTCTGCGGTTGATTGGTGGGTCAAGCTTTGGGAGCTCTCAAGGGTCTAGGTTAGTTCACTGTTGTTTTTCTGAGGAGTTCCTAACAAGTTAAGGTGTTCAGCGCCTTTAATCTGTCCTCCAACTCTTCTATAAGAGTCCCATTCAATGTTTGGATGTGGGTATCAGTATCTGTTTCAGCCACCTGGTGGGTAGAACCTCTCAGAGGACCGTTATTCTAGGTTGCTGTCTGTAAGTGTAACAGATTATATCGTTAATAATGCCGGGGATTGGTGCTTGCCCACTGAATAGTTTTCAAGTTGGTTGGTCTTTCCTTCAGTCTTTGTTCCATCCCTGAATTTATTGTAGGCATGACAAAATTTTGGGTGGAGAGTTGTGTGGGTGGGTTGGTGTCCTTTTCTCTCTACTGTGGGGTCCTGCCTGACTACAGGAGGTGGCCTCTTCTGGTTTCAAGTCCCCACTGCTAAGTATCTTGGATAAGATACCCTCATTGATTCCTGGGAGCCTCCCCTATCCCAGGTCTCTGAGATTACATAAAGATTCTCCCCTCCCCCACACCCCCAAAGCCAAAGCCTGGTCTCTCCTTGATGGTTCCTATTTTGAAACTGTTTGACCGCTCTTCCTCTCCTCTTTGGGGGTTGTCAGTTTGAGAAAAGACCAGGCGGTTGATTGGTCTACAACTTTTATGTAAAGATGTCCTGATCTAGCCTTGAACTTTTTGTGCAACTCCATTGTCTTGGAAGAGGGAAGGGGAACATAAATTAAGCTCAGGAGAGGAACCCCACAGGACTTTGTTTTTAGCTACTAGGCTTTTGTCTCAGGTCCTTGGCAAGTACTTGTATTTTTCATTATCTCCTTTGGTTCTATGAGCATCAGGTACAAATACACAGTTACCAAAGACAACTGTGTATGCATCTCCTTATTTATGCTCTGCCTATCTGTCAGAAGATAGGACATAGTGTTCATGCTTAGCTTTAAGCCATGATATTTTTGTGGTTTCCTCTTCCCTGGCACAGAAATCCTAATACATTAACTATTTTCTCTTCTATTTTCAGTAGAAAAATAAATGGTACAAAATGTATAGCTTATGTCACATTGTCCCACTCTCTTATTGTCCTCTCTCTCTCTCTCTCTCTCTCTCTCTCTCTCTCTCTTTCTCTCTCTCTCTCTCCTCCCCTCTATCTGTTTCTCTTTCTCTCTTCCAGTAGAGTCTTAGTAACTAGCATCCAGTGAAATGATGCCTCAGAATGTATACTGCAGAATATTGCGTCCTAACGAATGAATTATGTGAATGAAAAAAAAATCTAAATGTTACTCCACAGTACAATCAGCTTTGGGTTTTACTCCAATACTTCACTGGGAAATATCAACCCAGACATTAACTAAAACCAGCATAGTATGAATAAGCCAAACTGCTTGTGAATAGATAGCCTGCTAGTCCCAAACAGTGTATCATTTCTAAGTCTAGAGAAGATGATTGCACTTCTCACACCTATCCCTTTCTCTATGAGCGCTGCTGATGCACCTTCAGACCTTTTATTATTTTCTAACCAGAGGGCTGCTGAATAGGCTCAGCATGGTTGAACAGAAAATGTCGGTAGATAATTGGATCTGCAGGCTAAAGTGGTGAGAATATTGAAGATTTCTTGGCCGCCATTGATTTGTTTCACATCTGTATTGTGCCTGAGAACATTCTGATTATATTGTGGCTTTTCTGTTTGTGATTTTAAACCACTGGTTAACTTTTAATGACTTTCTATATCTCTTTCTTTAAATTCCCTTTAAATCTCAGTAAATTCTTTCTTTATTTGGTGGGAAAATCTTTTATTACATTTTTTTTCTTTCTTGAATTCTGAGATGGCACAGTGCTGAATTGAAACTGAAACTAGTATTGCATTAGTGTTAAATTTACTCAATTATTCTAGACATATTTCAGCAGGGGGAACCAGCCATTGGATGAAAATGTACAAGTGTTTTTTAAACAGTTCCTTCTGGAATCTTTGAGATTAAAAAGAATTTGAGTTCTTTCTTGAGCCAAGATGTGGCAGAGAGGCAACTCTCCAGTGGGAATCTGGGAACTGGAGGAAACAAAGACAGATGAAAAAAGAAATAATTAATGGAAATCAAACAATGTAAAAAAAAAAAGATTATCCTTACCAAGGTGCCAGAGATGAAGAATTGAAGCAAATGAATTCCTTCTGGCATTCATCATTTGGTAAACTGGAAAGGTCTGACAGGCTTGTCAAATGGTCCACATGCTTAACTCTGCCGGGTAATTTTATGAATCACTTATTTTCTGACAGGACCTGTTAAAAACAAAACAAAACAAAACAAAAAAACAAGAACAGTAGGCCATCCCACAGGTGGGATTTTTTTTTAAAAATAAAACAAAGAACCTCTGTTATAATTCATACTTCTAAGTTTTAAATAATGAGTTGGTAAAATAAAAGGCTTTTTCCTTTGGTCTGTTGTCTACATTCTGGAACCCATGCTTCCCACTAAGAGTCAAATGCAAAGAAATTGGTTTCCTAGTTTTCATGGCTTTGTTTCCCATTATTAAGTGCTTATTTCTGTGTTAGCGCTCAATCGCAATTGCTGAAATAACATTATGAGCAAACTAATTTTGCCTATCCTGTTTCAATACAAGGCAGAGAGATTAAGTCCCAGCCATTTAAGTCGCCAACTCTTGTCATGTGTACATTTAAAATTGCTGATGTCATCATTTCTTATGATTATGGGTGCTGTCCTTTTATCTGTTTCACTTGTTTCCTGCCTAGTTAGAATACATTTCTTTGATTATAGGAAGGAAGCTGTTATGGGCAGTTTGATTGTCCAGATTGACAATATGAAATCACCTCAGAAGGGAGTCTCACCAAGGAGTTACCTAGCATGGCTTGAATTAGGAGGATGGCTGTGAGGAGTTTTCGTGACTTTGTTCCTCAGGGTGAGACTACTCACCCTGAATGGGATCAACAACATTTCCTGGACTGAGCCCAGACTGAGAAAACACATTGTTCTCAGGATTTCCTTGCAGTTATGGACTTTAACTTGGAATTGTGAACTGAATAAAATCTCTCTCTCTCTCTCTCAGGGATCTTTAATCAGGACGTTTTAGAACAGCAGCAAGAAAGGTCAAGAAAGCTTGACCTTCTGCCTTTTAGTGCTCTCTTGGAATCCTCTCCATGTTGCGTTTTCCTGACATCATCTCTATCCTGGGTTATAGTCTCATAGAAGGCAGTCAATTCAATGACAACAATCATCATGTTTTCAGCAGTAAATTCAATGACAACAAACATCATGTTTTCATTAGCATTTTGCTTGAATGACCAGAAAAACAATATACATTTTTACTTTACTTTTGAAATGATAAATGTAATTACATTTCCCCTTCCCTTTTGTCCTCTCAAACTCTCCCATATACCCTTTCCTGCTCTCCTTCAAATATGTAGCCTCGTTTTTAACAGTTATGCATAATTGTATATGAATATGAATATATATATGTGGAACATATGTATTTTTTTCAATCCATAAAATGTTGACTGTAACTGTTTGTTTGAGTCACTGTGAGCAGAAAGAGAATGGACAGTACTCAGAAGTCATTAAATTAAACAAACATCATTTCTGTAAATCATCAGAAAATAAAATGAATAGAGATAATGTAATTTCCTTAAAGATACTTAGTCATGATGAGAGAGGTATATATGTAAGAAACCACTTGGGGCTCATCTTTAATTGCCTATTAATTATTGTTACATAGACATATTTAAATCTCTGACTAAATTAGATCATTTCACATAATAGCCTATTCTCATTTTGAAACCTAAACAGTATTGTCATATAGACTAGGTCATACCATGGTTGGAAATTCTCATCTATCCTCTCTGCATGCAGGACAAATGCAAACAGTTTGCTATCGTCTTCCAAACCACACAATTCCTAGCCTTGCTGGACTGGTCCCCACCATTCTGTCCCCTCATTTTGTATGATTCTCAGGCACCTTCTCCCTGTCTCTTTGAAATGCTCACCTTCCATAGGCCTTAGTGTATGTGTTGCTTTGTTCTCCCTAGAATGGTGCTCTTAACATGTTACTTTCCCATCACGCAGCTCTAAAAAAGGACTTTCCTGATTCACTCTCAGATCCCACTTACTTACTTTATTCCACTTTCTGAATTTACACACACACACACACACACACACACACACACATACACACACACACAAACACACAGGCACACACACAAACACAGAGAGACACACCATACATACATACACACCCATAAGTATACATGTATACACACATGCACATACTCACACACACATGCATACATGCATACACATGAACACACACATGCACACACACACACACACACACACACATTCACATACCCATATACTTGAAAGAGAGTACTGTGAAAGTTAAATTGTATGTTTGTTTGCACTTTCTTATTCACATGATTTCAATACAAAATGCTCCATAAATAATTGCATGATAAACAGGGGGAACCTCTGGATAACCAGTTTCAGGATTGAACTGCATATTCTTATAAAAATTTAGTGTCAAATAACAAGTGTATCCTCAAGGTTTGTATTTACTTTATACAGTAGGGTAAGGAAATGTAAAAGCCGTATGCGATAATGCATGCCTATAATCTGTCCAAACAGGATGCTGAACCAGACTAGAAAACACAGCAATAATGTGAGAAAAAAAGAAAAAAGGGAAAAAAGAGGGGATGGGCATACAAAGAAAAGAATGTGCAGGAGTTTAGCTAATGACTTCCTTAGAATAAAAGAAAAACAATTTGTACCCATGTCTATCTCACTGGAATACTTTTCATTCTGCGTCTGCTCTTCCAGTGCTTCCATCCAGACATTCATTTAAATAAGAATCAGCACACATTGTAATGAGGAAACTGGAATTTGCAAAGAGTTGTTGTATTCTAAAATGAAATTAACAAAAGAATTCCTCATTCAGTCACTGAAGTTAGTGTAACTCTAGGTTTTATATTTGCTAATGTATTTCTCAAACTGAAAGTGCTCCCAGACCTTCCAAAACTGTCTAAGTATTCCTACATGGCCCCAGTAAAGCAGAGGATGGGAATACGTATTCTTTTCCCTCATGAGAAGAGAGTCCTAACAGGAATCGATTTATATTTCAAACCACACGAAAGTTTCTACATGACTGGAAAGATGCCTGTTGTAGAGGAACATGTTGTGTTAGCTTATAGCAATGATTTTTGAGCTTTGCTGCTCTAAGTTAGAACCTTCAGGTGAGTTTCAAAAGTCCCCCAAATCATTCTGCACACAGAGTAGTTTAGCTGATCCTCTGATGCCTAGCAGTAGCTATTTGAAACATCTGTGTTTTTCCATTCTTCTCATGGTAGCAGAGGTGTTATTCTAAATTTAATTGACAGACCAGCAATATTGATTGTATATAATAATAATGATAATAATAATAATAATAACAATAACAATAATCTTAAGGACATCTATTCATGTGTGTTGTCTTCTTTTCTAAGTTCTATACTTAGTAAACAGGAAAATAAGAATTCAGTGGAAACTAAGAAAGAAATTTAGAAAGCATAGCTGTAACAATGAAGATAAATGCTTAATACATTTAACAGTGTTACCATTGCACATATCTATAGTACTGTTGGAATGAAAGTAATAGTAAAATTAAGAGAAGACCAAAAACGTAGTAGAGCTAGTTATTAAGATTCAAACTATTAAGATGGTTGCTAGGTTGTTTTACTGCAGGGCCACTGAGTTGTAACTTGGATTCTCTTTGTATTAAGCTTATGTTAGAGCAACAAGTGAGGTTTAGAGAGATGGTTCCATGAATAAGACTGCTTATTGGATGCACATGAGGACCTCAGTGCAGATCTCAGCTCCCACATAAAAGCTGCAGTGGATGCATGTGCTGGGATGTTGGTGACACTAGAGTATATGTGAAGCTTGCTATTAGCCAAAATCCAGATTCAATGAGATAGCACTTGTCAAAAGGATAAGCCACAGTATATAAGAAAAAAGATTCCAAATTTGCCCTGCTCACCACTTGTAAACTTGGCTTCCCATACACACATCACATATCTACATTTGCATAATAAATAAGTGGATGGATGGAAGGATGGATGGATGGATGGATGGATGGATGGATGATGGATGAATGGATAGATGAATGGATGGATGAACATGAGAGACTAGTGACTAATTTTAGTCTAGTTTTTCGACAAAGAACTAGAAGAAAGTGATTAAACTAGTAAAGGCAGCATTAAATAATGATGATGATGATGATGATGATGATGATGATGATGAAAATTATTTTTTTATAACAAATCAAGATGCTGTTATATAAGGAGAGAAAGGGACATAATTGGACATGTGTGAAAAATATACATGAATTATGATATTAATGGGAATGTGAAATAAATGGAAAGTACAGAGTAAAAATAAATAAAAAATAAAACAAAAACAAAAATAAGATGATGTCTTAGTTGGGTTTTCACTGCTGTGAACTAACACCATGGCCAATGGCCAATGCAAGTTTACAACATTTAATTGGGGCAGGCTTACAGGCTCAGAGGTTCAGTCCATTGTCATCAAAGTGGAAACATGGCAGCATCCAGGCAGATATGGTGCAGGAGGAGCTGGGAGCTCTATTTCTTCATCTGAAGGTGGCTAGTGGAAGACTGACTTCCAGGCAGCCAGGGTGAGGATCTTAAGCCCACACCCACAGTGACACACCTACTCCAACAAGGCCACACCTCCTAATAGGGTCACTTCCTGGGCCAATCATATACAAACCATCACAGATGACAACAATAACAACAACAACAATAAGACACCCAAACCGAAAATGACAGTAATATGGCAGACTAGCTACAGAGACTATGGACAGTAAAACCATTCTTACTTTACAGCTGTTTGATCAAGAAATGTTTCTGAAAAAAATTATTCAATTAAAAACAGCTCGCAGAGACTAGAGGAATGTAAAGAGGGACATTCATCGATAAAGAAATAAAGAGATGTCACTTAAGATTTCAAATTCACTTTAGCCTCTCTTCAGCAAAAAGAAACAGAATTAGGAGAGATTAAACCAGGATATAGTGAGTATAGAGTTAGTATGAGGTGTCTCTTTATGCTTAGGGGAAATGTGCCATAGGCCTGACAATTCACTGAGAATTCATATAAACATTCATTATTGTTTCTGTTTCTGTTGAAAATTATTTGTCAGGCCTATGGCCTATTAGGAAATACTGTTATATTTCACTATGAAGTTCCTTTAAAATAATTTGAAGTAAGATGTGCTAACACCAATTCTCTACCCTATGCTGTGTTTGAAGTTTTTTTTTTTTTGATTTGCATTTCCCTAATGACTAATGATGTTGAACATTTCTTTTTTTTTCTTTCTTTTTTTTTATTTTATTTTCTATATTCTATGTTTACATTCCAAAGGCTTTCCCCTTTCCCAGTTCCCACCCACCATAGTTCCCATAGTTCCTCTCCCCCCCCATCTGTTCCCCAATAATTCCCCCTCCCCCCTCGGTTTCTTTACTAAACTGGATGCAATCTTTACAGGCCCAGGGTCCTCTCCTTTCTTCTTCTTGGGAATCATTTGACTTGCTATTTGTGTCTTGAGTATTTAGGGCTTCTGGGCTCATTAATATCCACTTATCAGTGATTGCATGTCATGTGCATTCTTTTGTGATTGGGTTAATTCACTCAGGATGATATTTTCCAGGTCTAACCATTTACATACAAATTGCATGAATTCATTATTTTTAATTGCTGAGTAGTATTCCATTGTATAAATATACCACATTTTCTGTATATCCATTCCTCCTTTGAGGGATATTTGGGCTCCTTCCAATTTCTGGCGATTATAAACAAGGCTGCTATAAACATAGTGGAGCATGTGTCCTTATTGCATGCAGGGGAATCCTCTGGGTATATGCCCAGGAGTGGTATGCCAGGGTCCTCTGGAAGTGACATGCCCAATTTTCTGAGGAACCGCCACACTGATTTCCAGAGCGGTTTTACCATTTTGCAATCCCACCAACAGTGGAGGAGTGTTCCTCTTTCTCCACATCCTCGCCAGCACTTGTTGTCTCTTGAGTTTTTAATCTTAGCCATTCTGACTGGTGTGAGGTGGAATCTCAGGGTTGTTTTGATTTGCATTTCCCTGATGACTAATGATGTTGAACATCTTTTAAGGTGTTTCTCGGCCATCCGAATTTCTTCTGGTGAAAATTCTTTGTTTAGCTCTGTGCCCCATTTTTTGATAGGGTTATTTGTTTCTTTGCGGTCTAACTTCTTGAGTTCTTTGTATATATTGGATATTAGCCCTCTGTCGGATGTGGGGTTGGTGAAGATCTTTTCCCACTTTGTTGGTTGCCTTTTTGTCCTTCTGACAGTGTCCTTTGCTTTGCAGAAACTTTGTAATTTTATGAGGTCCCATTTGTCGATTCTTGATCTTAGAGCATAAGCTATTGGTGTTCTGTTCACTAACTTTTCCCCTGTGCCCAAGTCCTCCAGGGTCTTCCCAAGTTTCTTTTCTAATAGTTTCAGTGTGTCTGGTTTTATGTGGAGGTCCTTGATCCACTTGGAGTTGATCTTAGTGCAAAGAGATAAGATTGGATCAATTCGCATTCTTCTGCATGTTGACTTCCAGTTGAACCAGCACCATTTGTTAAAAAGGCTATCTTTATTCCACCGGATGGTTGTGGTTCCTTTATCAAAGACCAAGTGACCATAAGTCTGTGGGTTAACCTCTGGGTCTTCAATCCTGTTCCATTGATCTGCTTGCCTGTTGCTATACCAATACCATGCAGTTTTTAACACAATTGCTCTGTAGTACTGCTTGAGGTCAGGGATATTGATTCCCCCAGAAGTCCTTTTATTGTTGAGAATAGTTTTAGCTATCCTGGGTTTTTGTTGCTCCAGATGAATTTGAGAATTGCTCTTTCTAGATCTATGAAGAATTGAGTTGGGATTTTGATGGGGATTGCATTGAATCTGTATATTGCTTTTGGCAAGATGTCCATTTTTACTATATTGATCCTGCCAATCCAGGAGCAAGAAATATTTTTCCATCTTCTGAGGTCTTCTTCGATTTCTTTCTTCAAGGACTTGAAGTTCCTGTTGTACAGATCTTTTGCTTGTTTGGTTAGAGTTACGCCAAGATATTTTATGTTGTTTGTGGCTATTGTGAAGGATGTTACTTCCCTAATTTCTTTCTCAGCCTGCTTGTCCTTTGAGTACAAGAAGGCCACTGACTTGCTTGAGTTAATTTTATTACCTGCCACTTTGCTGAAGTTGTTTATCAGCTGTAGAAGTTCTCTGGTGGAGTTTTTTGGGTCGCTTAGGTAAACTATCATATTGTCTGCAAATAATGATAGTTTCACTTCTTCCTTTCCAATTTGTATCCCTTTGACTTCCTTATGTTGTCTAATTGCTCTTGCTAGAACTTCAAGTACTATATTGAAAAGATATGGAGAGAGAGGGCAGCCTTGTCTAGTCCCTGATTTTAGTGGGAATGCTTCAAGTTTCTCTCCATTTATTTTGATGTTGGCTACTGGTTTGCTGTAGATTGCTTTTACTATGTTTAGGTATGGGCCTTGAATTCCTGCTCTTTCCAAGACTTTTAGCATGAAAGGATGCTGAATTTTGTCGAATGCTTTTTCAGCATCTAATGAGATGACCATGTGGTTTTTTTCTTTCAGTTTGTTTATGTAGTGGATTACATTGATGGATTTCCATATATTGAACCATCCCTGCATCCCTGGGATGAAGCCTACTTGATCATGGTGGATGATTGTATTGATGTGCTCTTGGATTCGGTTAGCAAGAATTTTATTTAGTATTTTTGCATCTATATTCATAACAGAAATTGGCCTGTAGTTCTCTTTCTTTGTTGGATCTTTTTGTGGTTTAGGTATTAGCGTAATTGTGGCTTCGAAGAATGAGTTGGGCAGTGTCCCTTCTGTCTCTATTTTGTGGAATAGTTTGGAGAGTATTGGTGTTAAGTCTTCTTTGAAGGTCTGGTAGAATTCTGCACTAAAACCATCTGGTCCCGTACTTTTTTTGGTTGGGAGGCTTTCTATAACCCCTTCTATTTCTTTAGGGGTTATGGGACTATTTAGCTGATCTACTTGATGCTGATTTAATTTTGGTATTTGATATCTGTCTAGGAAATTGTCCATTTCCTCCAGATTCTCCAGTTGTTTTGAGTATAGACCTTTGTAGTAGGATCTGATGATCTTTTGAATTTCCTCAGTTTCTGTTGTTATGTCTCCCTTTTCATTTCTAATTTTGTTAATTTGTATACTGTCTCTGTGTCCTTTGGTTAGTCTGGCTAAGGGTTTATCTATCTTGTTGATTTTCTCAAAGAACCAGCTCCTGGTCTTGTTGATTCTTTGTATGGTTCTCTTTGTTTCTATTTGATTGATTTCAGCCCTGAGTTTGATGATTTCTTGTCTTCTACTCCTCCTGGGTGAATTAACTTGTTTTTCTTCCAGGGCTTTAAGGTGTGCCATTAAGCTGCTAGTATATGCTCTCTCCAGTTTCTTTTTGGATGCACTTAGGGCTATGAGTTTTCCTCTTAGCACTGCTTTCATTGTGTCCCATAGATTTGGGTAGGTTGTACCTTCATTTTCATTGAATTCTAAAAAGTCTTTGATTTCTTTTTTTTATTTCTTCCTTGACCAAGGTGTCATTGAGTAGAGTATTGTTCAGTTTCCATGTGTATGTGGGCTTTTTTTTCTGTTGTTATTGAAGACCACTCTTACTCCATGGTGATCTGATAGAAGGCATGGGATTAGCTCGATCTGCTTGTATTTGTTGACATCTGTCTTGTGACCAATTATATGGTCTATTTTGGAGAAGGTCCCATGTGGAGCTGAGAAAAAGGTATATTCTTTAGCTTTAGGATGAAATGTTCTATATATATCTGTTAAATCCAATTGGTCCAGAGTTTCAATTAGTTTCACTGTGTCCCTGTTTAGTTTCTGCTTTCCTGATCGGTCCATGGAGGAGAGTGGAGTGTTGAAGTCACCCACAATTATTGTGTTAGGTGTAATGTGTGCTTTAAGCTTTAGTAAGGTTTTTTTTTACGAATGAGGCTGCCCTTGCATTTGGAGCATAGATGTTCAGTATTGAGAGCTCTTCTTGGTGGATTTTCCCTTTGGCCAGCAAGAAGTGACCTTCTGAGTCTCTTTTGATGATTTTAGGTTGGAAGTCAATTTTATCTGATATTAGAATGGCTACTCAAGCTTGTTTCCTGAGACCATTTGCTTGTAAAATTGTCTTCCAGCCTTTTACTCTAAGGCAGTGTTTGTCTTTGACACTGAGATGTGTTTCCTGTATGCAGCAAAATGTAGGGTCCTGTTTCCGTATCCAGTCTGTTAATCTATGCCTTTTTATTGGGGAATTGAGTCCATTGATGTTAAGAGATATTAAGGAATAG
The DNA here is from genome assembly GCA_964023405.1 of Apodemus agrarius. Taxonomy (NCBI): domain Eukaryota; kingdom Metazoa; phylum Chordata; class Mammalia; order Rodentia; family Muridae; genus Apodemus; species Apodemus agrarius. Next base: position 26,431,240 of record OZ030018.1, on the reverse strand, counting down.
TAATTATTTCCTCCAGACATTTTTGAAATTATATTTATTTATTTAATTTATTTTTTATATTCGAGAGGTTACCTTCTTTTGGGTTTGATGAGAGGAGGTTTCTATCTTGCTTCTTCCCGGGTGTAGTTTCTGTCCTTGTCTTGGTGTTTTCCCCCTATTATCCTTTGTAGGGCTGGATTTGTGGAAAGATATCATGCAAATTTGGTTTTGTCATGGAATACCTTGATGTCTCCATCTATGGTGATTGAGAGCTTTGCTGGGTAAAGTAGTTTTGGCTGAAGTTTGTGTTCTCTTAGGGTTTGCATGATATCTCCCAGGATCTTCTAGCTTTCATGGTCTCAGGTGAGAAGTCTGGTGTTATTCTGATAGGTCTTCCTTTATAAGTTACTTGGCCTTTTTCTCTTGCTGCCTTTAATATTCTTTCTTTCTTTAGTACATTTGGAGTTTTGATTATTATGTGACGGGATGTATTTCTGTTCTGATCCAGTCTGTTTGGGGTTCTGTATGCTTCTTGTATATTCATGGGCATCTCTCTCTTTAGGTTGGGGAAGTTTTCTTCCATAATTTTGTAGAAGATATTTGCTGGCCCTTTAACTTGTACATCTTCATTCTCGTCTATACCTATAATCCTTAGGTTTGGTCTTCTCATTGTGTCCTGGATTTCCTGGATGTTTTGGGTTACAGCCTTTTTGCATTTAGTATTTTCTTTGACTGTTGAATCAATGGTTCCTATGGTATCTTCGGCTTCTGATATTCTGTCTTCTATCTCTTGTATTCTATTGTTGATATTTGCATCTATGGCTCCTGATTTCTTCCCAAGGTTTTCTATCTCCAATGTTGTCTCCCTCTGCGATTTCTTAGTTGTTTCTACTTCTGTTTTTAGTGCCTGGATGGATGTGCTCAGATCTTTCGCTTGCTTGATTGTGTTTTCATGTATTTCTTTAATAGATTTTTGTGTTTCCTCTTTCATAGCTTCTACTTGTTGGCCCACGTTCTTCTGTATTTCTTTAAGTGATTTTTGTCTTTCCTCCTTATTGTCTTCTTCTTTTTGATCCATCTTCTCCTGCATTTCTTGAAGTGATTTTTGTATTTGCCTTGTAAAGGCTTCTAACTTTTGATCCATTTTCTCTTCTATTTCTTTACGAGATTTTTCTATGTGTTCAGCTACCAGCATCCTGACCAGTGATTTTATATCCAAGTCTTGTTTTTCTGGTGTTTTGGGGTATCCAGGGCTTCCTGTTGTTGGCGAACTGGGTTCAGATGCTGTCATGTTGTCTTGATTTCTGTTAGTGACATTCCTTCGTTTACCTTTTGCCATCTGGTTATTTCTGGTGTTAGTTGACCTTGTTGTCACTGGCTGGTGTTTGAATCTCCTATGAGGCTGGGCTTACCTGTTGTTTCTCTACTGGTGGTTATGCGTGATTGCTGCTCAACGGGATCACGAGCTGGCTGCCACCCGCTGACTTTGTGCAGGGCCTGAGGTCTCCGGGAAGTGTGGGGGAGTGCAGCAGAGCCTCGGCAGGTGCTGCTGGGCCTGCCTAGTAGCGGGAGCCTAGCAGATCCCCCCACGTGGTAGCCCCTGATGGAATCTGTCTACCTGTTCCTTTCCAGCTGTGTTCTGGTTGCAGTATGGAGGCCTGCCGCTATCGCTGGTCCGGGCTCCTGGGCAGCTGGGTGGTTCCGGCTGCCTCGGTGCAAGGCCTAAGCTCGCAGGGACGTGCTGCAGAGCCTAGGCGCCTGGGCCCACCTGTGGGCGAGAGCTTAGCAGCTCTCCCTGCTCTAGCCCCAGACGGAGTCTCTATCTGCACCTTTCCAGCTGTGTCCTGGTTGCAATATGGAGGCCTGCCGCTATAGCTGGTCCTCACTCTTCTTAATAAACAAGAATTGTTGCTTATCCTGGTTCCGTGGGCAGGGTCTGAGCACCTGGCAAGCTGGCTAGGTCTGGCTGACCTGCTACCGGCTGGATGGGCGTGTTTGAAGTTTTTATATGTGTGTGTGTGTGTGTGTGTGTGTGTGTATGGGTGTGTCATGTAACATTTATGTTTCAATGGTGTATTAATTCTCAATTTTGAATATTTATCTTCTACAGATAATTCTTGATATCATGTCTAATAAAAAAGAAAAAAGAAAGAGAAAAAGATATGCTCTCCAAATCAAGTCTATTCCCATCTTATATTGAATATGATTATTAACACATGTCTTTGCTTATATACTCATGGAAAGGTTACTCAAACTCTTAAGACCAGAGTGTATATGATAATACAGTCAAAAATCTTCAGGACTACCTAATTATAGAAGCATACTTGACACTGATTAGGTGATGAAACAAATGTTAACTTTAGGCCTCCTCCAGAATTGTGCATGTGGGTAATACTGAGCTGAATCCTTGTGAATTTGCTATAACATTGTCTTTCTAATAAACTTGGCAAAGTATAACATTTTACAAAGGGCAATGGTTAGCAAGTTCTTTCATAGAGAAATCATAGGCCATAAAATATGTTTCTGAGAAGGTCTGCTACTTTATTAATTTCTATTGCTCTATAATTAAATCTACATATGCAGCAGTGAAATCTCCCAAGTCATTGACTAAGGCATATTTAGCCTCTGGACTCAGTGACATTTAATTAGTGAGCAGACAGCCAAATGCCAACCATTCATTTGTAGTGGCAGACAGTGTGCATGTGTTTTTTGCTTTTCTCATCTACGTCATATAATAAAACTTGACATAATTTTAACAATGGTGCTGCATAAAGTGAAGGGAAAATTATGAGTAAAAACATTGGACAATTAGAAATGAGAGAAATAGCAATTGTGTGTGAATGTTAACACAAAAATGTCTCTTCAATTTGTCCTTTTATGATCAAATGGCTTAATACAGAAGGTTCTTAAAGAAATTACTGAAATCATGACTTTTAACAAACCAAAGAGGCTGATATTAAATTATGTTTATTTGTTTTGGATGGTGGCATTGTATATTCTAAATTTACAAGATAAATTTTTATAAAAATATTTTGTGTCTTTTTTTATCAAAGCAGGCACTATAATTACTAAAAGTAATATTTTAATAGGTATAATAATAAATATATTAATAATTGTAATGTGATTTATTTTTATATAATGCTCATCATGGTTTTATTTTATTTAATGTTTTAAATGTTTTTACCTTAAGTTTCTCAGGTCAAAGATAACAATGAAAATATGATGGAGCAAGAAAATATAGATCGATTATAAAGCAAAGTGTCATTTAGAATTATTTAATTCTTTTATTCACTTTTCTCTCATAAATTATATCCCAACCACAGCTTTCCCTCCCTCCTGTCCTTCTAGTTCCAGTCCCTCCTCCTATCCTCTCTACTCTAGAACTATTCGTCCTCCATTTCTCTCTTTAAAAGGACAGGCTTCCCAAACATGACATATCAAGTTGTAATAAGACTAGGCACAGACCCTCATATCAAGGCTGCATGAGGCAATCCAATAGGAGAAAAGGATCCCCAGAAGCAAGCAAAATTATCAGACACAGGAGTCCCACAGGGACACTGAGTTACACAGCCATAACATATATGCAGAGGACATTGTCGGACCCACACAAACTCTGTGATTTTCAGTTTAGCCATTCTGAACCCCTATAAAACCAGATAAGTTGATTCTGTGGGCCATGTTCTTATGATGTCCTTGACACCAGTGCCTCTTACAATTCTTCCTCCTCTTCTTCTTTATATCCCTGACCTGAGTTCTTCCTAATGTTTCACTGACAGTCTCTGCATCTGTTCCTATCACTTGCTGGAAGAAGCCTATCTTGTGATGGTTATGTTAGGCTCCAGTCTAGAAGTATAGTGAAATTTCATTTGGAATCATTTTATTGACTTGTTTTGCAAGTTCACTTTGGTCCTACCCTAGGTCTCTGGGATATCCTACTGCGGGTTATTGCCATGCAGGTAGTGACAGGTATATACTCCCTGTTGTAGCATGTGCCTCAAGCTGGACCAGTCATTGGTTGGCCAAAACCAGCCATCTTCTGTAACCAAGCCAGAGACTGTGACACCAACCAAGCCATGAAATGTTGACTGACAATTTGTATACCTGCAAGATGTGCAGGGGTAAAAGTGGAGCAGAACTTATAGGAAGAATTTGGAATTTTTCAGATGTGATTGGAGCTTTGTATCATTTCCCCCTTTCAAGGGATGGCTTTCAGGATAGGAAGGTAGATATTTGAGGTGATATCTTCTAGTATGCATTGGACATCAAATATCTTTCACTAGGGAATTCATTTCTACTTACAGAGAGTTGAAGGGCAGATAATAATAGATAATAAAAAATACAATGACATCTTGTATTTATATTAAAAAACAAAAGACAGCTTTCTTCCAGGTAGACACACACATGTACACATGCATGCAGACACACATGCATCCTCCCATAGGAATCTATGTTTATGTGCACATAGAGAGACACAATTGATTCTCTAGGGTTTAACAACCTCTTCTTAAGTATATCTATGGAGAAATGCGATAAGAACTCAGGGTGGAATTATTTTTTTATAATCTGAAAGCCCTTGAAAAGTCCTCAGGGAAACTAGCCTAGAAGTAACTCAGTTTAAAATTCATGGAGCTTTGCCTTACAAAATTACATGTTTATTTTTCTCTCTGGAAAGTATGGGTTTTTTTCATAAAAATACTTTTTATAGGCAACACATATAATTTCTATAATGCACATTGTTTTGAAAAATACCAGTGTTCACTCTTTTTATGGTTCCGATACATGGACCACATATTAATTGTGCTCATAAAATAAGAATTTCCATTTTATATTTCTGTATAATTGTAAAAAGGAGGATGACATATACATAATTAAAATACATAAACTTTAATATGAGTGAGGCTTTTATTTGATGGTACTAGGACAGGTTGTGAAGAATTATTTTAGCTGTAGAAGTCATCAGGTCCTGTTTCTTTGAAATATCACAATGATTGAATATCACAAACATTTGCAGTGGAATTCGAAAAAGGAGATACTTAATAAATGTGTGATCATGGGTGAGTAATATATATATCCTGCTTGAATTTGTGATGCACATGTCTGTTTTCGGACTACACATGGAACATTTCTCAAAAGCCTACTTTAAAATAATTGTACTGCTGATAATTAGAAATTGGCACTCACACAAAATCTAATTCTATTGTCTGAATTAACAAAATTAAAAAGGAGAAAGCTACTTCAGATATCTTAGACAAAAAAAAATGCCTGGAAATAGATGCCAATGAATATAACCTCAATCACTAGCTTTTCCTCCTGGTTTATTGATTTCTTTCAATTAATGTTTGCCAGCCAGTAAATTAACATAGAACCTGAGGCATAATTCTTTAGTGGATCTTGGGCACTGAGTTGTCTTTTCCTTGCAGGTTTAACACCTCCTGAGCCCACTGCTGGTAGCTACATTTTAATTCAGTCTAGTCACTGACATTGCCCAAGATTTTAATGACAGGTCATTTACAGCAAACCCATGCTTCACTGAGGAGATGTCTCATCTAGTGACATCTCATCAATAGCAATTCAATTAGTCAACTTTAAGACTATGAGTCTGACCCTACCCTGTGTTGCAAAGCATTCTAGGAATTTGCATGTAAGACGTCCCTATTATTCTCTTCCTACCAAAGTAGTATTATTACTGAAATTTTAATATTGGACACTCTCCATTTGGATTTTACCATTTATGTGCCTAACTCCACCAAAACAAATGAAATGGGGCATTTTCCTAAGGGAATTTGTCTTCATTTTCACTTTAATGATGAGCATTCATTCCTAAAAGTCTAATTGTTACGAATAGACATATAGATTATGGCTATAACTAATATATAGATATAGATTAAAGATAAATGGATGAAACGTTTTTTATAAAGTTGAATCATTTGAACTAAAGTGTCAATAAGATTTACTGTGTAAAGTTTTTGTTGGAAATAACTCTAAAGATGGAATTATAAAGTGGAAATGAGGGACCAAAGCTGAAGTATCACGCCCACAGTCAGACCACACTGTCCCAACTTGTGTCCTATGAAAACAATTAAGTCAACACGTTCTCTTGGCACCCATTGTCTGAAATTCTCTTAAGCTCTTAAGACAGCAACAGTGCTCTAGACATAAACCATCCTTTACACAACTGAAGAACTCTTAACTCAAGCTGCAGCTTGACTTTGAAATGATTCCAAGATCCTTGTTTAAGCTGAGCCTTCCTTCATGACTTCACAACTTGAATTAAACCTCAAATTGTGGGAAGTATGAGTGTAAGAGTGAGGACAGCTGTGGGTTATAGATGACTTGACTTCGGAGAATGTCTACACTTCTGTAGGCTTCGCTGTTTTCGATGAGCAATGCTTCCAAACAAACTCATAATGTGGCTCAGTAAATGAATAGAGACTGCTTATAATGGGTATCAGTTAAAGTCATATATTTTAGGAACATGTGAGTAAAGATGTTTCTAAGTGCAGATTGCAAAAGATTCTTATGAAATTATCCTAACTATAAGAATTCTATTGCCTCACCAAAAATAGAAGAGAGGAAAAGAAGAATTCAAACGAGCATGAGTCCAGGATAATTGGTTGCAAAGCTTAACGTCACTGTAAGAATATCTGTTTTCTTTCTCTGCTACATTTAAAAGGGTAATAGATATCTTCAAAGCTATAGGACCTCCACATCACCCGAGAATATAAGAGCGGTGATTATTCTCAAGCTTTGTATCATTTTGTGACGGTTATAAGCTCTCCCATGGATTTACGCTCAGGTATTATTAGCATCATTGACCTTATTGCTTTTTCTCCAGCAAGTAAAATCCTCAGGCAATGATTGCCTTAGGCTAACAATGATGTAATGCGGGTGAGGTCCCAAAGCTTGGGAGCTGCAGTAGCTCAGCCCTGGCAGGAATGGTGATGAGTATGCAAGGAAAGGGAGGGAAAACACCGACGATACTGAGATACTGAGGAACTTTACATGGTACAATGCAAATGCTGAAGTCGTAGAAAGGTGGCAGGAATTGTTATGGTAAATAAGTGTAAAGAAGTAGCCCACCACATACAACAGACTGTGCACTGACTGTGGTGAGTCCCTCAGTCTAGAACCATAAACTTCTGAAAACTCCAAAGCTTTTTTGAGTATCAAGTCACTAAAAAGTGCAAAACCCATGACTTGGAATTCTGTTGTGTGCACAAGGTTATTTAAAATATTAATAAAATTACTTTCAGGCTATATGTATAAGATATATAAAATGAAGACAAATCCTCATTCCCAAGACTTCTCACAAACGATATAGAAAAATTATATATTTTATAACTCAAAATTGAAATTGGTCTTATCAGATAAGTGATACTCATCGAGTAGCTGAAAAGATACTTATTTATCTCATTCTTTGTAGTTTAGAAATTGAGAGTTAGCTGCTCTCTCTCTCTCTCTCTCTCTCTCTCTCTTTTAATAACTTGGTTTCACATGGAAAAGAATAAAGGCATCTACTGTAGATTTGAAATTTTAACTCATAAAGTAACTGGGATTTATTTTCTGCAGCTTTTGTCCTGAAGATTAAGGACTTTCCCATGTCTCTCTCACTACTACTACAAGGTGACAACAAACTATATGACTCAATTCCTTCCTTTGTAACTGAAGCCATGTGCACACCATCTTCTCATACTTGCTATTTTCTGTTAACTGAAAGATGCTGAAGACTAGGAAATAAAATAACAGGATTTTATTACAGAAATATACTATGATTTACAGGATATGTCAACCCTCCCATGTTTATGTCATGCTGCCTACCTATAATAAAAATAGATAACAGTCTATTAATCCAATGACTTAAATAAATGTGTTTTGGATTGCTCTGATTGGTAATGAGTTGGTTTAATTGTTCCATACATTAAAATCTTTTCAAAGGAAAGTTAATGCTTTCTGGGTCCTTTGCTCTAAGTCAAGAATGGGAAATAAAGTAGAAAAATTAAAACATTATTCTACCAAGCATAAAATCCACAGAAATAATTGTATGTTAGTGGCATGCTAATGCTAACATCAGAGCGGGCTGGCAAGATATCTCAGGGAATAAGGCACCTGGTACTAAACCTGATTATCTAAGCTATAATAATCCATGCGACACACGTGTGGAAGGAGAACCAGTTCCTACAAGACAAGACTCTGGGAGTGACTACGCAAAGACAGTCATATGCACACAAAATTAATAAATATAAGAAAAGTAAAAAACAAAACAAACATGAGAAATGGTGAACTGTGAAATATAAAGTTTTATCTTAAACTAAGATAGCTTATTTCAGCAAGAGCATTCAATAGAATTACACGGGCATCACCAGACAATCTTCTAAGATACTAATTAATCACTAGCATATAAAAGAGAAACAAGTACATTCTTACTATAATTCATTACTGAAGTGACCTGAGTGATACCTCTTCTAAAATATTTAATTCATAACTCAATAGGTTTTATCATATGAAGATTAAATATTATTTATCCCTGAAAATAAATCTTGGGAAAACAAATCTTATTATATTTTAAGTCTTAATTAAATATCATAGTACTGAAAACATTCTTTGCTTCATGATGTCTGATAAAAATGGAATAACTTTATTTATATACTGATTTAATATCATTGACTTATCAATTTGAACACAGATATGGACTTATCAAAATATTCGAAATATTTGATGACAGTATGAAGCCTCTAAGCATTTAAATTACACAAAATGGAATGCCTTCATGTTTTTAAGGGAGAGGATTTATGTTATTTGTTTATAACACTATAATAAAAAAGTTTTTGGATAAATTTATTTAATGCTTAATCAATTCATTGGTCAACTATAAATAAATCATTTTATTTTGTTATTGGAAAGTTACCTTTCCAGTGATATGAATTTGATTAAAGTATAGTCTCAAGAGAACCTCAACATACCTTTGGAAAGCTTCTCATAATTCAACAGAAATGTCACATACTTGATAGACGGTGCCTCAGGACAATGAGTTAGCATGGAAAATAAGCCTACCCTTGATCCCAAGGGAAGGAAGAATGCTTTCAGGTCAAGAAGAAGGTCATTTCCACAACATATTCCAGCTGCTTAATCCCTGTGCAACCAACAGCGCTGGGGGTGAAGTGTGGATGGTGCTCTTGATAGAGAACAGACTTTCTTATGAAAGGACAAACTTATAATACTAACAGCATTCTATGCAGTATACGATTAAATAGTTTCTATTAAATAGACAACAACATATCGCTCTCATCACAATATTAGCAGCATAGCAAATGCAAAACCAGGAGCATGTCTTGTGATGGTTATAAATACAGCTGCAGGCATTTGTTCTCTTGGCTGTGGCTATGAATGACCGCTTTGCTGGCAAGGATGCTAATCAAGATCTCTGAGCTTGCTGTGCATTGTTATGCAATCTAGATGTCATTGTCAGTCAGTGCAAAAGCTGCATGAGTCACTAAAAAACACTTTTTGAAAAAAAAAAACCATAGGAAACAAAGATAAGGAGATGTCAGAGAAGTCAATGACACAAATCTTGTGGAAGAAACAAAGTCAAGTGCTGGTTAAGTGACTTCAGCTAATGCTTGTTCAAACAAGTGTTCTGAAAGTTAGGAGAGATCAAATCTGAGCAAGCAAAGACAACGTTCAACAGGAGTTTGCTCTGTTGCCAGGATGGTGACTATAAATTTGAATGGCCTGTATCTCAACAGCGTTATATAAAAGCAACAGTTGGCATTTGAAACCTTATTGTTTTCATTAATTCCTGTTGACACCAAGAAGAACTTACTTTTGCAATATATTTAGTAGAATCATCTTTATATGCAGGCATCATTGCTTTTATTGTATATTGTGATCAGAAAATAAATGGCTAGCTTTCAGAGTCTTTAAAATCAAGGGAAAATGGAAAAGAATGAGTAGAGTTCTTTGTAAACTTAGATTTCCAGAAGTCATAAAGTATTTATAATTTTACCATAGACTTCTTATGGTATATCCTCAGATACATATTCAAAACTGTTTTTAAAACATTCTATACTTTCAGCCTTTTAAATTTGTTATTCAAGGCTATCATAGTCTTTGAGTCCTTTTCGTTTATAGCTTTAAAAATGCTTTGTATCACCTACTAGTAAATACTACTACTAATAAAGTATTCATCTATTGCTTAATATACATTTACTAAGTACATTGTGCAATGCATCTAGAAAATGTTGACTCTTATTCTGAGTAGTTTTCCCATTTCAACGAACCAAATAAGTCCTTAGCATTTGAATTTTAAAATCCTTTCTCTCAACCTGAGCTGGTGTGCACTTCTGTATTACTATATGAAAGATCCATTAGTTGAGATTTCATATTGCTTTGGTCCATTAGATACCAAATAATTTAAAACTACATGATCTGTTAGTGTCAATGATAGCATCTTCATTTACATAGGATGTTTTGTACCCTTGATAGATGAACTTATCTCTATACTATGTAAAATATTTACTTTATAAATCTTCTATTTTTGCTCTTTCATGTTAAATTGATATGTACTAACTGCACATGTTTGTGGCAACAGTGTTGTATCTTATACATGTATACATTGCAAAATAATCAAAATGCATTTCAGCATGTGCATCCATTCATTAACTTATTATATCTTTGTGAGAAGAACATCAAATGCTCTCTACTAGTTATTTTTAAATATTTCATCAAATATTTTTAATTGTAGCCATGCCATGATATAGCAGAACATGATTGGTTGTGCTTGCGTACTGTAATTAATTTCTAGTCATTGACCAAATTCCTCAATGACATATTTGGTATCATATTTACTCTATGGATAAGCAATTAAGAAATATATATCTTATTCAAGCACTCCAGAAATACATCTTATTCAAGCACTCAATACCATCCAGAACTGCCCCATCTGGGGATCCATCCTATATACAGTTACCAAACCCAGACACTATTATGGATGCCAACAAGTGCTTGCTGACAGGAGCCTGCTATAGATGTTTCCAGCGAGGCCATGCCAGACAAATACAGAGGGGGATGCTCTCAGCCAACTATTAAACTTAGCACAGGGCCCCCAACAGAGGAGCTAGAGAAAAGACCCAAGGAGCTGAACGGGTTTACAGCCCTATAGGAAGAACAACACTATGAACCAACCAGTACAGTACGCCCAGAGCTCCCAGGGACTAAATCACTAACCAAAGAGTACACATGGAGGGATCCATGGCTCCAGCTGCATATGTAGCAGAGGATGACCTTGTAGGACATCAATGAAAGGAGAGGCCCTGGGACCCATGAAGGTGAAAGGATAAGGTTGTAAGCTAGGAAATAGTAAGAAAAAGATTAATTTACTTGTGAATCAATATTAAAATATAGTGGGTAAATTTAAAAAAAAAGAAAAGAATATCTTATTCAAACACTCATTAATTTTAGATTATATTTAGTCAGACATTTTAAGCTTTAATTAAAATGGATTTTATATAAAATTTTTATTATATTTATACAGATTAATCTTATTTTAATTGTATATTGCTAAGTAAAATTATGTATGTGATATTCTTTTAATATAAATAATTTTATTTATCAACTTTTATTTCATATTATGAAATATATCGTATTATGGTATTCCGCCCATTTCACACCAGCTCCTTTAAGCTATACTGAACTTCTTACAGAATCACACAGTATCTCTCCCTGCTTCTGTTTTTCTTATTCATCACCATTCAGAACCTGCCATTAAATAATAAAGAGTTAATTATCTTCTGACTTCAACCTGACAATATAATTTATATTTTTTCAAGACTATTGATGTTCTTTCTCTGATAGAAACTTCTTGTTTTCTCATTTCTTTTAGTTCAACAGGTGACCAAAAGGAAATTAATGGCTGCAAAGATTACAGACTCTTTGAGCTATAATTAGTTTTATGGAACCATTAGCTGTGTCTTAGAATTTTATACACAAGCATATAATTTCATTATCAACTTTCCCAGAAGACAACACTGTTACATGTTCAAGAGAAAGGCTATTATGTGCCTTGCATTATTTAACGGGAATGCTATTAAATTTAAACTTTAATGTCTTTCAAAAATAAGAAACATTTTTTAATGTCCTCCTTATACTTTTGACTTCTATCCATTTATCATCATTAGTATGTCCAATTTAATTTTTCTTTATTTCTTAGACACAATATGGTGAAGATCAATAATTGTGTGATGGCTACTCATTGTATCCTATAGAATATTATAAGACCATGCAAGTATAATTAGTTGAAAGAAAATTCAAAGAATGTGATCACACACCCTACTGCATCTTGTTAGGAGGCATTTCCTCTACATAGTTTATGTTTGTTTATCCCCTGGGACAATTTATCTCTTCTGACCTCAAAGCTAGGTGTAGGAAATGGTTATTTTTCATATATCCAGGATATATTTCTATTTATGGTGTTATTTTAGTACAGATCTCAAAAAGGAAGAAAAATCGGTCTTTTTGTTGATGATACTCTAATTTATACATTTAAAATTTCACAGGCTGGATATGGTTTTCTAAATCATACAACCTTGGAGCATATTCTTCTCCATATGTATACAGTGTCATCATGTGCACATATTAATACACAGGTACTTAATAGTGATTGTGTGATTGTTGCTATAAGATTGTGTCATTATGAATTATGAAAAGATATGGTCTTATAATTATTATCAGAGTTATAGAAGTGAAAACTAAGGACCATGTTTATAATATTAGTTCATACTATTCTTAGTCTAAGATCTGCATGCTGTATTTATAATCAAATATTCTTCATAATATACCACAATAGCTTTAATTGTTATGTTTTCAAATACTTGCTAAGTAATGATTGTATGCTCTATAATTCCAAACAACATATAGAATGACAAAATGAATACATGTAATAACAGATTCTAAAACACATAAATGACAAGGTCTATATAAAAGTAACATTTTGTTCATTTCCCCTCAAACATGATTTCAGGTATAACACTAGAAAGTAACTTTTCTTTCCCAATTAATTCTAATGTGATGGCAAAAATGTCATTTATCATAATGTTATTTTATTAATTTAAAGTACCATTTTTTCAGACAGTTAAAAAGTAAAAACATGGCAGAAAAATCTAAAAGTTAGACAAAGCTGGTATGTGGCAAGGCCTGTATTCAGATATTCACTATAAACACGGCTGTGTTACTAATGAATCTGATTTAAAAGCTTTTAATCTTTTAAATTTATTATGAAAATGTAGATTCACCAAAAGGCTCTATAAATAGACTGTTTTGTACTGTGTGTGCCTAATGAATTCTTTCTAAAATATATAAATTAATGCTGATTACGTACTTGGATGTTAGAGTAAACATAATTACCTAAGTACATTTTAATAAACTAATATATGTTGAATACATCTGGGCATCTTTTTACAATTAATTGCCAGGTTTTCTCTTTGTTTTCTTGAAGAGTTTTATGTATCCCAAGGAGAATACCTTCTTTAATATTTGAGTATTACTTCAAAGTTTCAAAGCTGTTTAGAATTCCAGGTTAAGACCCAATTTAGCTGTCTTCACCTTCATAGAGCAGTTCTTTATTTTTTAATTTAATTTAATTGCTTTTCTTAGAAATGCCTCAAGGAACCCAAGTTAGCTTTAAACTGACCCAGCAGGCATTACTGACCTGAAGACCTGATCAATCTGCTTCTACTCTCAAGCACTCGGGTGATAGGTGTGCCCTGCTTTGTCCTGAATATTTCTTCAAAAATGATGGTGTTCTAATCTGTAATTTGAGCATTATCATCAAAAACCTTAAGAACCATTGAATAGAGAGTGCAAGATTATGTCTTCTAGAAATGTCTGAACTTGCACCCTTAAAGTTTCGCCAACAGAACTGACTAAACCTGATGAGAAAAGGGGCCACACAGATAGACATGGTAATGTAAAGTGATATGCAGAGGCAGGGAGAAGTTCTCAGGTCCCAACCCTACACATTAGCCAACTAAAGAACACTGAGTGGGAGCAGACTTCCAATAGGAAAATTACATTATTATTAGTAGTATCTGTGATCTATTAGTATATCATTAAAAGTCATTTTATTACTCTGTTTCTTCAGTAGAGCAGTAGTTTTGAGAACTTCTGTGGCATTTTCTTTTTTTTTCTTTTGAATAAATAAATAAAATATGATAAGGTAATTAAATAACACATCAGAACTGGGCAAACCAAGCCAACGAAAGGAAAAGAGACTAAGAGAAGGCAGAGGAAACTGAGACCTACTTGCTTGCATACTCAGAAATCTTACAAAACACTAAACTAGACTGTGTATTACATATGGAGAGGACCTGGTGCAGGCCTGCATCAGCCCTGTGCATAATAGCTCAGTCTTTGTGATTTCATATGAGTTTTGCTCAGTTGATCTAGAGGACATTGTTTTCTTCTGCATGAGGAAACTTCTGTGATGATTGCTAAGCAAAGCACTGACCTATTAGTATGGCTTGACCTATTATGTATGTCATTAGAATCTATTAGTATCTATGATCTATTAGTATAGCATTACAAGTCATTTTATTACTGTTTCTTTAGTAGAACAGTGGTATTTGGTTATACCCTATCTAGCCTATCTTGTCTCAGTTTCCTGGTTACCCATCAGCATCATGTATTGGCTCCATGTCGTGGATAGGGCGTTAGGTGAAATCAGGCATTGGTTCGTTACTCCCACCAGTTTTGTGCCACCATTAACCTGGTATATCACATAATCAGAGCACCATGGAGATCATAGAATTTGTGGCTGAGTTGGTGTTTATGTTTCTCCTTTGGAAGCATAAAGTATGTTCTTTGGAAATGCTAGTTCCACTTCTCCAATTGCAATGAGTTGAGGAGGTGGTTTTTTTTGCATGATAGGGCCTTTTGGTCAGTTTGCTGAGAGCAGTCTTGTCTGGGCAACATCCTGGGTTCTTAGCACATTCCTATGGGACCTCTTTTGTAAACAGCTCAATTAGAGTAGCTCAAGCCTGGTATTTAAAGCCTCAATTGGTCAGAAGAGATGGCCAGCTGGGATTCTGTTGCCCACATTACTTCACAATTTTACTGAGATCATCTTCATATATGCACAGGAATATTCTGCTATATCCTGTTTCCAAATATTACCCATTGGTAGTATGGGAATTAACTGGTCATTAATTTTAGTTATCTCCCCTGTATTCAAATTTTCTATCTACTATTTATAATATAAACATTATTAACTTCTAAATGTACATTTAAAACTAAATAATACATTTACTTATTGTGAATGTGTTTGTGTGTTGGGGTGGGGGTAGAAGCCCAGGATAACTAGAAGGAGATGTTAGTTCTGTCTCTCCACCAAAGGGTTCAGGGAATTGCACTTAGGTTGTGTGGCTTGACAAAAGGTGACATTACCTGCTAATCCATCTTCCTAGTCCTATGCTCTTACATTTAAAATATACATTTTAAAAATAACATTTGAGAAACATAATCCAAAGATGCTATAACTTATAGTCCCATTTTGATGACCTTGAAAATTGATGTCAGTTCAATGTTGCATTTAAAATGTTGTACCTTTGGAGGGAGGGCATTAGAAAGAAAAATAACAGCAATAAAAAAAGATTACTGTATTTTATTCACAAGACTAACTATACAGTTCGATAAAATACATTTTTTATTCCCAGTATTTTTTAAGTGTTCATAGTTTTCAATGGACAACATCACTGTGTATGTATTTATAGCATTTAGTGTGATTTTTGGTATATGTACATATTCAAGTTACTAAAATATGCATCACTTCATATTTAAATCAGTTTTTTTAATTAGAGTATTTAATATCTACCATCAGCCAGCTTAAACCATATATTATATTTAGTCATAATTCTACAATGAATATATTCATCACAGACATACATCACACACATATAAATATATGTATATTGCTATTCTTTTTTTCTTTCCATAATTTTTTTTTATTCATAATACATCTCAATCACAGCCACTGTTTCCTTGGCCCCTCCCAGTCCTGCCCTTACAAATCCCTCACCCCATTACCTTCTCCTTCTTGGATAAGGCAACCCACTTGGGTACCACCCGAAGACAGGTCCCTGCAGGACTAAGTTCCTCCTCTTCCTCTGTGGCACAACCAGGCAGGAGAAGGGAATCCAATATGGGACAACATACTCAGAGAGAACCCCAGCTCCAATTGTTAGGGAACCCACATGAAGACCTATGTCCCGGTCTTTCATGTTCTTTCATTGCTGCTTCAGTCTCTGTGAAACCCCCCCCCCCCAGGGCCCAGGTTGTTGACTCTGGAGCTCTTCTTGTCATATCCTTAACCCCTCTGTCTTGTTCAATTCTATCCCCCTGCTATTCCACAAGATGAGCGAGTTCTGCCTGATGTTTAGATATGGAGCTCTGGATCTGTTTCCATTCGCTGCTGGATAAAACCTCTCCAGAGAAAGTTAATGATCGGTTCCTGTCTGCAAGCATAGCAGAGTGTCATTAATCAGGGGTTGGCTCTCTTCCATGGGATGGGTATCATGTTGGGACAGTCGTTGGTTGGCTGTTGTCTCCGATTCTGCTTTCTCTTTATCCCTGTGCATCTTGGAGACAGGACATATTTTGAATTGAAGGTTTCGTGAGTGGGTTGGTGACCCTCCTTCTACTGGAAGTCTTTTCTGTCTACAGGAGGTGGCCACTTCAGTCTCTATACATCTACTGGCAGGAATCTCAACAAAGGTCACTCCCATAAACTCTTCATAGACTCCCCATAGCCTCCCCCATCCCAGGTCCCCAGCTAGTCACAGAGATACTCCGTATTGATTTCCATTCTCACTCCCAGCCCTCTCCTGCCCTCCTCCACCTGATCACCACCTTCATACCCCTCCTCACCCCCATTCCCATCCAGTTCTCTCTCTTCAACCACCTGTGATGATTATTTTGTTTCCCTTTCTAAGTGAGCTTCACACATCCTCTCTGGCCCTCCTAATTACCCAGGTTTTTTTTTTTTTTTTTTTTTTTTTTTTTTGAGTCTGGATTGTAGCTAGCATGGTTACCCTGCACTTTATGGCTACTGTCCAATGATAAGTGAGTACATCCCACAGTGCCTTTCTAGGTCTGAGTTACCTTGCTGGGGATGATATTCTCAGGTTTCATCCATTTGCTTGCAAATTTCATGTCTTCTTTCATGTTTTCTTTCTTTTTTTATTGTATATTTTCTTGATTTACATTCCAAATGTTGTCACCTTTCCTGATTTCCTCTCAGAAAACACCCTATCCCATCCCTCTCTCCACTGTTCACCAAACCACCCACTCCTGCTTCCCTCTCCTGGCATTCCCCTACACTGGGGCATTTTGCTATTACTGGACCAAGGGCCTCTTCTCTCATTGATGTCTGACAAGGCCATCCTCTGCTACACATGCAGCTGGAGCCATGGGTCCCTCCATGTGTACTCTTTGCTTGGCGGTTTAGTCCCTGAGAGCTCTGGGAGGTGCTGGGTGGTTCATATTGTTGTTCCTCCTATGGGGCTGCAAACCCCTTCAGCCCCTTGGGTCCTTTCTCTAGTTCCTCCATTTGGAACCCTGTGTGTGCTCAGTCCATTGCTTGGATGTGAGCACCCACTTTTGTATTTGTCAGTCACTGGCAGAGCCTCTCAGGAGACAGCTATATCAGGCTCCTGTCAGCAAGCACTTGTTGGCATCCACAATAGTATCTGTATTTGGTAGCTGTATATGTTTTTATGGAATGGTATGTGTTTTCATGGTAGCTGTATATATTTCAATGGAGTAGCTGGATAGTATTCCATTGTGCACATTTACCTCATTTTCTTTTATCCATTCTTCAGTTGAGGGACATCTAGGATTTTTCTAGTTTCTACCTATTTCGAATAAAGCTTCTATGAACACAATTGAGCAAATGTCCCTGTGGTATAGTCAGGAATGTTTTGGGTATATTCCCAGCAGTGGTATAGTTGGGTCTTGAGTTAAAATTATTCCTAGTTATCTGAGGGATCACACACTTGAGGTCCAAAATAATTGAACACGTTTGCATTTGCACCAGCAGTGAAGGATATTTTCCTTGGCTCTACATCTGTGTCAACATGTGTTCTGTAAGAGTCTTATACTATAGCCTACATCCCTGCCTCTGTTAAAACTGTCAGTTTCATTGCTATGACTTTAGCTTGTATTTCCACATATAAGAGATGACATGGCTTTTTAAAACTCATGTCACTCTTTCTACATCCGTCTGTTATCAGAAAGTGGTCATCTTAAGGGTTCACATGGTACTTTAGTCTCCACCTGCTTGCTCCAATTTCAGGACCAGAATTGTAGTGCTGACATCACAACTGCCTTTCTCAGAACCCTAACTAATATTACCAGAACTATTCCTAAACTCCAAACCAGAGTACATAAACAGATACAGGCAATTTGCTTACAGGGTTATTTTCCCAGTTTGTCTATACCTGTTGCAAATATTCAAGGAGTTACAAAATTTATAACATTCTCATCTGTGCCTAACTCTTCTTATGACTACTGTCCTGCTTGAGCTCATACAGAAAAGCCATGTCTCATTAAATTTAATATTTCTGAATTATGTGCGTATGAGTACACACATTTATCGTTTATGTGCATTCTAGTTAGGTTTCTACTGCTGTGATAAACAACATGACCAAAGCAATTTGAGGACAAAAGGTTTATTTTACTTATATTTTATAGTCCATCATAAAAGGAAACCAAAGCAGAGACTCAAGGCAGGAGCCTGTAACCAGGAATTAAAGCAGAGGGCATGGATGGGTGTTTCTTCTTGTATTGTTTTCTTTGACTTATTTAGTTAACATTCATCTACAACCCTGGCTCATATATGCATGGATTTTGTCCTGGGACAGTCTTTATCAATCTTTAATCAAGGAAATGTACACAGAGACTTTCCTATAGGCAGATGTATGGACACATTTTCTCAACTTTGGTTCCTATTTTCACATAACTAGAACGATATGTCTGTGTGTCTATGTATGCATATATGTGAAAGCTAGACATATGTATGCCTCCTAAATATTTTTTGCTGACATTTTAGTTATGTTGGAAAATTTTCAGGTCATAAATAACATAAAATAATCATGGGATTTAAATATTCAGAGACAAATTTACATCATTAAATTTTTGTGGCTTACAATGAAAAAACATAGACATTTATCCTGTGGATTCAATGAAATAAAATATTCGATACTCTTTAAGTTATGAAAGACATTTGTAGTTATCATATTTTGGGGTGAATTCAAGCATTACACTAAAATATTTCCAATATTGTATAATGAATGAGTTCTGTCATGCTCTACACACATTCCCTTTACCAAAATTGATAGTAACCTTGAAATCACAAGATGTGAATCACAGCCTCTGGAAATGATCAGATTCACAGTGACTGTAGTGAGCAGATTGGATTTGTCTTAATAAAACAGTCTGCAGAGGACAGGCTTTGTCTCATCTGCCTGCTGTGCTCCTGGAATTCTGCAATCACAAACGTTGTTTTCACACATTTTTATCACTATGAATTTGTTAGATAATCTGAGGCAGATGTTTAATATTACATCTACCTTTAAGTAAATGTGATGTCCTTTAACATAAGCGTACTAACACTTGAAAATAGAAGAAAGGTGTTTAGATGATATGTAAAACCATCATCTTATGAATGGATAAGCATGATATGTATATCCATGTGATGGTGACATCACAGTGACAAAAATGAAGAAAGCATGTATGCTACAAGAAAGACTATACATAAGGATATATATATATATATATATATGTATGTTTTGTTATTTGGATTTTGGTTTTTTGAGACAGGGTTTCTCTGTATAGCCCTGGCTGTCCTAGAACTTACTCTGTAGACCAGGCTGGCCTTGAACTCAGAAATCTGCCTGCCTCTGCCTCCCAGAGTGCTGGGATTACAGACATGTGCCACCACCACCCGGCTTTGCTATGTATTTTATAATTCCATTTTTATGAAAGTTTATAGGAGTACAGCCACAGTCACACAAAACGTGTTAATATTTGCCAGTAACAAGGGAAGGTGGAGAATGAAGGGTGCCTTATAACTTTGAATTTTTCCTTATTCATTTTAAATGCAATTGTTTTTATGTTTACCAAGACTCTATGTGTAAACAAACATAGTAAATGATGTTCTTATATTAAATTATTGCATAAAATTAAATGTCATACATCTGCATGATTTTTTTGAGACTATGGTTATGATGGTCAAAGAATTTTCAAAGTCCACATCTCTTTCATTGTGACACACAAATTGAAAATGGAAGACCATAATGGTGATTCTTCACTACTTGACTTATTTCCTTCACAATTTCCACACTGCAATATATGTGCAGAATCTCTGGATTCATACCTGTGTGGCTCTGTTCCTTCCAGCCCTTTAACTGAGAAACTTCATAAACATTGCTGTGTGATATTCTCTAAGAAAACCAAAAAGTAAAAGAAATGTAGCAGATGTGGTTTTTCCTTACAAAAGAGCAGTATACAATAAATGTTTTTCTACTTTTCTTTTGCATATGGTCAACTTCTGAAACCTTTCTTCCTAGTTTGCAGTGTCTGTATGTTCTGATTAGGAGAGTTTCTTTGGGGAGAGTATTCTTTTTCAACTGACAGGTATCAAGTAGGGTAAGAATGTAATTTTATATAAATGATTTAAATATTCCATTTTCCCAAGACTCAATGGGTCTTTTTTGTTGGATGCCTCGGATCTATAATTCTCACAACCGAAAGCAGGCTTTGCCAAAATCCTCTTGCTCACTTCCTGCATGCTGGCTATTGGTGATTAAAACAGAGCAAACAGTAAGGCAGGTTATGTGCTTTCAAAGTGAATCATATATTCTCCTTTATGTTTTCATGCTAGGTAGTCACTGCCTTGTATCAAAGGAGGTATTTTCCAACTGTATCATCAATTCGAAAGATATAAATTTTGCCCCCTTTTAAGCTGCAAATGCTAAGTTAGGGAGTGAGAATTAACACAAGAATGTTTTTTTTCCCATAGAAAATAAGTTTCTTGAAACTGATGCTGGATATTTTAGATGCCCTTTAGGAATTTGTCTGCTTAATTGAAGATATAGTGTTAGTTTTATTTATTTATTTATTTGGTGAAAGTTATACAATATTCAATGCCTGAAGCAGAGATTTTCTTTTAACGAAGGGAAATCACATTGTCTTTGATTGGTTCATGTTCTGCTAAAAGCTTAGAATAGTAAAGACCCTAAGTCTGAATTTTAAAATAGTGTTAGGATAGAAGCAAGTTATATGTGCAGTAACAATATTATAGATTAACAAACGATTGATGTTTCACTTCTTACAAGTTCACAGACATGATTAAGTAAACCAATTTTCATGATATTAGTTAGCCTGTTTGGTAAAGTTAGCTACTCTATGATGCTTTTATGAATAGTATGTATTTCTCTTTTATCACATGTAAATAATTGTCTCTCAACAAAATTTTCTTCTAAGTATTTATTTGAAAGATCCCAATGGAGGTTCAGTGCTCTAGAAATAATACTATGAAATCTGGGGATTCCAGGTCTACTTTAAGAGAAATTTTGGATTTACACACTTATTTCTCTTCCCTCATACCTTGATGAAGAAATATTTCCTAGAAGACTATCAAAATATCTGAGCTTATTCTATCCTTTGTGTTGCCCCCTAAAGTCCAGATTCCAAATATCCTTGTCATATTCATAATCTAATATTATGTTTCCCTATTTCAAACCTCTCTCTTATTTATCTAAAGCTTCTATACTTTTTTATGGCAAATTCTGATACTTTCTTACCATGTACAATATGCTTTAGAAATAATTGCTTCTTAATGAGATCATTTGTTATCCAAGTGTAATAAAGACCTAGATATACCTCAATATCATTAAAACTGGTTGTGTTGTAATGTCTTTTTTAGTCCAGTTCTTCTCAGATCAGTTTGCAAATCAGGTAAATGTCCTACTCTATAGGGATTGCCCTTAAGCATATAGTCCTACATCAATTCCTATGCCATGATATATACAATATACAATATATAGTACATAATATATAATACATAATATCATGTGTCATGTATCACATATCACATATCATATATCATATATCAACCATATATCATATATACAAATTCATCTAGATATTAGAGCCTATTTTGCATGAAATTGATTTACTTATTCTTGAAAGACACTCAAGCCTTGTGCACTTAAGCCCCACTACTGCAGTATGGGGCTGAGTTCATGGTTTCAGCTGTTACGAGAAACCAAATGGAGACCCATGACCAATGCTCCTGCTGACTGTAAAGAGCAAAGAGGTTACTGTTGCAGTGATATCAGTGATTAAGATGTATATTTGAGAAAGAGGAACATGAAAGGGTTCTGGTAAAAGCCCTACTCCAATTCCAACTACAGCCATCCCCCAAAATTAGGAGCCTAAACAGGAAGCCATAGAAAGGAAGTCTTAAAAAGCATGATAAGGATGCTAAAATTAGTTCCCTACTTTGATGAGATACAGGAGGCATAATGCTCAGATATGGGGCAGGCCATATTATCTAACCACGCTCCAGTGAGTATAAAGATAATACAAATTGGTCTGGGTTTTTTTGTTGTTGTTATTTTAACTTTATTTTCTTTAGGGAGGGCACAAGGATGAGGAGTGAAAATGGAAGTAGAAAATGATTGTAATTGCGTGCATGATGTATAATTTCCAATGAGTCAATGAAATTATTATGTGAAAAAAATCTCTCTCAATCAGAAGACTTAAATTCACTTTCTCTGCCATACTGACCTCATTTTATTCTTATCACAGACTTATTTTGAAATCTATATCTAACTTTTGTCTTATTTAACTTCATCTTCATTTATTATCCTATCTTTTTTTATAAATCCCTTTTAGACATTTTATCCTACATGATTATTCTGCTATCAATAAATGCTGGAAACAAAGGACGTTTCTCAATATAAACCATCTCTAAGCTTACCATGCCTTCCAAATTCAAAGTGGTTTGCTATTAATTCATACCCATGACTTCTGTTTATAAGCATTTATTTTGTATGTGACTTCAGTCATTTTGATAGTTGTTGCATCAATTATACACTAGTTTTACATGGGCAATGTCCATTTGTTAAAAAGTGTGTATTTTATGAGAGGTTAAGTAAAAGAATAATCCTGGAAAAAGTGCTAACATTTATTGGTAATTAACTGGAGAACATGTCTAGCACCCAGGCAAAATGAGTTCTCTATACGCAGGATTTGAATTCTTCTGTTGGACCCTGGGAAAGTTTTTAATTCTCTTGATGTTTCATCTGAAAGAAAAAACTAATAAATATTTGTTATGGGCTGCTGTCAATCACTCATGTTGACACTGGTGACTTAAACATTCTCTTCAGTCAGGAGAGAGATCTTAGAGTATGAATTACATGTTATTTACAGGCTTCCCCAGATCCCACTGTCTGGTGGCACTGATTATTCCTCTATAGATTATTCATATCAGCTTGCTTTTTTCCCTCCACCCTCCGGCTACCTGCCATTTTGTCATTTGTCTTCTCCCTTGGAAGCTGTCCAACTACATGGGGAGGAGGGGAAACTCACCCTGATCTTCATGGCAGATCCAGTAAAGGCAGCACTGAGAGAAGCCGGAGCAAGTTTCTGCTGACATCTTTATGATCTGTGGATTTCAGTTATCTGTAGGATCTCTACCTGCCACTAAAGCAAATGATGTCAAGTGGGATTCTTCAATTTTTCACTATTTTCCAGTAACTTAATATTTGATATTAAGCAAATATACAAAGTATGAAAATTATACAATTAAAATCAAACCTATCGATCAAAGAGTATATTATTGCTGATTCGTGTTTTGTCCCAGTTCCTAAGGAATAGATAGTCTCATACACATATACTGAGACTGTCTAATAAGCAAACTTATTTTTGTTTGCTTTTTGTCTTTTCTGCAACTATTTGGAACTTTTGTTCATTTGATATTTTGATATTTCTAGATAATTTCCATGGTATCAATAGCCAATGTGACAGGTTTCAGGCAGCTGAAGATATAATTGGAACCAAAATGATATTTTAATATATCCTATGTATTTTTCAGAAGAAATTAAATGGTATTTGCATCAAACTTATACATGTACTGACTATATATCCAATCGGAAGCTTATCTTTGATTAGTTTGGCCTTTTTAATCCCATCAATACTTGAATATAATGAGCAATGAGTTTCTATATCTAGTTATATTTTGGTACAGTTTTAACATGTAATGCAATTATTATCTTGTGAAAAATGAAAGGTAGCTTGTAAAATTCACTTCAAAGCAATCAATTAACATCCAGTAAACATAAATTATAATTTTATTCTTTTCTGTGCAGAAGTTATATATTTAACCATGTATGAAGTTACAGTCAGATCAATTCTGGAAATCACATGGAAGGAAAGATAAAGATGTCATTTTTTTCCTTCAGTATGAAACTGGAATTTTGAAGCGACTTAATACTTGTAAAACACAGAAAACAAAACTGGTGATCTGGTATGATTAGTTTGCAAGTCATATTTTTGGCTTTTCACACCTGCATTTCTTACTTTCCAAATTTTCACAAGAAACATGGAGTAATATCTAAATAAAAAATAAAATATAACATAGCACGAGAGTCACCTCAACTGCCTTAACTTTGTTAAGATAAATATTTAATGGAACATCAGTGACATATTTATTCTTTCATAAAATTATTATATTCTCAGAAAACAGTTGGATTACTCTCTTGTAACTTCTATTAAGTGACTGAAAGGCCTACCTTACTCCACCCTACTTTGTCTCTTGCTCTATTCTTAGAAAAGTGACCATAGGTCCCTCCTCACAGCCAGCAAGTACATTTATCTGTTGTGGAAACACCACATTCCATAACCACATTTTAAACCCAGTTGTGGGTAAACCAGTCATTGCTGACAGTATGAAATTCACTGTATTATGTATCCTTAGTCTCTGAGTTCAATGTTCTGTACAGGTAAATCTCATAGAAATTTCAGTTGATTACAAATGAAGTGTCTGAGGAGGAGGGTGACCCCATAGGAAGACCAGCAGTCTCAACTCACCCAGATGCCTGAGATCTCTCAGACTCTGGAGCCGCCAACCAGGCAGCATACACTAGCTGGTCGGAGGCCCCCAACACATATACAGCAGAGGACTGCCTGGTCTGGCCTCAGTGAGAGCAGATGCACATAGTCCTCAAGAGACTTGAGGCCTCAGGGAGGGGAGGGACATCCTCTTGGCTACAGGGAGAAGGAGGAATGGGATGAGGGACTGTGAGGGGGGGACCGAGAGGGCAACAACAGCTGGGATGTAAAAATATAAAAGTAACAAAAAGAGAAATTAAATGTCTGTTTGTATGAGACGGAAGCTCAGAAACCATTAATAAAAGTCTCCTCAGGAGACAGGGGTGGGGTGGGGAGGAGATACTGGATGAGGAACAGTCAGAGGGTAGACAGGGGTGGGGTATGAGGGGGAAGAAAATATGGAGTATAAAAATAAATTAATAATAATAATAATAATAATAATAATAAAGAATTGTAAACAAAAAATAAAAGTCTCCCACACTTCAAACATAAGAATCCTTAAAATGCATCCTTACTTTTCACAGAATAAAGTGCCAAAGTATCTAATTTTCAGCCATATTTTCTTCAACCCTTTTGCTAACTGTCTGTCTCATGCAGCAGATATTCTATATGACAACAGAACCGTTGAAGACTGCTACAATTAAACCTATTGAATTCACATCAACACCGTTCACACACCTCACACTTCTGGCTCCCTTAGCCTGAATTTACTATGCACATACAATACTTAACCTGTGTATGTCAGCCTCCCAAACGTGACATTGTTCATTCTTCTGTATGTAAGGGTTACAATCTAAGTCTTCATACAAACTGACTCCTACACACACACACACACACACACACACACACACACACACACATGAAGCATTAATGCTGTATGCTTGAGGGACTTCCAAATGAACCCATAAATTATCACCGCAGTCTGAAAACATCATCATTACTATTTGGGAAATCTGACATCAACCAAAAAATTATTAAGTGAGACATCTAAAGAAGTTGTGGCATGGAACAACAAATAGAAGTGTCTTTGTTTTATGAAAACCCAGCTATTTTTTTTTTTTTTGTCTTATGTAAAGTTACTGGCTTTGGGAGAGTCGGAAGGAGGCATAAGGAGAGAAACAGTCTTTGATGTGACTCATGCCCGAGAGCATCAGCAGCTGCGAAGCTCTCTAATGAAGCATTTGCCCCTCATTTGGCACCGCGTGCTCTTGAGAGGATTTTCTTACAAAAGACCAACTATTTGATGAATTCCACAGGCTATCGCTCTGAAATTCCACAGATTGGCACCTACGTGCTGTTGAAATTGACTCGCAGCTTCTGCATGGCACAGTGCCCTCCTTGCAGATGGCCAGGTGTTGCACAACACGGGGAAATTATCATTTCGCTCAGATATTTGGTATTATTTTTTTTCTTTGAGTATGAAACTACAGCTTTGAAGCAACCTAATCCTTGTGAGGACAAACAGACATTAAGCAGAATCACATACTATTTTAGAGGTATAAATTGCCAAAGAAGGCAAATTATCAAATCTATACATGTGCCAGGATTAAAAGGAGCGTAGAACAGAGTTACCCAAGGGCCATTCTTGTAGTTACAAAATATAAAGGGCTCAAATGAAACCTGAGTATCCTATATGCTTTCATTTCAAAGGTTTCAAATGCATATCTTATGCTAATCGGAGACAATGGGAACTCACTGGGTTTTCAAGCAGTGAATAAATTAGTATTCAAATCTTCCTGGAGGCAGAGGAGGTATATCCACTAGACTTTGAATGGAGAATGTTAAGGATAGGTTATAACTTCAAAGATTGACAGAACGTTGTTGTAAGTCATCCTTTGGCAGAATGACTAAAAGAAAAGTGTCACAGCTGTGTCAGTACAGAAGTCAAATTTGTTTGCGTGACCTTTAGGAGAGGCAACAGCACAAAAGGGAAACAATTTGGTGAGAAATTTGGCTTCCTAGTTGGGCATGCTGTGCTGATCTTGTGGTGTTGCCAGCTTCTCTGAATGGAAACACGAGAGCGAATTAAGCAGCTTCATGAACTCAGAGGGAGAGCAGTTGTTCTAGTGGCTTCCGTGGAAATGACTAATTAATTTTCAAAGTAACCAACATGGCTTTGTGTGTGTGTGTGTGTGTGTGTGTGTGTGTGTGTGTGTGTGATCTGTGATTGAGAATCTAGCAGAAAACCTGCCCAGGAAGGAGGGGGAGAAAGACGAGTTTCATTATTAGCTTGCAGTGCACAGTAGTAGGACCAGCACAATTTAGTTATTCTCCTCATTAATATTACATTAGCAGGCTAATGAAACATTTGGGTGAATTCATTCTGAGTAATACAGGCATTAATTTTATTTTTTTCTGAACACTCAATTATATTAATTGGCATCTGTTAGGGTTTACCATGTATATGTATCTAGGAAAATTGAGAACAAATAAAGAATGCACCCGTGATTTTAAACACTACCAGCAATGTAAACTTCAGATCTGTTCAAATCATTGTTGACTTTGGACATTATGGCCAATTTATAAAACTTAATCATACTAGTGTTATATCCCCATTAAATGCAAGCTACCTTTTAAATCTCTAAAGGTGTGTTAGTTGTTTGGGGAGAAATTATATTTCTAGTAGAAATGTATTTATTTTCTAGAGCAACTCAACACACCAAGATTAGAATACACATTACCTTTTCTTAATGTCTGAGATAGAATCCAGAGATTTGGGAATCCTGGATAGGTATGATACCACAGTTTCACTACTAGCCCATTTAAAACATTTGTTAAGAATGAGTAATGTGAGTCTTTCAGGATGACTGGGTTTGCAGTTTCTCAAGCTACTGTATTTCTAGATCCTCAGTGTAGAAAAGCATGCGCCCTTATAAATTCCATCAGGCCTTTAATCAGCATAGCTTTTTTTTTTTGAAGAAACCCTTTTGGCTTCATCTTCTCTCAAAGCTAGCATCCTTGTAGACTCTTTTCCCTCCTTATATCATGCATTCAGAGCCATCACAAGCCTGGAGCCATTGAATATAGACCTTTTCCTCTAAAATAAAAAATAATGCAATTACTTATTCCTGAGAGCATGCATGCAGCACAACTAAAAAGTGTTAAACACTAGCATCTCTTCTGCATACTTCAATAAGTTGATTTTTTTTTTACCCTATCCTTGCTTCCCTGGTTGTTAGGCATCTGTTTTCCCTACCAGCTACTACTTTCTTGTCTCATCTATAGCAGCAATGAACGTTCATTCAACAATCTTAAGCAGCCTGCCAACACAAAATCAGCAATTATATTACTTCACCATCCTGAATAAATAATCAGTGTAAGTTAGAAATTTTCCTTGCATTGCTGATCAAGCCCATTTTCATAAATCGAGCTCTAAATAGGTTGCTATTGCTTTTAAACTTTGCTTATTGCTTGCGTTTATCTGACTGGACAGCATGACCTATGTGTGTTTCTGTCCAAGATCTACTCAAGTCCTTTCCGTAGTAGTAATGAGACCTGAATGTGTCCTGTGCTTTTCAAATCTCCTTGAAGCATCCCATTCTTCACCTAAAAGGACAGCTCCTTCAGTGAATGTATGATATTCAGAATGTTCATTGTGTTAGAAATGAATTTTAGAATATGAGATACTGTACCATTTTCTTATTTCTTTGCTATATAATCAGTTGTCTTTGAACGATCAGTTTGAGTTGTTATTTTTCCATGGATGCGTATATGTGTGTGTGTGTGTGTGTGTGTGTGTGTGTGTGTGTGTAAGATTTGATGGCTGACTATTCATATATAACACACCCCAAAACAGAGTTCTTTTACCTTCATTTATTTCTGGAGGTTTAAATCTAATTTATGTACTTATGAGAGGTGTAAAAGACAAGCCCTTGTGAAATTTTCATCATTGAATAAGTGACTAATTTGAAGACACCTGGATATCATATGGAATCTTGTTTCATGAATATATTCCTTACATACTTAGGAAAACCCTACTGGTAACAAAATAGAATTTTACCGTTAGCAACAAAATAATTTCCAAGTATCTTTGTTCTAAATGGCACCTTGAAATTTGGTTTCCTTCTACGTATTTTACTGTTCAAACAAAGGCAAGATTTTTAAGTATCTCTTAGAATATAAGGATATACAATAGAGTCACTGTTTTACTGCTTTATTTAATATATTTTATTGATTCTTTGGGAAATGTATTCAATGTACTTTGATCATATCCCAAACTTCTGTCACTGCCCTCTACCAGACTCTTCCAACTTCATTTTAACATTTTAATAGCTCATTAATTCAAATTTGTATGTAGAATCCTAAATGTGACTATGGAGTATATTGGACCAACAAACAACCACAAACCTAGAGAAAACCTACGCTTTGATTTCCAGAAGCTACTAACTGACTACAGTTCTCAGTCTGTGGTAGGTGTTCATGAACCCCTTTCAGATCTATGATCGTGTTGCCTGGCCCAGCCTTGCATTGATAACACATTCTTTCTGGAGTTCCTGAGTTCTTGGGTCCAGGAATGTCCAGAAGACTGCTCTTTGTTACCGTCCTCCATGACTTGTGGTTCTTATAATCTTCCTCTCTCCCCTTTACACAGTGTTCCCTGAGCCTTGTGGAAGGGGCGTGCTGTAGATACCCCATGTACAGCTGAGCATTTCTCAGTCAGTTATTCACTACAGAATGGCCACTTGTGAGTTCCTGCCCATCACCTCTCACACAAAGAAATGTCTCCCTTGAGAATGGAGAGCGGTACCACAACTACACATTTACTCTGTAAGATTTTAGAGGATATTTTGATACTACGTATGTTTAGCAGAATGATAGTCGTAGTTTAATGTAGGGAACTAAACTCACTCTCTCCAACCTTAAATTTTTTAATAGATTTGCAGTATCTATCATGTGTTTGCTCTTCTGGAGTGAACCTTAAATCTGATAAAAAAAAAAAAAGTTACCCCCGTAATGTTCATGGCCCTGCCATACCTGTGAGAGCTTATCTTGCTATACAAGTATACTACAGCTCACATGCTTCAAGGCTGTCTACAACTCTGGATTGGCCCCATTTCAGCCAATTAGCATAGCACTTGTCATGACTATGGGAGCTACCCATCAGAAAGGAGTCTTCCTGGTCACTACCAACTTGATATCTCCATGTTCTATGACTAATGTGTGTGGTATCTTCAGCAAAAGGATTTTACCATAAAGTTCTAGTGGGTGACCATAGCAAGAGTGATAGGCTGTGTCATTTTGGGGGCACTCCTGAACACCTCTGACCAAAAGGTTGAGGGAAGGTCAGCTCTCCCATGCTTAGCTGTGGGCTTTTTATTTGGCAATTTATCTCCTCAGAGATAACCATATTCCCTTGTTTAGGAGTAATTCCACAGCATGACTATGCAAATATTATATATGTATATGTATATATACATATACATATATATATACACATATATATGATAGATTAGATACATAGATATAGATGATAGGTTGATAGATAGGTATATAGACAGACAGATAAATGGTAAATATATGTAAGTGGTGAGGTGTGGGAGTGTATGAAGCTTATAAAACAGTAGGTTTCCATATGGCTTTTTAAACATTCTCATAATCAGTCAACTTCCTCCGTATGTCATATCTATGTTATAAAATTCAAAAATACCTGTCTCTCCTCTGTTTCTCTGTACCTCTAATTTTGCTTGATTTCTTAGTCACTTATACAATTGATCTGTGTGACATGGGTGATAAAAGGATTTTACTTAAGCTGATGATTATTTGTGGATGTGAAAAAATATTGAAGGGCATCTTATTGCTATAATTTAGATGAAGACATATTACTCCTGTGTAATCCAAGCTATTAAAGAGTTTACTGAGCCGGGCGTGGTGGCACACGCCTGTAATCCCAGCACTTGGGAGGCAGAGGCAGGCGGATTTCTGAGTTCGAGGCCAGCCTGGTCTACAGAGTGAGTTCCAGGACAGCCAGGACTACACAGAGAAACCCTGTCTCGAAAAACCAAAAAAAAAAAAAAAAAGTTTACTAAGTAGTACAAGGATGACCTTGAATTCCAGTACCCCAGCCTCAGTTTCTAAAGTGGTAGGATTACAGATATCCACCATATCTACATAAAAAATTTCTTAGAGTCCTCTAACTTACTGGATTTTTCCATCTAATAAAGTCAACACATAGTATAAAATTAGGAAATTCATGAGGTAAGCAACATACAGAACGTTTAACAGGTTATATCCAATATGGAGATAGAACACTATGCTCACACATGCACAAATGTCCCATATATGTATGCACACACATATACACACACACATAAACACATCACACAATATTAGAACATATTCTTGCAATACCATTCTAATACAATAAATGAGGAAAAATTAAACAGAGAGGTTCTAAAGGTTTTAAAATATAGCATAAAGTCTGTGATAGATTCAGTATTATTTAACTGCTAATACTATGATAGCTTCTCATGAACTGGTATTTACATTATCAAATTCTCTCTGTGGTTATATGGAATTTACTGAAATAAAATACTCATTTATCTTAAGTTTCACTAAAATATCTAAAATTAAGTTTTTAATGTATTTAAAATGGTACTATGCTTTAAATTAAAACCATAGTGCCTAATATGATTTTATTAAATTGAATCAAGACCAGTCAAATTATTCCTTTTTACACAAATATTTTAAATACTTAAATAATGCCATTTTGTTATGATGCATCAAAATATATTTCAACATCGAACACAGATACATTTATCTTAGGGTTTTACTGCTGTGAACAGATACCTTGACTAAGGCAACTCTTATAAAGACAACGTTTAGTTGGGGTTGGCTTACAGGTCCAGAGTTTCAGTCCATTACCATCAAGGTGGGAACATGGGAATATGCAGGCAGGCATGGTGCAGGAGGAGCTGAGAGTTCTACATCTTCATCTGAAGGCTGCTAGCAGAATACTGGCTTCCAGGCAGCTAAGATGAGGGTCTTAAACCCACGCCCACAGTGACACACCTACACCACCAGGGCCACAGCTTCTAATAGTGCCACTTCCCAGGCCAAGCATCTATAAACCATCACATCATATATGTTCTTTACATGTATTACATATGCATACATATGGTTGTTTGTTAATGAGCTGGACCACAACACCAGACCATATCCCTTTATAAAACTTTCTCTCACCAGAAATGGAAGACTAAGACTCTCCCATCCTCTTCCTCTTCTTTTCCAAAGAAATCCTTATCAAAGAACTTTAAGGATTGTCAAAAACTATAAAATTTAATTTGTTACAAAAGGATAGCTTTTAATATCTGACAAGAAAAACCATGTTATGCTTTCCAAGTGAGCCTTGTCCCACTATAGTACACTCTTGATACAAACCAGAAAATATTTATTATTAATTTATTATTAATTAATTAAAAATAAAAATGATATCAGGAAAATTAAATTTGGTAGAGTCTATAGGAGTATATGCAGTTACATTTGTATTTTGAGAAGGCTGTGATTTTATGAATGCACATATGGCTCTCCTAGAAGCATCTATAATTTAAAACAAAAAATGTGTTTTGATTAAACATCATCACGGGATGGGTTTAGTAATTATATTTTAACATATACTCACAGTGTTTTCAACAAGTATGCTACAATATAAAGGATATGAAGATAAATGTTCAAATTCATCATTGGTTACTAAGTCATGGTAAGAAAGTATTTTTTCAAACATATAATACTGAATTCAATGCATACTGCTGTTTAGTTTATAACTTTTCCTTTTTATACATGCCATTAAAAATTGTATAACGATCTTTCTCCAGGCATGTGTCTGTCATGGTCAAGACAGTCCAAACTCCCTTGGGATACAGAAGCTGTATTAAAAAAAACACCCTCTCTTCTTCTGAGAGCAAGTCAGGTGAACCTTTCTGAGAGAGCTTTGGGCCACTCTAATGCACTCTTGATACTAATCAGAAAGAGTGATTATTACTTACGGGGTGGGAGGCTGTAGTTCCAAGGCCATTTGACCTCTTTGTCTTTAGACCTTGGTGAATATGTCATAGCAGACCATTCCTTCTCACCTCATGCCCCAGACTAGGTGTGTGAGATGCTTACGAACAGCAGGGAAGAACTGAAGAGGGAAGAGCGTCATCTAACACTCAGCTGATTCATTTGGAGACTGGAGGAATCTGTAGCATAGATAGCACTTGTGTTGTTTAGAGCTAAAAGAGAAATATTAATAGGGTAGGTGTTCACATACATGAAATGGGCACAATTTAATGAGGACCAATTAACTGTCTACTATCTGTGAGACATCAAATGTACCAAAACAAAGTGATAGAAATAAGCCAACATCCCACTTGTTGGGTATTAAAATCTAACTATTGAGATTCGGGCCATTTTATTAGAGACAAAGTAAAGGATCAAAGAAGAAAAGGAGTGAGAGAAGGATGAAGATGGGGACATGGGTCCTTGAAAACTTCCCAGTTAAGATATGAATTATGCAAGTAAAATAATGGAAGTCCATCTTTATATTCTGAGCCTTTATGGCAAACCAAATTTTACTGTTTAAAAATATTTGTCTTAGGGAATCACCGAAAGCTTTTGATTATTAAAGTAATTAACGATAGTATCTAAAGCATTTTCTTTGAGATATTGATCAATTCTCGGTTGAAGAGAAAAATGATAATACTGGTCAGTTACTTAGAAATACTGGTTTTTGTTTTTATAGATAGGAAATCCTTGATTTGTGTCAAAAAAGAATTAAAGGTCTGCCTTCTGATGAGAATGTCATCCACACGCTCATTTGATTATTCCCACTGTCCCTGCGGTCTCATGTGCATTTCCACATAATGTTATTGTTAATATGGTAGCATATTTTCTTTTTTTTTTTTAACTTGTCAATAAAAAATCCTAGAGTATGTTATTGCCAGTATATTGTAAAAACCTGCAGTCACAACAATAACTATATAAAGCTAGAAATTCTGAAAGAGGTAACAACAGCATGGAGAAAAAAATCATATGCACATATAAAAATTATATGCTTTAAGAAAAAGCTTTGTAGGTTAACATCTGTATTCATTACTTCCCTCTTCTGAGTCCCAAAGTCTAATTCACATTTGATTTTGTTGGTTTTGTTTGTTTGTTTGTTTGTTTGTTTTACCAAGGATAAATACTGCTTTCTATGCCAGGATGATTTCTTTGTCTTCTCTTGCAGCTCTGCCAAAACACCTTGTTATTTTCTTGGATTGCATGTTCTTTCCGATTCTCCCTATGGGATCTCAGTGACAGTCTTACAAAGACACATATTCCTCCTGCTAGGCATCTCCTAGGCCAGGCTTCCTCCCTGTCTTCATATTCCTCTCCATTGTTTAAGAGCAGAGCTAAGGCTGGGCAAATGCGGGGGTGGGTGGGGTTAGGTGGGGGGGGTGGGCAGGCTCAGTGGAAATCTGGAAGGCGGAGGGGATGGGGGAAGCCAAAAAGAAACACAGAATGATTATTTTCAAAGTTTCTTTTAGACGGGAAGATTTTGATTCTGTCATTCTTGCGCTACCTGGAGGAAAGGTCCTAAGTGTTGGGAGAAGTCCACTTCCTGAAAAGACTGGGCCTCTCTGGGAGAAAACTCTGAATAGCTCTAATTAAAATCTGAGCAGTATTTCCCTTTCTTCGGCTTTGGATTCCTTCGAAGGAGATTTTTCACTGAACGGATGCAGGTTTCATGATAGAAAGTCCTCAGAATCCTTAATTAGCAGGCATTTGTAAGGTAGTCAAAGTACCTGGCGTGCAGAACATCTATCGGTAAGGCATTGAAACGTTCTGGGAGTTTCCATTGGCCCATCCATCCTAATGAGCGGGGCTCCGGATCATTCCGCTGCTTCCTTTGATAGTCTATTTTCCACTGTGCAGTTGAATTTTTCAAAGCTGCTTATTCTCATTCAAAGTGCAGCAGAGTTCCAGAGAATTTAAATCACCTCTGTAAGTGTGTGTAATAGCATCCACGGGTATTTCACAGTAATTTAGGAGGCCACTATCGGGCTGAGTGACTCATTCAAGGTATTATCACAGAAAACCTGTAAAGACAGCACCGTGCTTTGCATTTTAAAACTGCAGAGGCATCACTGGAGTTTTTAAGACTTTCATTGAAGGAGATTATCATAGTTAGGCACTGAAAGAACAAGAAAAAAATATAAACATGTATAATGAAAGAGGCAGTAAAAATCATTCCACATTGTGTCTTAACTAGAGTGTTTGCTGCATTTTGTGTGGTGAGCCAGCTGTCATCATCCCACGTATTTGACGATACTTGAAATTTCAATATATACAGCGTATTATAGAAGGCACATCATTTTGGGACTTGAAATTTTATGTATGGAAAAGAAGTACATGAGCAATTTGGTGGTAGGACATTTTATGGCACTGTACAATCTCTGTACTTGCACCTGTTTTTCCAACCATGTAAAATACAGAAATAAAAAAGACAGGGACAGATGGTAGAAGATATTACGAGAAGAGAGATGTTGAAGAAACATGGAAAAACTATCAGGAAGCTATGACGGGAACACAGTCACTGAAAAATGTAAGAATGAAATTCTAAAAGTAAGGTATATCTGTATGCGCAACTAGGCGGAACTCTTGGGGAACGGTTATAAGAAAACACTGTAATTGATTATGATCTCTGTGATTCAGTAAACACCACACAGTGCAATGGTATATGCAATAGTAGAGTGTCAGAATATGCATACAAGGGGCTTATAAAACTTCCTTGTAGATGAACGCCTGTGGGAAAGAATGAAGAGTAACCTCAAGCGGCATCTGGTTTAATGTGAATCTTAGAACTATACCTGTGATCCAGCACAGAACAAATCTCTCTGTGATCTTCACAGGGTCCAAGGTGAACACAGATCTGCAGAGAAGCTCTCTAGGAAAGCATTACACAAAGTCCATCTAACCTGATGATGGTGAGAGTGGATGAAACCAGAGAGTGAGCAAATGCTGTCCCTTAGGCCACTTCACTTGTTAACACAACTCTTACAGCAGGTCCATGACAATCTCTCATCTCTCTAATATCTGGAGAGAGATTAGAAGATGAAGATAGACAGATGGATCTGGCTACCGGTGGGGAAGCTGGCTTTGGGTCCACAGCTGATAGTCCTTATTAGGTATTTGGTTTGGGGTTGTTCATTTGTTTTCGTTTTTGCTTTTGTTGTTTGTTGTTTGCTTATTTATTCTACATACTTACATGGTTAGCTATAACATTAGCAAGTCTCAGCGATGAATTGATGGCATTACTTCTAGAGCATTCTCCTACCCGGGTTCTTTGTTTTCAGTGCGAGGCTGTCCATGTGGGCATTAGAGTTCACAGAGACGCTCAGTTAGACACTTAGACACTAAACATAGCTTCCACTGACTGTATGTATCATCATTTCTTCTGATTTTGATAACAAGCTCTCCTATCCAGAATCAAGCCAAAGTTCCTCAGAGATAGACATGGGCTGTAATTAAATGGAACACTCACTGGTGCAATTGTTTCATCTTTGAAGACTGTAACATTCGTATTTCAGAGCTATGGTTTATGGGAAGAGGGATCATTTGCAATAAGAGTCATCAAAATATTGTCTAATACTGGAGCCTCTCTTGTGTCTATGTACTAGTTTCCTCATTCATGAATTGTACCCTTTGCAGACATGGTATTTGATAAATGGTTCTGGTGCTAAA
The DNA here is from genome assembly GCA_964023405.1 of Apodemus agrarius. NCBI lineage: Eukaryota > Metazoa > Chordata > Mammalia > Rodentia > Muridae > Apodemus > Apodemus agrarius. Next base: position 26,394,394 of record OZ030018.1, on the reverse strand, counting down.
TTGCTTCAAAGAACAGTTTCGCTATTAGCGAAAAAGAAGTATTGAGTGTCATGTACCTTATATAAATCACATTCAGGTAGGGTTATTGAATGGTAAAGGGTAGTAGTAGTTTGAATACATATTTAAAAATCTTATTCTAATTCAAGGAAATGTGGTTGACCACTGGAAACTACCAGGACACTTATCTCAGTGTTTATCACTAGACAATTTCCTATGTAAGTAGACTTTTATCTTGTTTTGTTTCATTTAAATTTTTATGCCATTAAATTTACATCCTGGAGGCCAGTTTCCTCATGCCATTACACTTCCTTATTAAAATTTTTCTGTAATTAAATTAATAGTTACATGGCCAGGCCCGTTTATCTATGATTAGGTTCTGAGAATTACTGAATCAGTAAATGGTTTTAAACGCCCTAGGAACCTCAATAAAAAATTTTAAATGTTATATTTTATAATTATCCACACATTTTCCAGCTATCAACATATAGTAATAATTTGAGTAATTTATATGCTTAAGGTAAAATGTTATAATGTTTCAGTTTTTTTCTTTCCAGTCCTTATATATCAAGATTTATACACATTAAAATGAATACTTCATCATGTCACTCTAATTAAAAACATTGTATAAAATAGGACACTGAAAAATATAGCAAATGCACAGGCCTTGTTAATGGTAGACAGTTGTGCTCAGCTGCAGAATAAGTGTGTAGAGAAAGAAATTGGGGTATTTTCTCATGAAAATAAATATTAGAGGAGTTTTTAAAAAACATGTACATGACTACATCTTTATAAAAATCATAGAAATGTTGAATCATAGGAATATTGGCACAATAATGATCAAGAAATAATTAACCACATCTTCAATACTGTCAAAGACACTAAACTCCTGGGAAAATAATTCTCACTGCATGGTCATTCCGTCATTGACATATGGGTCCTCTGTCAAGTCAACAAGAATTATGGTACATGATGTTCATTATTCAAGTTGTCAAGTTTGATCTAAACATTATCTTTAAGATATAAATACTTTCTATTCCAATCAAGGAAAGTAAATTGAAGTGGGTGATTTGTATATTTTTACTTGGCCCATCATTTTAAATAATCCTTCTCTTACCTGCAAATGTCTCCTCGAAGTGTCATTACCATTCATCTTCTCTCCATCCTTGGCCACTTGACGTTACATACAATTCTTCCTTCATTGCCTGCCATCTCTGATAGATGTTTTTTATGGTTCCCGCAAGTCATAAGGGTGGACCGACTTACTAATTCCATCAATGGCGTATAGGTGCCTGGAGCCATGTTTCCATATATAAGCTTCAAACCACACTGCAAACAACAAAAAAGGACCAAGTAGATTCTTCTAGTTTTTTTATTTAGTTTAAAAAAATAATCAGAATAGTTTCCTTTTTAATCTTCCTACATTATAAATTATGAAAGAAAGAAGATAGTAAATGATAAGACAGTTTCATGCTTACTTCTTCATATGTTACAGTCTCACAGAAGATTCTAGGCATGGAAACATAGTTGTCATGCTTAAAATTATATTTAATATAAACTTGAATTTTTGTAAAACCAGAAACTATTAAATATAATACATTTTAGCTTCAAAAGTGTAATTCTGGTTATTTTATTTTTAGTTCAGGCATGGAATTTCAAAACATGGGTACATTTTCTCAACACAAGTAATTCCTCAAGTTTCCACAGTTGCTTTAAAGTCAGTATTCCTCCATAGTTAGAAATGTACGCTTTTTATTTCAAAGAGAAAAATAAGATATCCAGCATTGAATGCTATTTATAGTTTTTTGTATTGTTTTGAGAATAAAAATATAAATCAGACTATTCTGATTTTCAAGAAATACAGGAGAGGTAGACCACAGAGTAAATCTTTAAATTTCGTTTTGTGAAGCAACCTTTCACTTCCTGTGCCCAGGCTGTCACTGTTATATAAAAAGTTAGGGGAAAAACACACACACACACACACACACACACACAAAAAAAAAAAAAAAAAAAAAAAAAACCATGATCTATGTTACCGATGCAAAGAATCCACATTTATTCTTCAACTTATTCACAATTATTCCTTTCTGTGTGGCATATGCATATTTTTCAAGTTTCATTATTTCTCTGTACCGGGTCTAAAGATGCTAAAGCTCCTTGCAATAGAGGAGAGAGAAAGAGTGAAACTGGGGCCGTTGAGTACAAGTTGACCTTGCCGAGTAATCATACTCTTACTGTAGCTGTCATCGTATCTCAGTAACCATCTCCACGGCCTCTGCTTTTAGTGAAAGCTGAAAGTCTTTAATTTAATATTCAGGACATATGCTGGAGGCTGAGATGTTTGACTTCTTTTAGTGCCTACTGGGAACTGCTCCACTTCCCAACCTTCCACTAGCTAGTCACTGGACAGAGTGCATTTTAAAACAAGCAAATGTCACAAGTTCTTCTGCTCTTGTCCTCCCTTCCTCTTTCACTCTCTCCCTCTCCCCATTCTCCATCTCTTCATCACCCTAATTGCAATGCTCAGGATATCGGAGAGAAATGTTTCTATGGTTGATGGCCTTTTAGCCATAGAGTTTGGGCACTCACTCTCAAATATTTCTCAATAAATATCATTCACAACATTTACAAGATTTTTAAAAATAAATGGTTTCTTGTACCAAAGATGAAAGAGTAGAAAAGTTGTGTAAATGAATATTGCGTATAGAAAAATAAAGTGATCCCAGAGTAACTTATGCATATGACATCCAGGAACTGGATGTGGGAGTCATGCAATGTTGGCAGTAGTAAAACCTTTTTTTTTTTTTTTATCACACAGAGACTAGACATTAATCCCAAGTCAAACCTGTAATGATTCAGGGTAAATCTGGAAGCACTCAAACATGATTTTGCATAACTTCCTTGTAACCTGGATTCTGAACTGGTAGCATGCATACTTTGTGCCATGCATGCCTTCAGGCTACACAACTTCAGCGAGTATTAGCAGAAAAGAAGATGGGCTGAAGTTCAGACTAGTGTGCTATGGAGTTCACTGCTTTTACTGGACACACATGCTTTTCTGTACTTATTAAAAAACACATCATTTTAAGCATACTATCAATATTTTCCCATCACAATTCTTTAGCTCTCAATTATCAAATTAGTATACCATTAACTTGGAGAGTGCGAGGCAGTTTAATTTAAATTTTTCTGTTTGAATTGGCAACCTGAATTTAATGAGATGCCATCAAGTGAAGAAGTGTGTCTTGGGATTATGATCAAATTTACAACAGTTTCTGAAATCTCTCTAACTGAACTTTCACTGTTTGTTGGCTACCATGTCAAAAAGCAAGAGGACATCCTTAACATTAAGATTATAAAATTAAAAGACCGAACAATCCTGAAATATGTTGAAGATGTGCTGTGTCCTTTAGGGTCAAACGTTCAGCCAATATTAAATTCATTATGTAAAAATGGACAAAAGTTTAAATGCCCTTACGATGCAATTTCCTTTCAAATTGAAGGAATACCAAGGAATTACTTTAAATATGTTTATTTATAATTGGTTATCCATAAATATTTGGTTATATGTGCCAGGGTTATATAAAAATGACTTAGGGGGAAATGTTTATGCTTTTCCAATATTTAAGAAAATGTGGACTAGATGAAAAACTTGTCTTATGTATTCTACATTGAAACTCAGTTTTAAAAATATTTTGAACATGCTGTATACTATCGGATATCTGAGGCACAGCAAAGCAAAACCTAAGAGGGAGAGGAAAACATTGTCCTCTCCTTTATGGTGCTTGTAAAAAACAATATAATTTTATTGTCCTAATGTTTCATGAATTACCCAAAAATCTCCACAAACATATCCAAATGTATAATAAAATATGATATGATTTAAAAATGATAACACAGCAGATAAAAGCACTTCATACTATATAATAACACAGAGGAACATCTCATATTTTAATTATTTTCTAGGGAATGCTTTCCATAATATTGATACTTTTTATCTGATTATTCAAATATTCTTTCTTCTGTAGGAATTAGCCTTACTATTCAGATACTAATTAAACCAAAACCCATAAAAGCTTTTGTCAGCAGTGAAGATCACACTGCTGACAAGACAGGAGAATATGACACACACATGTTTTCCTTATGGTCGATGTGCCTGAACACGGATTTCTCAAAGCACCTTCAGCTCACACCCTGGACATCAGAGGCTGTTGCGGACAATATTTCAGTGTTTTTGCAGTGACTTCACAAGCATCATGTTGAATCAATTTACCCATATAATATGATGCAGATACATGAGGAAATGAAATACTAAATCTCATAAATCTAAATCTCAGGAGCAATACACCCATGTTAATCTCCCAAGTATTTGCACCTGTTATTTGAGTGTAAAGAGTTTCCCACTGTTGTGATTGTTTATATCTTTAGAATATATTTCAACAAATTATTTCAATAATCTGGTAACATGCTTTGAGGGCTTATAGAGGACAAAGGCAGGTTATCATAAGCCTCAATTAACATTTCAGAAAGTTAACATTTTTTTTCAAAGAAATAAAAATCACTTCCCCTGAAATTATTTTCAGTGTATATACTGTCCAGAATTACATCTGTTGCTTTTGATCTTTCTGCTTTGTTTCCTTTCCTCTGCAAAGCGTAACACCTCTAACGTGATGCTATCTAACTCTCATTCAGCTCAGATCTTATCGTATCAAAGAAATCACTTAAAAAAACAATGTCTAAAAGGTTTCATTTTTTTTGTTTTCTTTGCAGTGTTTATGATCTCTGTTTTTGTTTGGAAAATACACGAACATGTCCAAACTCATAGTGTTGCAGGTGGATATTTAATTTTATGAAAACTATTTATTCCAAAAACTATTCTTGCTCTACCGTGTTTTTGAGATCATTGACAGCAGACATGTGTGTTAATTTCTGTTTCATTTTCTGTGTGGTAATCTATAGTCTGCTACTTATGAGCTCAGAATTTTTCTTTTTATGTTTATAATTTATCTTTGCTTTATATGGAGTAGTGATTTTCCCACATGTATGTCTGTGCACCAAGTGCTGTACTGCCCATTTAAGTCATAAGATGGTATCAAATCTTTGAGACTGGACTTACAGACAGCTGTGAACTGCATGTGGATTCTGACAATCAAACCTATGTCCTCTGGAAAGAAGCCAGTATTCTTAACCACTGAGTTTTCTCTTCAGTCCTTTCTTCAACTTTTTAACATATTATGATAAAAAAGGAAGGAGAATATCTGAAACCTTTTCCTTTTTAAAATATGACTTGCTTTTAGGAGTTTTCAAAGATCCATTTTATTTATTTATTTAAGTTTTTTTTTTTTAAAAAAAAGATTTCATTAGGATTGTATAAGGGATCTGGGATTTTAATCCTTTGGGAACCACTTTTTTTTTAAACTAATGTGCTTTCATATACTTAGTTTCACCATACAGAAATGTGGATGTCTATGTTCTGAGTTGGTGTTCTGAAACTTACCTACTCATTATTTCACATTAACAGTACCTTAGCAGAGTCGATAGCATTTTCAGTATAAGGCCAATACAGTGCAGAAGCTTGCAGCCAACCCTCAGACTAAGTTCAGGGACCCCAATCCAGGAGTTGGTGGAAGGACTGAAGGAGCTGAAGGGGTTAACAACCCCCCCAGGAAGAACACCCATATCAACCAACCAGAACCCCCAGAGCTCCCAGGGACTAAACCAACAACCAAAGGGCACACATGGAGTGACCCATGGATCTAGCTGCATATGTAGCAGAGGATTACTTTATCTGACATCAGTGGGAGGGGAGGCCCTTGGCCCTGTGTAGTCTTGATGACATTGTGTAAGGGAATGCTAGGTTGCTGGAGAAAAGGCTACATGCCCTCTGGAACAAGAACAGTTTTAGTTAGCTCTCACTGATTTCTTTGTCTTTTCATACTTTGTCTAACTGGTCTGGGTACTACTGCATCTTTTGTGGAGAATAGAAGAGGTGACTGCTCTAGATCTTGGAAAAGTGTTCAGTTTTCTCAGGTTTTCACAGAGTTCTAGTTTTCAGTTTTCTAGGTTTTCATAGAATTTAGACAGAAAGGAGGAAGAGAGGAGAAGAGAGAGGGGGGACAAGGGATGGAAGGAGAGATGGAGACAGAGAAAAAGAGAAAGAAAGAGAATGCATAAATTAGAGTATGCCTTACTATTAATCTGCAGCTAGGAACCACTTCCTATTATCTGCCATCTCCTGATAATAGCATGAAATTATTATATTTCATTAATCTACTGATTAGATCAGAACCACTCTGATTCACTCTATTGTTAAAAGGATCACCCTGAACTTTGTATTATGGACCAAAACTTCACAAGAGTTTGATTTAAAAGCATTTAATATGCACTTTTTACTCCCTACCAATTCTGGGAACTGACACAAGCCATCTTGGAGAACAGGTTAACACAGAAAAGATGTTAAATCATTTTCTACTACTGGATTTGTTGCACAAATTTGCTAGCATTTTAGTAGTAGTTGTTAAATTAGGCTTTCAAATCTAGTCCAGAAGCAAGGGATATAAAAATATATATGTGAAGTGTATGTGTTTGTGGGGAACAAGACATACTCATAATTTCTAACATGCCAATGACAAAATATTATTCTCTGCTTATATTTGAGAATATAGGAAATAAATAGGAAAAACTAAATAGAAAAAGCAAAACAAGCCGGGCGGTGGTGGCGCATGCCTGTAATCCCAGCACTCTGGGAGGCAGAGGCAGGCGGATTTCTGAGTTCGAGGCCAGCCTGGTCTACAGAGTGAGTTCCAGGACAGCCAGGCTATACAGAGAAACCCTGTCTTGGAAAAAAAACAAATACAAGAAAAAGCAAAACAAAGTTGTTCTCTATTTAGGGAAGAGCAAATATAAGAAACTAGATTTGGTGAATTCTGCAAGTTGAAGATGAATGTATCATGAAATATCTATTGTGAATGGGGACAACAGAAGATGAGATATTGAACTTAGGTAAAAAGAAAGCAAAGAAATGCAACATTTTATACCCGGGATTTTGGAATTTTTGTTCTGATTTTTAACCAAAGAGTTTTAGGTTTCTATTATATACTTGTTATTCAAAAAACATTTAATCTTTTCTTGCATGGTGTGGTTAAACATCTGTCTTTGAATTAAAAGACCCAGGCCTGAATTTTTAAAACCCACTTAGTATTGTATTCCCGCACACATCATTTAACCTGTGATAATATCTACCTCTAGAGTTTAAATAAAATATGTATTCAAAGTTCTGGTGTATGCTAAGCACTCAGTAAATGTCATAATTTTTCTCCATTTGTTCTCAAATTTATAAATCAGTAGCAAGGTACATTTCTACCTCTAATATCCACAAGTCAAGTGAATATTTTATCAGATCTCTGAAAGTTGAATGATTTAATTTTATATTTCAATATACATTGCAGTTGCAAAACCTTCACTGGTTTTCCACTGAAGAGCAATCAATATTTTTGAACTTGTAAAATGGAATACTTTAAAAAATTTTTTATATTTGTTATGTCAAAAAGAGTAGGTGATCAGAGCTGAATTTACTCTCCAGGGGTCTGTATTTACTGTTTGCAAAAAGTTATTTGAGAATGCCAGAAAAGGAATTTGCTGGGAAGAACAAGTTTTAGGATTTCCCATTTGAATATTTGACTTTGAGTATAAACATGAAACAATTTATTATTAAACATTTAAGAGTGCAATTCAATATATATGACACTAAAGATGTATGTGCATGTATATTTATATTAATCACTTCATTATTAATAAAGGGGAGGAACTAACAATGTAGAATAATTACTCTCACATATTTAATGTCAGTTTATAGAATAAACTGCTATTAATGGGACTTCAATAAAATTTCTAACTATGAACATATCAATCTTCCTTTCCTACATTATACTCTAGGAGAGAACCATAAGGGAAGACACTGCATTCTTTAGTATGCAGACCTCAACACTGGTGAGGTAGCAAAGGCTACAGAATTATTGTAGATCACCAGAGCCCAACAACAGCAGATGAAATAGCAATAGTGTATTAGAACCAGAAAATCTAAGAAAGTGAAGGATTTAAATCAAAATGATAATAGAGAGTAAAAGAAAATATACCTCCTGTAAACAATAGGAGGATGAGAACGGATACAAAGAAAAGCTCAATCAAATGAAATTCACATCAATGATTTGTGAAAATCCAAATAAGTCATCAAGATCAACAATGTGAAAACTCTGTGTTTATATATAGTTTTAAAGGATATTTAGATTATCAGAACTCTTGAATATATATTTCAGAATACTTTCCCAAAAGGAGAAATGCAATTTCTACTTTTCCCTATGGTTGCTTTGTGTACAAAACTAAACAGAAATCCATTTTATTTTGTGTCGAATAATACATGACTTACTCTTTCTGGCATACAGTTTTCTCTCTTGTGAAATCAAATAAAGGATAATAGATGAAGTTTCAAATTATTATGAATGTATGAAATAATTTTTTACTAGTTTCTATCCCTCAAACTGTAAGGAGCTTTGAATTTTATAATTCCTCATATAGTGTAATAATTTTATGATGTTTGATATCTTGCTTTTACTGAGATTATTTCCTGTGACTTTTTCTTATCTTAATTTATATTTATATACTCAAATCATCCACTTCTAAGTGAATCAGCCAACCTTTTATATACTGATCAATAGATTATCCATTATTTTATCTCTTTTGAAAACATATCTATTTTTAATAATAGAAATGTTAAATAAAATTCACATGACTTTTTCTCACATCTTTGGTATTTTTGTTTTCTCTAATACAAGGAAAGCTACCCTACCACTGTTGATTTTGTAGATGCCCCCCTTTTTATAACAATTTATAAAGTGAATTAGTACATTGATTCTGTTATCATATGCCCTTTTAAGAGTTTTGTGCACACGAATAGAAGAGGGTTCATCTAATCTGTTTTAACATTAGTGAGAATAATACAAGAAAGTGCAGGACTCATGGGATTCCCTGGTATTACTGAACAGCTCCTTAGCTTTGGAGCTGTTTATCTTTGGGTCAGCTGCAGACACTATACAAAAGAGTATCTGCTGATGGTATCTGAGCAATCTAAAACAGTGATCCATTCACTTAGGAAAGATAGCCTAATGGGATTCCACATCATTTCATCTTGAAATCTTAGTCAAAAGACTGAAAAGGGCTTCTTTGTCTTCCCCCTGTGGAGGATTCTTTACAATGGCCATTCCTATCAATACCAAGTCCTTTGTAGGGATAAAAGCAGACTGACATAAAACGCAAATTAACATTTTCTTATTCAATGTAAGGTAGGGGGAAATTATATGCGTTGTGGCATCCTGGGAAATGAACTTGAACCAAGGAAGCATTTTATGTGTCCAGTAAATAGATTTTGGATTTTAGTTTCTAAGGAGTTAGGTATCTTATGTAAAAATTATAAGTAAAAGAATAATCTCTGTATTAACACACAATTAATTACAGATTCTTAATTCTTAAGTAAATTCAATTCTCATATCATTTTTTCTTAAATCAATTAACTATTGATATGCATGGAGGATAAAGATATTTATACTAATTTCATACAGTTTCCCTAAGAACAATCTAATAAATTATTATTTGATATTTGAGCTTTACTTCATTTAAACTAAATAATAAAAAATTGTTAATAAGCACATTTTTAGTAGTTTCCATGTTCAGATAGTGGAAAAACACATTTGATGACCATTGAAATGACGATATGAAAATCTACTTTAATTTGATTTTGTGTTATGGTATCTAAGCATTATGCATCATTATTGTGTTATGGTATCTAAACATTATACATCGTTATTCATGACTTTATCCTTTACATGACTCCTTAATTCATATAGAATTCTTGAAAATAAATGCAATATAAATGAGCATATAGAAAGCAAAGACTCTAGAAACTATTTATGTCCTATAGGGCAAGCCCTATGATAAGTTTCCAAACTTATGTTCATCTTTTACTATGGAAGCAATTCCAGATAAGTGTAATACCATCTAGTACTGTTTTGTCAATATCCATACTATTATCACAAGAATGTTAATACTATTACTACCACCACCACCACTTCTAAATTAACATGTATTGCATAGAAATTATAGGCCATGCCATATATTAACTGATGCATCTAGATTAATTTGCATCTTTACAAAGTCAAATGTATCAGACTCCATAATATATTCTATATTCCTATACTCCTAAGCAATAGTTTCATTCATAAATGACAAAATATTCCCAAAGTCATTTGGAAATATTTTAGGTTTTTACAAAATTTTTATTCTACATTGTAAGGTATATGGTCATAATGTACTAGCAATTAGTTAGAGTAAATACTCAACAATAACAAGTGCAAAATAGACATGAAAGGGTAAAGAGTTTCCATAAAAGAGGGACAAAGATGACAAAATAGATTCTGCCCATCATTTCTGTGGACATTTAGAGCTTGACTCTAAAGAGATATACAAGATAGTGCAGAGAAGTCCTTGTATTAATTCAGCTGTATTAACATGATTAAAAGTTATCCAGCTATTTTTAGGAACTAGTGTGGTACATTTGAACATATTAGAGGATTAGTCAACCTGAGTATAAAATAGCATAATAATAACCTTTTAATACAGTCCATGTGCTGTTCAAGCCTCAGTTTTACTGACAGGCATAACTTTACCTGTGAAATTAATTCATGGAAAGGAAGATGAACAGTTGCTATCTGTACAAATTGGGCATTGAAGAAGATAAGTTGAACTGTGACCCCGATTTCAATCAAAGTGCCGTTGAATAAAAATGTCAGTGAATTATGGGAAGATAAATTTTATTTTGAGCAATATTAGTTTCTTTCCATTGATCTTCTTTGACATTTAATAGATTTTTTTTTTTGCAGTCATGCACAAATAGGAGAATGTGAGTGAAATGAAAGTCTAATACTTTTTGGCATCAAATGAAACATTAAACTATGCCAAGGAGAGCCTCTGTATGTGTCCATTTCATCCATGAATGCTTTGGGTTTTCCAGACCTAATGTGAAGGGAAACGGAGCGATGACTGGTCTCCCTGGGTGCTCGCCGGGCAGAACTAGGGCTAAAGGGTTGCTGATGATATGACGCACTGCTGAGTTCTGCAAATAAATCAGCTGACTTCAGTGTGAGGAATGTGGCTTTCAGCTTGCCTCATTTTTATAAGATAAAGTTGGATGTTCAAATTTATATAAATGTTTCTGCTCCAAAATTATTAATGTATGTTGCAGGACCATTGTTGAAATAGCTGTATCCATTCCTTCAAATAATTTTCAAGTTCATAACATCTTCCAAAAACCATGAACATTCATTCTAACAATGATCTACCATAATTTACCATACAAACTTACTTGAATCATTCTTTACAGTTCTGATTACAGTGATTTGTAAGAATGCAGTCAAACCCTCCTACAAGGACCTCTCTGAGATTCTCTCTCTTCAAATTTGAGATGATCATTCATGATTTCAGTATAATATTCTACGACAAGTTTTTGTCAAATTTCCCATTACTGAACATGTATTTAGTATGTTACAATATTGTTATTCATGTTACTAAATATTTTAGAAGTGGTACCATGGTACATGTGTTTCTCCTGGATATAAATTTGTTCAGTATCATTTTCTGGAGACCTATCCAAATTTCTGTATTATAGGAAAACTTATTTGAAGTTTAATGGTATTTTATTATATGATATATTAGAATATTCTCAGCCTTCTCATTATATAATATAATACATTCTTGAAAGTTTTTTAATATAAACTACTTTAATGGTCATATATTTGATCCAAGAATATTTACTTATATGTTTGGAATTGTAGAATAAGCTAATCAGGATTTTTGATTTATATTTGACACAACATGCCTGTTATATAAATGTACAAAAATAACTTTTGAAAGTGTTAAAATATAGATTGTAATTTATTCTTCCCTTAAACTTCATTATTTTAGAAATTATTCAGATTGTGTATATTTTTATAATTTAGATTATTCATTTATATTTAGACAGCCTTGTGTGAGGGTAGAAATATTTTTATTAATGATGTTTATATATATACAAATATTTGCTTCTTAAGTGTTTTACTGAAATAAAGTTAAATTTATCATCTAATAATAATATAATTCACACATGTACTACCCATGTTAGTCAGCATTCAAGTACTATAGGTAAATACCAAAGCTGATGAGCTTAAAACAGTCTAGAGTTACGTTGATTTATGGTTTTGGAGGCTTCTTTATATGGTTAGCTTTGTCATGGTAAATGAACATTTTTGAACTGTAATGACATGATGCATCATAGCTAGAAAACACTATAAACATAATCAAATAATAAATCCTTACTTCCATTTTCCCATAAGCAAAAGAAAAGAAAAAATGAAGCTAGTATTCCATAAAAATCACATTCAAATCCACACCTTCAGTGCAGGGGTTTTTCATAAAATTCCAAAACTGCTCACTAAAATGTTCCACCAAGGACTCCCAAGTATTTCCATCAAAGCCTTAATCCTCCAGTGTCTAAATAAAGCATCAAAGAAACAAGTCTACCACCAAATCACTGTTGAAATTTCACAATGTATACTTGCTCAGTGGTAGATAAAGCTGTATATATCTGTGATCTGTGAGAGCCTTCACATCAGGAAGACAGTAATAAACCTCCTTCAATTTGAAAATTTCCAAATACAGTGCTATGGGCCGAACCAACTAGAGAGTCATTGCTTTCTGTGATTGATATCACTATGCCTTCTAGGAACATCTCAAGGATAGGGAAACATTGTTAATATTTAATGATCCTGTTTTTAAAGGGATCCTAGAAGTTTCTAATATCACTTCTGAGCTCAGTTAGTTATTTAATCGAAAGCTTAGTTACATACTACTTGCTGTTTATAGACAGAACTTCATAGCTAAGGAATTAGAGGTATCCATGTCATCTAAACGAGTTTTAAACCATTTTGTTGGACTGGAGCATGTAACTAGAAGATAAATACTGACCAAGTGTTAAGTGTCTATGAGAATAATTCATCAGTAAGCATGAGTTCAGAAAACATATGTGTGCAGATTTTGAATCTGGCATATGTTATCAGTCATGCCATGACACAGTTGCATAGTCAGATAATAAAGCTTCTTAATGTTAGATATGCCTCCAACCAGCAATTTCTTCTAAAACCTCCAATAAATTCCTGGTTTTTAAGGGGTCCTAGAAATGTCTTATATCTTTTGTCAGCTCAATTACATATATAATAGAAAGCTTATTTAGATACTATTTGCTACTTGTAGACAGAACTTCACAGCTAGGGAACTTGGCATTTGATTGGATATGCATCCAGCCAGCAGTTTGTCCTCATCAAATAAACTTTATTCCTCTATTTTATTCATGATCCTGATTTGGTTTTAGGCCTTATTGTTTTCAGTTGATTACTTATTTATTTTAAAGAAGTCAAGTTGTAGTAATCATCTGCTTATAAATATGGTCAAAGCTATCAATGAATTACACACTGGGCTTTGTTTTATCTCTTCTAAATAATTTTTATACCCTATCATATTATAATTGTTTAATAAAAATTCAAAGTAATCCAATATGTAATCTACAATTCTTATAAAAATAAAAGTAATACCTGTGATTTCGTAGTCTTTGGCAAAGAACTAGGAGACACTAGGTCCACACCAAGAGGTAGAGACCCCAAGAGAGGATGTTTGGCTGGGAGGAAGGGCTAATGTGGGCAAGATGTAGAAGGACTGAAAATAGCTCTGGGGAGATTGGAATGGAGGATCACAAAGTTTACCTACCCAAGTTCTAGTCTACTGTAACCACTGGGACATCCCTGGTAGAAAGTTTCTCTGTGCATTCACAAGTGTTGCAAAGGAGTGGAGAAGATTCAGAAGGAAAGCATAATAGGCTAGTTGTGTGTACTTTCATATTTGTGTGTTGTCTTGTGTACATATACAGATGTGTCTGCAGAGGCATCATATCCTTTGGAACTTGAGTTACAGAAGGTAGTGAGCCACTGTACACGAGTGCAGGGAATGTTCCTGAGGTCTCGTGAAAGAGATGAATGTGCTTTTAAGCACTGAGTAAAACTAATATTCTTTACTATGCATTGTACTCAAAATGTTAAAACTCAGTGCTTTGTCAGGGCAACTTATATGTACATATATACTATGTTTAACCAAATCTCTCATGCTCTCCCTTTTACTCAAATCCTTCTCTATTTTTTTCTGACTCTTCCTTTCCTACCTATGTATTTATAGGTAGGAAATACATAGAATTCTCTCTCACTCTCCTATTCCTGCCCCTCTCCATTTCCCCAACCTTTCTCCTCCCCACTTTTCAACCTACTGAGTCCATTAATAGCTGCCTGTATATGCAGAGAGTTAGGAACATGGGTAGCCTTTTGAGGACTTAAATAAGACTTACCCTTTCTTTTCACTTAGCCATCAATTTCCAGTAGAGTCTAAGCTAGTTTTGGGCTACATGAGTTCCACTCCAGTCCCTCTGGTTAGAAGTCCATTAACAGATTAACAAATAAAATGTTGTACATGTGTGCAATGGAATATTGCTTAACTACAGAGAAAGGTGAAAGTCCTGAAATTTGTAGATAAAAATGGGTGTTGCTACAAATAATCATTCTGAGAAAAGAAACACAGATCCAGAAAGACCTTATGCATTCTTTCATATGCAAATAGTAGATTTGAAACTTTGGATATGTGTTTAATGTTGGGTATCTATTTTTCTTAAAGCCGCTGTATGCACATATGTCAAAAGCTACATTTTAGTTCAATTATTTCCTATATTTGTTTTAACATTATAATTTAGTAGATTATTTCAAATATCATACCTAGAAGCTAGGAATAGGAGGTCCCTGATAGGAGGAGAACACAGTGAAGGATGCTTATTGTGTGAGCCTCCAGCTGCATCCATCCTGTGACATCATCGTCCTCTCTTGAAAATACTTAATATTAGGAACTCCTATATGTCTGCGGAAACCTAAACCAGTGTCTTTAGACCCCTTTCATGCTTTCTGTGACCTCAATAACACTCCAGATAAATCTTTTAATATTAAAAAATTTCAGAAAATCAAATCATTCGATCCTCTGCAACCATAGATGATAATCTAGAAAGGAAGGAGGTAGCTCAAGGGAACTTCCATACTCTCACTGACATCAGGACCAGAGCAGCAACTTGGCTGTAATGAAAATGACTGCATATATTTTCTCAGACAAAAAGTTTTAATTTTGCCTTATCAGTAAATTTAAAATAAGGTGGGAAAAATTATAAAAGTCTAAACATGTACACTTACTTATCTTCAGTGAATGAAATGATTTTGGATGGGCCATTAAACTAGCAGGTGGCCTTTCTATAACCTTTAGCCAGCAGCAAAAATAAAATACACACCTTCTGGGGTCAAATGTAATTATAGAGAAAAATGCTTTCCAAACTTTTCTGAACATTGTTTAGTGATGTAGGCTATTCTGAAAACAAACACAAAAAAAACCCAATAATTAAGTAACTACTTAATAATTTTAGCAATTAATTAATAAGTATAGTAATTACTTACATAATTACTTATAATTAGTCATCGCATCATTACAAAAACAGGTATAATATAGTCTTAATGAAATGACTAATTACTTTCCCTATTTTATGAAAGATCCATATTTATTAACAGAAATGATCAAATGTATGTTCATGTAGAAGCTGCATCCTCATTTGAAAAGAGTGCTATTGGAATAAATCTCTAATTTGGCTGTGATTTCTCTAATCTGTAACATATAATATAAAAGTCTTTTGGTTGTATTTTCCATAGTACTACAAAATAAATTCAATAATTGTTATATTTGAGAATGTTAACATGCCTTGAAGCATACTTTTATTATTAAAGGCAATAAATGTCTTTTGACCCCACTGACTTGGTACTAGAAAACATTATAATAATTGTTAATTCATATACTTCATTTTTTTTCAATTTTCTATTGATATTTCTATTTCATTTGGCTTGAACAGATAAGTACAGCAGTTGTTGCTATTGGGTCTACTCATATGAAACTTTAGAAACTAGATATTATAATTTAGGAACATAGTTATTTCTATGGTGCCAGGAACGACTTAGTGGAAGCTGATTGAAATGAATACTAGAAAATACCCAAAGATACATTTTCCCCCAACTCTGACTGCTTTTCCTTTGTAGGAATGGAAGGAAAACAATATGCATCAGCATTAGTCAAGAAACAGCGTTTCTTTCAGAATTTTTGATTCTTTCCTTTTTCTTCCAGAAAGTAATGAGACGTTCCACATTACACAGAAACTATTTCCTTGCCAAATGAATTCTTGAAAGTCAGACTGTGATGTAATATAAAAAGATAAGTGTGGTTGTGTTTGGCAAGCTAGAAGCTGAGATTCACGCTAAATAAATTAGAAGAGCTGTAGGGGAAAATCAGTCTGCATTTTCCTGCCTGTGTAAATACAACGTGCAGAAAATGCTTGCCTGACATTGGATATATTGGAAACTAAGTATGGGTACTTTCGTTCAAATGCTGCTAACTCTCAGGATTACTCTGTGACAAATTAGGTGCAGACTCCTGTTTCAGTTTTACTTTAGTGATCATGGAGTATAAGTCTGTTGAGTTTCTGAAGTCTAAAATGAAAATGAAAAATGGTCTCTGGTTTTGCAGGTGTTTCTATTGGGATGTGGACCAACTCCTCCTTTTCATGGTGGTCATACTACACTGGTTTAATAAAAACATCGACTCTTTCATGGTCTAGTTTAGTCATAGGAGAAATGCATACTTACGTAAAAACTCTTCAGAAAGAAACGATGAGCTAGAAGAGTCTTTTACCATTTATAGAGTTAAGAGAGAGCTAAGATTTTAGAGTTTCTTGTTTGGAAGTAATGCCATATTGCTTTTTCATTTAGAATCACCAATGTTGCACAAAGGCAATCCTATCACTGTTGAAACAACAAGACCTTTCTAATAAAATAATGGTTCAAGTATGAATTAAACCACCATGTGATCACAATCTGGTCTTTATGTCAATCTGATGTAATAAAACAAAGCATAAAGGTGTGGCTAAAAGTGTCGACTAGAAATGAACTTGCCCACTAACCCTGGGATTGAAAATAAGTGTAAAACCCAATGAAGTAAGTATCTCTTGTTAGTGCTTCATTTATAATAATTATCAACCTAATTATAACATTCTATATTCGAACTGGAAAATTCCTCTGCATCTCTTCATTTCTAGTACAAAGAAGCATTAAGTGAAATGTTCACTCATACAAAAGTATTCATATAACCCTCCCTCCAAAGAAGAAATAAAGAAAAGGAAAACAAAAGAAAAATTCAAAAAAGACATAGTAGGCCTCCTAGGAATGATCACAGAATATGGCGTAACAAGATATAAGACTGGGCACAAAGCCTCCTATCACTGGTGAGTGAGACAACCCAAAAGGAGAAAGAGGGTCCCAAGTGCAAGCGAGAGTTTCAGAGAAATGCCCTCCCATTGCCATTGTTGGAAGCTCTACAAGAACACCAAACTACACAGCCATAAGTTATATGCTTAGGTTCTAGCTCAGACTTGTACAGGGTCTGTTTGTTGCTTCAGTTTCTTTGAGCCCCTAAGGTTCTAACTTAGTTGATTCAGTGCTTTGTGTTCTTGGATATCTTCTATCCCTCTGGCTCCCAATCCTTCCTTTCTAGTTCTGTGGTGTTCCCTTAGTTTTGTTAAGTGTATGTCTGTGTGTTTCTGTGACTCCTCCCATCAGTTGCTGGGTGACAGCACTCTGAAAATAATTGGGCTAGGTATTGATCTATGACTATAGAAGAATATCATTAGGAATCCTTTTATTCATTTATTTTCAGTTCTATTTGGTTCTATCCTAGGTCTCTGGGATGTCCTGTTTCTGGTTCCTAGTCATCCGAGCAGAGTTGGGTGTGGGCTCTCTTCTTAGCCTAGGACCCAATTTGAAGCAGGCATGGATTGTCCACTCACACAAGTTCTGTGCCACCATTGCACCATGACATTTTGCAGACATGAAAGATTGTAGGTGGAAGGTTTTGTAGATGGATTGATGTTGTAGTCCTAATGCTTGGAGACGTGTCTGCTTATAAAAGAGGGTCAGTATTGGGCACTGCATCCTCACTATGACAGCTGAGGGGAACTATTTTTCAAAAGCATAAAAGTTTGTTTGTTTGCTTATTATTTTACCAGCTGCAAATGTATGTGTAATTTAACTGAGTTTTTTTTGTTTTTTTAATAATTTATTATTTCATTTGTTTACATTCCAAAGGCTTTCCCCTTTCCAGTTCCCCTCCCCTCACCATATGTCCCACAAGTCCTTTCCCCCCATTCACAAATCACCCCCTCCCCACCATTTCTCTGTTCTCATACTCACCTACAAAACTGGATTTAGTCTTTTCTGGAACAGGGTACTCTCCATCCTTTTTCTTGGGACTCTTTTGCTTCTCTAATTGTGCCTTGAGTATTCAGAGCTTCTGGACTCATTAATATCCACTTATCAGTGATTGCAATTCATGTGTATTCTTTTGTGATTGGGTGAACTAACTTAGGATATTTTCCAGATCCGACCATTTGCCTACAAATTGCATGAATTCATTATTTTTAACTGCTGACTAGTATTCCATTGTATAAATATACCACATTTTCTGTATCCATTCCTCCGTTGAGGGACACCTGGGCTCCTTCCAGCTTCTGGCTATTATGAATAAGGCTGCTATGAACATAGTGAAGCATGTGTCTTTATTGCATGCAGGGGAATCCTCTGGGTATATGCCCAGGAGTGGTATGACAAGGTTCTCTGGAAGTGTCATGCCCAATTTTATGAGGAACCACCATACTGATTTCCAGAGCGGTTGTAGCATCTTGCAATCCCACCAACACTGGAGGAGTGTTCCTCTTTGTCCACATCCTCGCCAGCATCTGTTGTCTCTTGAGTTTTTAATCTTAGCCATTCTGACTGGTGTGAAGTGGAATCTCAGGGTTGTTTTGATTTGCATTTCCCTGATGACTAATGATGTTGAACATCTCTTAAAGTGCTGCTCAGCCATCTGAATTTCTTCTGGTGAAAATTCTTTATTTAGCTCTGTACCCCATTTTTAATAGGGTTATTCGGTTCTTTGGGGACTAACTTCTTGAGTTCTTTTGTGTGTGTGTGTGTGTGTGTGTGTGTGTGTGTGTGTGTATAAATAATTCTTTTTTTTTCAAAAAAATTTTTATTGGATATATTCTATATTTACATTTCATTTCCCTTTTTTTGTTTCCCCACCCCCCTAAGGTTCCACATGCCCTTTTCCCTCCCCTGCTCACTCATCCGCCCCTTCCCACTTCCCTGTTCTGGTATTCCCCTACACTGATGCTTTGATCCTTTCCAGGATTAGTATCCATTCCTTTCTTCTTGTCAGACATCATTTGTTATGTGAATTGTGTCTTTGGTGTCCCAAGATTCTAGGCTAATATCCACTTATCAGTGACTGCCTACCATGGGTATTCTTTTGAGACTGGGGTCCTCAATTAGTATGATGTTCTCCAGCTCCATCCATTTCTCTAAGAATTTCATGAATTCATTGTTTCTAATGGCTGAATAGTATTCCATTGTATATATATATACAACATTTTTTGTATCCATTACTCCGTTGAGGGACATCTGGGTTCTTTCCAGCTTCTGGTTATTATAAATAAGGCTGCTATGAACATAGTGGAGCATGTATCCTTATTGCATGCTGGGGAATCTTCTGGGTATATTCCAAGGAGTGGTATGGCTGGGTCCTCCGGAAGTATCACGTCCAGTTTTCTGAGGAACCGCCATACTGATTTCCAGAGTGGTTGTACCAGCTTGCATTCCCACCAGCAGTGGAGGACTGTTCCTCTTTCTCCACATCCTCGCCAACACCTGATGTCTTCTGAGATTTTAATCCTAGCCATTCTGACAGGTGTGAGGTGAAATCTCAGGGTTGTTTTGATTTGCATTTCGCTAATGACTAATGATGTTGAACATTTTTTAAGGTGTTTCTCAGCCATCTGAATTTCTTCAGGTGAAAAGTCTTTGTTTAGCTCTGTACCCCATTTTTGGATAGGGTTATTTGGTTTTCTGGGACCTAACTTCTTGAGTTCTTTGTATACATTGAATATTAGCCCTCTGTCGGATGTGGGGTTGGTGAAGATCTTTTCCCAATTTGCTGGTTGCCAAATTGTCCTTTTGACAGTGTCTTTTGCCTTACAGAAACTTTGTAATATTTTTAAAATTTTTTTATTGGATATATTCTATATTTACAATTCATTTCCCTTTTTCTGGTTCCCCACCCCCAAAGGTCCCACATGCCCTTTCCCCCCCCCTGCTCCCTCATCCACCCCCTCCCACCTCACTGTTCTTGTACTCCCCCACAATGATGCTTTGGTCCATTCTAGCACCAGTGTCCACTTCTTTCTTCTTGTGAGACATCACTTGATATGTGATTTGTGTCTTTGGTGTTCCAAGCTTCTAGACTAATATCCACTTATCAGTGACTGTATACCATGGGTATTCTTTTGAGACTGGGTCACCTCACTTAGTATGACGTTCTCCAGCTCCATCCATTTCTCTAAGAATTTCATGAATTCATTGTTTCTAATGGCTGAATAGTACTCCATTGTGTATATATACCACATTTTTTGTATCCATTCCTCTGTTGAGGGACATCTGGGTTCTTTCCAGCTTCTGGCTATTATATATAAGGCTGCTATGAACATAGTGGAGCATGTATCCTTATTGCATGCTGGGGAATCTTCTGGGTATATTCCAAGGAGTGGTATGGCTGGGTCCTCCGGAAGTATCACGTCCAGTTTTCTGAGGAACCGCCATACTGATTTCCAGAGTGGTTGTACCAGCTTGCATTCCCACCAGCAGTGGAGGACTGTTCCTCTTTCTCCACATCCTCGCCAACACCTGATGCCTTCTGAGTTTTTAATCTTAGCCATTCTGACTGGTGTGAGGTGAATCTCAGGATTGTTTTAATTTGCATTTCCCTAATGACTAATGATGTTGAACATTTTTTAAGGTGTTTCTCAGCCATCCGAATTTCTGCAGGTGAAAAGTCTCTGTTTAGCTCTGTACCCCATTTTTGGATAGGGTTATTTGGTTTTCTGGGGTCTAACCTCTTGTGTTCTTTGTATATATTGGATATTAGCTCTCTGTCGGATGTGGGGTTGGTGAAGATCTTT
The DNA here is from genome assembly GCA_964023405.1 of Apodemus agrarius. Taxonomy (NCBI): domain Eukaryota; kingdom Metazoa; phylum Chordata; class Mammalia; order Rodentia; family Muridae; genus Apodemus; species Apodemus agrarius. The sequence continues at coordinate 26,373,129 of OZ030018.1, read as the reverse complement.
TCCCAATTTGTTGGTTGCCGATTTGTCCTTTTGACAGTGTCTTTTGCCTTACAGAAACTTTGTAATTTTATCAGGTCCCATTTGTCTATTCTTGCTCTTAGAGCATAAGCAATTGGTGTTCTGTTCAGGAACTTTTCCCCTGAGCCAATGTCCTCAAGGGTCTTCCCCAGTTTCTTTTCTATTAGTTTTAGTGTGTCTGGTTTTATGTGAAGGTCCCTGATCCACTTGGAGTTGAGCTTAATGCAAGGAGATAAGAGTGGATCAATTCTCATTCTTCTGCATGTTGACCTCCAGTTGAGCCAGCACCATCTGTTGAAAAGGCTATCTTTTTTCCACTGGATGTTTTCAGCTCCTTTGTTGAAGATCAATTGGCCATAGATGTGTGGGTTCAATTCTGGGTCTTCGATCCTATTCCATTGATCCGCCTCCCCGGCACTGAACAAATACCATGCAGTTTTTAATACTACTGCTCTGTAATATTGCTTGAGGTCTGGGATATTGATTCCCCCAGAAGTTCTTTTGCTGTTGATGATAGTTTTAGCTATCCTGGGTTTTTTGTTATTCCAGATGAATTTGAGAATTGCTCTTTCTAATTCTATGAAGAACTGAGTTGGGATTTTGATGGGGATTGCGTTGAATCTGTATATTGAGAAAGCATTTTTCTAAAGTGTCCACCAATGCTTGTGTCTGGGCAGGTAAAACTTAGAATCAATTTTACTTTATTGAATCTCAGTTTCACTATTTGATAAATTTAAGATAACCAGGGTATTCTGAAACTGAAATAGCAATGGTAAAACGTTGAATATGTATATTGCTTTGGGCAAGATTGCCATTTTGACTATATTAGTCCTGCCAACCCACGAGCATGGAAGATTTTCCCATTTTCTGATGTCTTCTTCAATTTCCCTCTTCAGAGACCTGAAGTTTTTGTCATATAAATCTTTCACATGTTTGGTTAGCATCACTCCAAGATACTTTATATCATTTGTGGCTATTGTGAAGGGTGTCATTTCCTTAATTTCTTTCTCGGCCTGCTTATCCTTCCCATATAGGAAGGCTACTGATTCTTGAGTTCTTTGTATATATTGAATATTAGCCCTCTGTCAGATGTGGGGTTGGTGAAGATCTTTTCCCAATTTGTTAGTTGCCATTTTGTTCTTCTGACAGTGTCTTTTGCCTTACAGAAACTGTGTAATTTTATGAGGTTCCCTTTTGTCAATTCTTGATCTTAGAGCATAAGCTATTGGTGTTCTGTTCAGGAACTTTCCCCTGTGCCCATGTCCTCCAGGGTCTTCCCCAGTTTCTTTTCTATTAGTTTCAATGTGTCTGGTTTTATGTGGAGGTCCTTGATCCACTTGGAGTTGATCTTAATACAAGGAGATAAGAGTGGGTCAATTCGTATTCTTCTGCATGTTAACCTCCAGTTGAACCAACACCGTTTGTTAAAAAGGCTATCTTTTATCCACTGGATGGTTGGAGCTCCTTTATCAAAGATGAAGTGACCATAATTCTGTCGGTTCATTTCTGGATCTTCAATTCTATTCCATTGATCTACTTGCCTGTTGTTGTACCAATACCATGCTTTTTTTTTTTTAACACAATTGCTCTGTAGTACTGCTTGACGTCAGGGATATTGATTGCCCCAGATGTCCTTTTATTGTTGAGAATAGTTTTAGCTATCCTTGGTTTTTTGTTACTCCAGATGAATTTGAGAATTGCTCGTTCTAGATCTATGAAGAATTGAGTTGGGATTTTGATGGGGATTGCATTGAATCTGTAGATTGCTCTTGGCAAGATGGCCATTTTTACTATATTGATCCTGCCAATCCAAGAGCATGAAATATTTTTCCATCTTCTGAGGTCTTCTTCGATTTCTTTCTTCAAGGACTTGAAGTTCCTGTCATACAGATCTTTCACTTGTTTGGTTAGAGTCACGCCAAGATACTTTATATTGTTTGTGGCTATTGTGAAAGGTGTTTTTTCCCTAACTTCTTTCTCAGCCTGCTTGTCCTTTGAGTACAGGAAGGCTACTGATTTGCTTGAGTTGGTTTTATAACCAGCTACTTTGCTGAAGTTGTTTATCAGCTGTAGAAGTTCTATGGTGGAGTTTTTTGGGTCACTTATCATATCATCTGCAAATAATGATAGTTTGACTTCTTCCTTTCCAAATTGTATCCCTTTGACTTCCTTATGTTGTCCCATTGCTCCTGCTAGAATTTCAAGTACTATATTGAAAAGATATGGAAAGAGAGGGCAGCCTTGTCTAGTCCCTGATTTTAGTGGAATGCTTCAAGTTTCTCTCCATTTATTTTGATGTTGGCTACTGGTTTGCTATATATTGCTTTTACTATGTTTAGGTATGGGCCTTGAATTCCTGTTCTTTCCAGGACTTTTAGCATGAAAGGATGCTGAATTGTGTCAAATGCTTTTTCTGCATCTAATGAGATTACCATGTGGTTTTTTTCTTTTAGTTTGCTTATGTAGTGAATTACATTGATGGATTTCTGTATATTGAACCATCCCTGCATCCCTGGGATGAAGCCTACTTGATCATGGTGAATGATCGTTTTGATGTGCTCTTAGATTCGGTTGGCAAGAATTTTATTTAGTATTTTTGCATCGATATTCATAAGGGAAATTGGCCTGTAGTTCTCTTTCTTTGTTGGATCTTTGTGTGGTTTTGGTATCAGCATAATTGTGGCTTCATAGAATGAGTTGGGCAGTATTCCTTCTGGTTCTATTTTGTGGAATAGTTTGAAGAGTATTAGTGCTAGGTCTTCTTTGGAGGCCTGATAGAATTATGCACTAAAACCATCTGGTCCTGTACTTTTTTTGGTTGGGAGGCTTTCTATAATGTCTTCTGTTTCTGTAGTGTTTATGGGACTGTTTAGCTGATCTAATTGACCCTGACTTAATTTTGGTATTTGGTATATGTCTAGGAAATTGTCCATTTCCTCCAAATTCTCCAGTTGTGTTGAGTATAGACGTTTGTAGTAGAATCTGATGATCCTTTGAATTTCCTCAGTCTCTGTTGTTATATCCCCTTTTCATTTCTAATTTTGTTAATTTGAATACTGTCTCTGTGCCCTTTGGTTAGTCTGGCTAAGGGTTTATCTATCTTGTTGATTTTCTCAAAGAACCAGCTTCTGGTTTTGTTGATTCTTTGTATGGTTCTCTTTGTTTCTATTTGAGTGAATTCAGCCCTTAGTTTGATTATTTCCTGTCTTCTACTCCTCCCGGGTGAATTAGCTTCTTTTTGTTCAAGGGCCATCAGGTGTGCTGTTAAGTTGCTAGTGTATGTTCTCTCCTGTTTCTTTTTGGAGGCAATCAGGGCTATGAGTTTTCCTCTTAGCTTTTCTTTCATTGTGTCCCAAAGATTTGGGTAGGTTGTACCTTCATTTTCATTGAATTCTAAAAAGTATTTGATTTCTTTCTTTATTTCTTCCTTGACCAAGCTGTCATTGAGTAGAGTATTGTTCAGTTTCCATGTGCATGTGGGCTTTCTATTGTTCTTCTTGCTATTGAAGACCCCTTTTACTCCATAGTGATCTGATATGAGGCAAGGGATTAGTTCGATCTTCTTCTATTTGTTGACGCCTGTCTTGTGACCAATTATATGATCGATTTTGGAGAAGGTACCCTGGGGTGCTGAAAAAAAGGTATATTCTTTTGCTTTAGGATGAAATGTTCTATATATATCTGTTAAATCCAATTGTTCCAAAGCTTCAATTAGTTTCACTGTGTCCCTGTTTAGTTTCTGGTTTCTTGATCAGTCCATTGAGCAGAGTAGAGTGTTGAAGTCACCCACAATTATTGTGTTAGGTGCAATGTGTACTTTAAGCTTTAGTAAAGTTTCTTTCACGAATGAGGGTGCCTTTGCATTTGGAGCATAGATGTTTAGTATTGAGAGTTCTTCTTGGTGGATTTTCCCTTTGACCAGCAAGAAGTGACCTTCCATGTCTCTTTTGATGACTTTAGGTTGAAAGTCAATTTTATCCGATATTAGAGTGGCTACTCCGGCTTGTTTCCTGTGACCATTTGCTTGTAAAATTGTCTTCCAGCCTTTTAAGCTAAGGTAGTGTTTGTTTTTGACACTGAGATGTGTTTCCTGTATGCAGCAAATTGTAGGGTCCTGTTTCTGTATCCAGTCTGTTAGTCTATGTCTTTTTATTGGGGAATTGAGTCCATTGATCTTAAGAGATATTAAGGAATAGTAACTATTACTTTCTGACATTTTTGAAATTATTTTTTATATTTGAGTGGTTATCTTTTGTGTTTGATTAGAGGAAGTTTCTATCGTGCTTGTTCTGGGGTGTAGTTTCCCTCCTTGTGTTGGTGTTTTTCCCCTATTATCCTTTTTAGGGCTGTGTTTGTGGAAATATATCATGCAAATTTGGTTTTGTCATGGAATACCTTGGTTTCACCATCTATGGTGATTGAGAGTTTTGCTGGGTATAGTAGTTTTGGCTGAAATTTGTGTTCTCTTAGAGTCTGCATGATATCTGCCCAGGATCTTCTAGCTTTCATGGTCTCTGGTGAGAAATCTGGTGTAATTCTGATAGGTCTTCCTTTATATGTTACTTGGCATTTTTCTCTTACTGCCCTTAATATTCTTTCTTTGTTTAGTACATTTGGAGTTTTGATTATTATGTGACGGGAGGTATTTCTGTTCTGGTCCAGTCTGGAGTTCTGTAGGCTTCTTGTATATGCATGGGCATCTTTCTCTTTAAGTTGGGGAAGTTTTCATCCATAATCTTGTAGAAGATATTTGCTGGCCCTTTAAGTTGTAAATCTTCCCTCTTGTCTATACCTATAATCCTTAGGTTTGGTCTTCTCATTGTGTCCTGGATTTCCTGGATGTTTTGGGTTACCAGCTTTTTGCATTTTGCATTATCTTTGATTGTTGAGTCCATGGTTCCTATGGTATCTTCAGCATCTGAGATTCTTTCTTCAATCTCTTGTATTCTATTGTTGATATTTGCATCTATGGCCCCTGATTTCTTCCCAAGGTTTTCTATCTCCAAAGTTGTCTCCCTTTTTTTTTTTCTACTTCTGTTTTTAGATCCTGGATAGTTTTGCTCAAATCTTTTGCTTGCTTGTTTGTGATTTCATGTAATTCTTTAATAGATTTTTGTGTTTCCTCTTTCTTGACTACTACTTGTTGACCCACGTTCTCCTGTATTTCTTTAAGTGATCTTTGTATTTCCTTCTTATTGGCTTCTTCTTTTTCATCCATATTCTCCTGAATTTCTTTAAGTGAATTTTTGTGTTTGCCTTGTAAGGGCTTCTAACTTTTGATCAATTTTTTCCTGTATTTCTTTAAGAGATTTATCCATGAGTTCTGCTATCAGCATCCTGACCAGTGATTTTAGATCTATATCTTGATTTTTCTGGTGTGTTGGGGTATCCAGGGCTTACTACTGTTGGGGAACTGGGTTCAGATACTGCCATATTGCCTTGATTTCTGCTAGTAATGTTCCTACATTTGCCTTTTGCCATTGTTTATTTCTGGAATTAGTTGGTCTTGTTATTACTGGTTGGTGTTTAAAGCTCATGAGAGCCTGGCGTTTTGTGCTGCTGTCTCAGAGGATGTCTGTGCTCCCGAGGTGGAGACTGGAAGGTTTCCACCACTGGGCCCCCAATTACCTCCTCAGCTCTGCTGGGAGGGACTCAAGTCTCCTCCCTGCTTGCCTCTGGATGCTTAACTGGCCTCCCTTGGTCTCCTCCTTGTTTGCCTGGTTAGTCTACCAGCTCCAAGATGGTGGCAGTTCTCAGGGCTCTGTCTGACCACGGGAATCCCTGCAGGCCCGGGGCTTCCTGGCTGAACTGCTGAAGCATAGGCAGTGGCTCTCACAGTTGGCAGGGCTCCATCTGGTTGAGCTGTTCTCCCAAGGATAGTGTTGGACCTCAGGGTTCTGTCTAACCGCGGGCTCTCTGTGGATCGAGAGCGCCCCTGGTTGGACTGCAGGGTCCATGATGGTGCGGATCCAGGTCCTTGGGTCTCCGTCTATCTACGGGACCTCCTGTAGGTCAGATTTTCTCCCACCTGTAATGCGGAAGACACCCAGGCCGGCTATACCCTGGGGAATCCTTCACTCTGTTGCCTACTGTACCTTGCTAGGTTATCAGGTCCAAGATGGCGGCAGGTCTCTAGATGTTTTAATTAATGTACAACTGCATCACTTTTCTCCTTGCTTTCCCCCTCTCAAGCCCCTCCCATATTCTCCCATTCTCAAGTTGATAGCCTCTTTTTTAATAATAATAATAATAATAATAATAATAATAATAATAATGAAAGATACTCAGGAATTCAGCTCATATTTTGAGATCTGATTATTATTATTTATAAAATGATGGTGTACTGCATATTGGAAAAGATAGCATGATATCTTAGAATGTGAATACTTTTAAATTTCATGAGTTGATTTGTTTAATTAATTATTTTATTCATTTACATTTCAAATGATATTTCCCTTCCAGGTTTTCCCTCCACATACCCTCCATCCAGTTCCCCCTCAATCCCCTTCCCTTTGCCTCTATCAGGGTGCTCCTCCACCCACTCACCTCACTTCTCTAGCATCCCCCTGTTCTGGGGTATCAAACATCCCTAGGAACAAGGGCTTCCCCTCCCATTGATGACAAAAAAGGCTGTCCTCTGCTACATATGCAACTGGAGCCATGGGTCCCTCCATGTGTATTCTTTGGTTGGTGGTTTAGTCCCTGGGAGCTCTGGGCAGTCCAGTTAGTTGATATTGTTCTTCCTATGGGGTTGCAATCCCTTCAGCTCCTTCATTCCTTCACCTAGCTCTTCCATTGGGGTCCCCGTGCTCAGTCCAATGGCTGGCTGTGAGTCAATGGATCTCAATCTTCCTAATACAGCAATGGTTTAACACAGTTCCTTATGTTTCAGTGACTCCCCCACCATAAAATTATTGTATTGTTATTTCTTAACTATAATTTTGCTACTGTTATAACTTTAATATAAATAGATATGTGATTCCCCAAAAGGATCACCACCCACCCCATAGAACTATTGAACAAGACACTGTTAAAAGTGTATTTTAGCCTACATGCTGCTATTAAATATCCATGTTTTTGCTTTAATTTTCAGATTATATGTTAATGAAGTATATGCATTTATAATATTACCTCACATATTTTCAAAATTTGTCCACATTATATAATCTATTTCTCTTTAATGGACCATGCAATAATACCTTAAAATGATGGAGACTTTGGTTGGGGTATTTAAAGAACATAGCTTTCAGTTGAATTTGACTGTTGTGCTCTGGAAATTAGTGTGATTTAATTTTTGTTGCAACTAATTTTAAATTTAGTAGGCAAAAGTCATGGCCCACAGTAGGTTGCTTTTTATGCATGTGATCAACTATTCTGGACCTCATTTACAAAGCTTTCAACATGTTCCATATACAAATCCAATTTCTGTTTATGAAGACATATATATATATATATATATATATATATATATATATAACACAGATATTCTATTTTATAGCTAATATCTTACATGGTAGCTTTACCTGTTCCGGTCATTGCTGTAAGTCTTAGTTTCCTAAAAGTTACTCTGATGGCATTACTGCTCTCACCTCAAATCCTCCTTAAACCTAAGGACAAAGCATGCAATACTCTAGTCAGAAACATCCTTTGGCCTATTTTTGCCTGTATTGTCTTGTGAGCTTTCAACCTTTTCCCAGATAGGCTTTTATGGAATAAGGATGAGAGCAGTCTATGAGGGAAGCCTTGTTCTGTCAGAAATACTTCAGCAACAATAGAGGGAGTTTAAAAGCGAAGTTGCCATCGAAAGCCTCAGAGAAAGTGTTCGTGACAGGTTTCTGGGATGGGCATTGTGTCTGCCTCTGACATTAGGCTCTAAGTACAGGGAGGAGAAAATTGTAGATCGTCAATTGACTTGAGAAAATTGAGACGAATACTAATGATGTCTTATGAAAAGGTATATCAAGATGACTTTCCTTTTTCTGGACTCTATTAAGGAAAAATTCAAGGATTTTTCACACACCTTCCTTTCCTTTTATGGTTCTTCCGCTCTGTGGTTATGATCTCATAAATAAATTCAAGAGGGGAACTTTTGCTTTTTGATCCTTGCACTGAATTTGGGCATGCATGTTCAGTAGACAATGAAAGAAAGAATAAAGAAGCCGAATATAATTTATAATTTTCTCTAAAAAAATAAATAAATAAACCACCAGGATTAAAAAAGAAACCTAGTTGTTCTATGCTAAAGTTTTCAGGTTTTCTTCACGTTGTTAAAAAATGATATATTCTTGAGTCTTAAATGAATTGATATTTTGCTTGCATGTATGTTTGTGGGAATATGATAGATCCCCTAGATTTACAGACAGTTGTGAGTGCTGGGTTCTCTGGAAGAGCAGCCGGTTATCTTATCAAGCACACCACATCTCTCCAATCCATATCACTTCACCATGTGAAGAAAGGTAGCTCATACCTAGCACTGGATAAACACAACCAATCAAAATATAAAGGTGTAGAGTTCAAACCCAATGGCTATATCTACAATTGGAGGTTTTATAACAACAAGTATAAATAAAATTGTGAAGTCATTCTCAAGAACAGTTATTAATTCTTTAAATGTTTCCTTTTGATACAAATAAAAGTTAAGATTGATTTCTGAGCAAGTATTTTCATACCAATGGGTTTACCTTTCTGCTTTGACATTTATATTCTTCTGGATGAATGGGTCTAATTTTGAACTTTCTGATCTCTTTCTTGCATCTTTTTATTTATTCATAAAACCATGTGCAGTTGCTATGACCTGTCAACTTTATATCTGATGGTTTTCAGTCTTTTCTACATGAGAATTTTTTGTTAGCCTAATAATTAAACTTCTATGTTAATTTTCAAATATATCTTATTTCTACTTGAAAGAAAGGCTAAAATATGATGTCAATCAAGCTGTAGCTAGACTATTAAACATTGTATGATATTGTGCCTTATAATTTGTAGACTTTATATAACAGCTCTGTTTATTTAGGTCTCTCTCTCTCTCTCTCTCTCTCTCTCTCTCTCTCTTTCTTTCTCTCTCTCCCCTTCTGTCTTTCTGTCTCTCTCTTTCTCTCATTTGTGTTTGTGTGTGTGTGTTTGTAAGAAAAGAAAAGAAAGAAAAGAAAACAAAAAAGAAAGAAAAGAAAAGAAAAGAAAAGAAAAGAAAAGAAAAGAAAAGAAAAGAAAAGAAAAACAACATAGGCTTTCTTTAGCAGCAGCCAAATGCTGTTGATGGGATTAAATTTCTGTCTTTAGGGTTTTGTTTTTGTTTTCATATATATATATATATATATATATATATATATATATATATATATAATATCAAGATATATTTATATAATATTTACTATTTTCTTGTAATAAATCATTGGATGGTATACTTTTTGTTACTACTACTTATATGAATTCTGTGAATCTTTGTGTGCTATGTTTTCCAGACCATTTGATTTGCAGATATATAGTCTATTAAAATCATGGTATCCAATTTCTAATTTGGTATTTCTCATACATCTTTTCTTAAAAGTTGTTTTGTGACTTAAACTCCTCCATTCCTTTCTATTAAATATATTTTTTCCTCTTCTAGAACACACATCTCAGTGAAAGATTAATATGTAATTGGAAGAACCAATGAATGGTTAGTTTAGTTCTTTCTTACAATCATATTAGTCGAGGCATTTAGTATGTAGTTCAAGACATGTGTACTCATAATGATATTTTATTTTCTTTCTTTCTTTCTTCCTTCCTTTCTTTCTTTCTTTCTTTCTTTCTTTCTTTCTTTCTTTCTTTCTTGTTTTTTTGGTTTTTTGAGACAGGGTTTCTCTATGTATCCATGGCTGTCCTGGAACTCACTCTGTAGACCAGGCTGGCCTCGAACTCAGAAATCCGCCTGCCTCTGCCTCTAAGTGCTGGGATTACAGGCGTGCGCCACCACCACCTGGCTGATACTTTATTTTCATAATAGTTACTGAGAAGTAGTTCTCATCTATTACTGTAGCCTCTAAGTTTTTTATATTTTCCCAGAAGATTTTGTTATGCATTCTTAGATACTCAAGTGTTTTTGTGTTTTCTGAACTATTTAATTCATCTATTATAATCTTTATCTTTTTGTCTGTAAACTTTACTTGTTCTGAAGTTGATTTTATACATGTCTTATTTTATTCACTCAGCATTTATATAACATCTTTTTCTAACTGATACTAGGTGGACACATACATGTCCACCTGTGCACAGCTGCACTTATTTGTATGTGTATGCTAGCATACAAGTGCACATAAATGTTATGGCCAGATGTCAAATTCTGGTGTTATCCCTTAGGACTAGCTATTATATTTTGTTCAAGAAAAAGTGCTTTTTTGTATTCTGATTTGTCCATTTTGCTTGAATGGCTGGCCTGAGAACCCCAGGGAATTCTCTATCACTACTACCAAGCAATGGAATTACATAAGCATATCCAATTATGTATTTTACATGGCCTCTGGGGAATCAAACTAAGTTCTTTGGCTTTGAGATGCAAGAACTTTACAGACTGCTCATTCTCCCTAGCCATAATACATTTACTTTTATACTGCTACTGTAAATTTATTTTTGTAGGTGTCATAGAGAAATTCTATAATTTATGCTTTTTAACCCAATAAAAATACATTTATACTTTATCTTTAGATTGATATAAGAATTAATATGGATTAATTTAAATTTATCATCTTACTATTTCTAGTTTACACATCTGTAGTTAGTTCTTTATTTTTTCTATTTTTTTGCATTAACTCAGTAATTTAACCTTTTTCTATTTTGATTTTTATTATTTTGTACAGTTTTGGATATGTAAGTCTTGGATATTGACTCTTCTCATACATCTTGTTTCTGTCATTTTTTTGTCTTTTGTCTTCTCTTCCCACTTTTTCATGTTCTTGTTCATGTGTTTTGTTTTGTGACTCTCGAAGCTTAGTTATAGTCTGTGTGACAGCTGGTTTGGAGTTATCCATTGATAGCTCCCTGGAGGGATGAGCATCAGATTAAAAACTACTAATAGTGATTCTTCCTTTCCCACAGTTTACAAGGTTCCAATAGTCCAGAGACAAAGTACAGGGACCTGTCCAAATCCATGTCATAATTTAGTCTATTTGTTTACATATGTAAATTTTTATAAAACTAAATAGATAAGATTGTAACTCACTAGAGCAAAGCAGATTAATTACATGAAATGCATTAGCATCTGATGTAATCACTAAAATTCTTCCCTAGAACTTATTTCATCTTGGAACAATCAAACTTGAGACACTTTCTTGCTATGCAAAACCCCAACTCAGACTCTACATCATGAGTTAATAAGTATATTTTCCAAAGTAATAAGAATAAGGGTATACACCACGATGACTTAATAAAAAAATTGATGTTTTCTGTATCCTGTAAGAAATTCTTCATCCTGTTCTTTTCAAATATTTTCTATATTTCATTCTGTATTCATTTCAACTGACATTTTTACTCTAGGTATGAAAAGAAAAGAGAACAGCATATTTTATATAGTATGTAATATCAATGTCCTTGTATGGTTTAGCATGTATCTGAATTTTATTCTTATACATGTATACTATTTCACCATATGTATCCATTACTTACCCATTCCTCTACCTATGGACAATGGTTGTCTTTAGCTTTTGTTCAGATCACTGTTACAATCCTTTTTTTTTATTTTATCTTCATCCATGTTTGTTTGTTTGTTTGTTTAGATATTTTCTTTATTTACATTTCAAATGTTATCCCTTTCCTGGTTTCCCCTCTGAAAACCCCATATCCCTTCCCCCTCCCCTTGCTCAGCAATCCATCCTCTTCTGCTTCCTTGTCCTGGCATTCCTCTATATTGGGGCATCCAGCCTTCTCAGGACCAAGGGCCTCTCCTCCCTATGATGTCCAACAAGCCTACACATGCAGAAGGAGCTCCACATAAAACTAGATACATTGAAACTAATAAAAAACAAAGTGGGGAACAGCCTCAAGCACATGGGCATAGGAGAAAAATTTCCTGAGCAGAAGACCAATAGCTTATGCTCTACGATCAATAATTAGAAAATGGGACCTCATAAAATTGCAAAGTTTCTGTAAGGCAAAGGATACTGTCAATGGGTCAAAACAGCAACTAACAACTTGGGAAAAGACCTTTACCAACCCTACATCTGATAGAGGGCTAATATCCAATGTATACAAAGAACTCAAGAAGTTAAACTCCAGAGAACCAAATAACCCTATTAAAAATGGGGTACAGAGCTAAACAAATAATTCTGTAATGAGGAATACCAAATGGCTAAGAAGCACCTAAAGAAATGTTCAACATCCTTAGTCATCAGGGAAATGCAAATCAAAAAAATTCTGAGATTTTACCTCAGACCAGTCAGAATGGCTAAAATCAAAAACTCAGGTGAAAACAGGTACTCGCAAGTATGTGGAGAAAGAGGAACACTCCTCCACTGCTGGTGGGATTGCAAACTGGTAAAACCACTCTGGAAATTAGTTTGGCAGTTCCTCAGAAAATTGAACATAGTACTACCAGCTGTACCACTCCTAGACATATACCCAGATTATACTCCAACATGTAATAAGGACACATGCTCCACTATGTAATAGCCAGAAGTTGGAAAGAACCCGGATGTCTCTCAACAGAGCAATGGATACAGAAAATGTGGTACATTTATACAATGGAATACTACTCAGCTATTTAAAACAATGGATGGAGTTGGAAAACATCATCCTAAGTGAGGTAACCCAGTCTCGGAAGAACACTCATGGTATGCACTCACTGATAAGCGGATATTAACCTAGAAACTTGGAACACCCAAGATACAATCCACATACCAAATGATGTCCGAGAAAAAGGAAGGAGTGGACCCTGGATCTGGAAAGGCCAATGCATCAGTGTAGGGGAATACCAGAACAGGGAAGTGGAAAGGGGAGGATGGGGGAGCAGGGAGAGGAAAAAGGGCATATGTGACCTTTAGGGAGTGGGGAATCAGGAAAAGGGAAATGAAATGTAAATAAAGAATATAACCAAGAATAAAAAAGAAAAAGAAAAGAAAAAAAAAACAATGAATTCATCATAGTCTTGGGCAAATGAATGGAACTAGAAAATAACATCCTGATTGAGGTAACCAAATCACAAAAGAACACTCATGGTATGCACTGATTTGCCCGGAAGCTCAGAATAGCCAATATACAATTCCCAGACCAAATGTTGCAATCCTTTTAGAGTATGAATTTTATGCCTCATAAATATCTAGACCATAAACTTGGGAGTTACTTATGTGCTGAAGTGACATAATATCTGGTCTAAACAGGGAGGTTTGTTTTGATTGACAGTTCTAAAGTTGTCATTCTCTCCTGCCCAGGTAGCAGAGCAGAACTTTCCACAGCATAAAAGACATGACACTGAGGAATGGGTATATAGGAAGGAGGTGCGACTGACTTCCTGTGACTGACAGTCCACTATTATCATTGTCCAAAAGAGCTACTATACAGTAGCTCTATCATGGAGTTAGATTTCTATTGTGCTTGGATTTGTTTTATCACAGTCCTAACCCCTCTTCCTGGATATGCTTTATTAATCGCATAGCTAATTTCTAGTCTAATCAAGATAACAGTGAAGATAACTATTATATGATGAAAACCTGATCAAACACAAAAGTGATTCAAGATGGTATGGCTTGGATGCATTAAATGCAGATTTGAAATCATGAGGAAATCCTTATTGGTTCAGCTTAAGTATTAGTTGATGGTGGCCCAATTATACTATGAGAACCAAGATGGTATGTTATGTTTATTTATTAAGAAAGATACTTAATTTAATGGACATAAAATCATTAAAGTTTGCTCCAGAAAATACATTTAAGTCATGTATAACTTACTTTATAGATGTAAAACCCTTAGTTCTTTCTTTGAGTGTGACTATATGTAGAGGCATCTATCTTTTATTCACTGTCTGTTCTTATGACCAGAGCAATATATCTACAACTTCATGCTTCTTGTCAGGTGGGGTGTAACTCAAAATGATAAAATCCCAAAACAGAAGTGGCTTGAAATTAAATTGTTTCAGGGATTGAAAAGTTTAATTTCTTGAGAAATATTGGAATTTGATTAAACATGATATAAAAAGGAGGCTAAAAGGATTATAATCATTATGGCCATATTTTGAGTTAAAACATATTTTGTGTACAAGGTGAATCTAATAATAATCTCAATAAAAATACAACCATCTTTCCAAATAACCAATTTGTAAGCAAATTTATGCAGCTCAGTTAAGTTGTACATCAAGAACTGTAGAGAGTTGAAAACATATGTATTTTTCTACAAATTGTGTAAAGAATATTGTCTATATACTTACATGATGAAATGAAACTAATTGATCAATACAATATCACATAAATACAGCACAAATGGGATTTGGCCTCAAGACTCCTCTTGGTTTTAAATCATGTGAGACTTTTATTACACATCAGCCTCTATAATGGTTGTAAATATTCAATACCCTGGTTATGAAAAACATGTCTTGGGGCTGTAAAATATCATGTTCAATTAGAAGCTTCCTCTCCCAGGAGTGTTGTGCATTGGAGTAAGCTTCTAAACAGATAGTCTGAGTCAAGAAGAATTTACTTTAGAAATTAAAAGATGCTCAGAATCATTTCATGCTTCTAGCTACTTAAGATGTTGTTTATGAAAATTCATTTTATCAACAAATAATCAAAGAAATAATAGATAAACTATGTACTGGATATTATCAAACCTATGGCCCATTTAAAAATATGTCTTAGAATACACAAACTTGAAGCTTTCAATTTAACTTGATTTTAAAGAGCAATGCATAATAAATGAAGTATTCAAAGTTTTTGTTACTTGCCTGTTAATATTATTAATGGTTAACATTTTATTATATGTTAACCGCACCTAGTAGATTCTTCTATTTTTATTCATTTTCAGATTCAGAGAAAAAAGATATCAAAAACATAAAGGTTAAAAACACTTTAATACTCAAAAAATATGTGATAAAAATAGTATGCATTAACCTTAACACTGTAAAGACCAATTTTCCTACAAAGTATTTTTTTTTTAGTTTTCAATAGTCATAGTATGTAATACCCTTTTCTCATTCCAGTCTGTGGATATAAACATGTTTTATTGAGAGTTATTGTAAACCAGAAAGAGACAGAAACATTTGCAACACATTTGTAGCGTATGCCCAAGGAGATCATTTTAGCCTCAGTGGGTACCACTAAAGGAAGGCTGAACTGTAGTGGTGGGAAAGTGTTATTTAGACATAGGGGGATGTGTGTATGTGTGCAATATTATGTATGTGAATTTAGGTATGCATGGTACCGTGTACATGAGAACCTAGCATATGGGTGCTTGCAGTCAACTTTGCTTTAGATAACATTAGGCCATTGCTCTTTGCCACTGGGTATTAATACCAGGCTAGCTGTCCTGCAAACCTCTGAGGATTCCCTGGTCTCTGCATCCCATATCCCTATAGGTGGGCAAGGAGTATACATGCAGGGTAACAAATACTCTTTTACATGTTCTAGAGATTCATGCTTACACAGCAAATTCTTTTCAAAATGAGTGAATGTCTCTGCCCCTGTCATCTTTATTGTTAACACTATTGCAATAATGAAAGTAAAGTTAGTGAAGTAGTGATTTTGTTCAAATTCCAATATCTTTTAATCTTAATATAATGGTTAAGATTATATTTATATTAAGTCCTGAGAAACCAGAAGGTATGAAAGTGAAAATCATAAAAAATTTTGTAAAAGGAAATGTAAAAATATAATAAATGGAAAAAATTAACCTGCTAAACAGTCCCTTTAAGATGAAAATATTTGCTAAAAACTCATATGCGAAGAAATTTATGTAAAATTTGTTGCAATATGGTAACTTTCAGGATGAATCATTCTTATTAGAAAATAAGAATTGTCCATTAATAATAGAATGCATTGTTTCTGTTTTGTGAGCTGACATGTTCTGCTTTTACACTATTGATTTACAACAGTATGCTCTAGGGTGTTTGTTACATATATAAGCTTATTTAGAAGTTCTGTTTAGTGCCATCAACCCTTTGTATAAGAGATCATCTAAGCATGGTCTTTCTGTGTCTGTGTCTGTGTCTGTGTCTGTGTCTGTGTCTGTGTCTGTGTCTGTGTCTGTGTTGATTTCCAATGTCTGTGCTACCAGTGAATGCCACAAGTATGTCCATGGTCTGTGCCAAGCCTGAAACCATGTTGATGTCTGTGGACAATGCTGTTGCCTGGGACCTTAGTTTTGGGCATAGCCTGTGCTGTGACCTGCATCCATGGTGATGTCCGGACCTGAGCTGCTGGTCAGGTCCATGTCTAGTTCTGTAGTCCTTTTGCAGCCAAGTCTGTGATAGTGTCTTTGGCCCATATTATCAATGATGGACACATGTGTGTCTATGGTCTGTGACACAGTCTGAATTAAGTTTGATGTTTGAGGGCCATGATACCACAAGGAGCCACACTAATCTCAGTGGCCTGTGCTGTCACCTAAGGCCATGTGATGTCTGGGTACATGCTGCCACAGAGGGCCATGTCCACATCCATGGTCTTACTGTGGCCAGGTGTGTGTTGATGTTCATGGCCAACATTGCCCCTGAGTGCCAGGTGGATGTAGGTGAGTTTAGAAGCCATGTTGATGTCCAGCATCTAAGTTGCTTTGAATGGCTTTTCAGAGTTCTGTGGCTCTAGTTAAACTGACATCCCTGTTCATAGATTGTGCTGACGCAAGAAACCATGTGGAACTCTATAATCCATCCTTCTGTAGTCTGTGAAGAGCTAATCTACTTTCACAGTGATATCGATGACTGCAGATGCACAGTTGAGAAGGACATGAAAAACGTATATGACAACCCCTACCTACACACCACTCCACTCCACACACCCCCAAATAAAACAGCCTATACAGAAAACCATCAGAGAAAACTCTTAAAATTTGTGGTATGTAAGGGTATCACCCTTCACTGTAGATTACTTCCAGCAGGAATGCGGGAAGGGAAGGACTCAGCTCCATTAGATGACTGAAACTTTGAACATGCCCCAGTGAGCATTTAGATAACACAAATTGATTTTTTTCCTAGAGGACTTAGTATCAAGAGTGAGGAATTAGAAAGAAAATATGATAGGGAGTATGATGTCATCCCAAATAATCCCAAAGAATCAATAAAAAATATTGTGTCAGAGAAAAAGAGATCATTTTAATTGTTACCTTAATCAGTTAATTTGTTCTGCTAGATCTTTACAATTCAGCAATTCTTTTGTAATTACACCAACCCTGTGGCATTTTGCCTTAAGGACTGGACATATCTTGGCTTCAGTCCAGTTCCGTTGATTCTATAGTGTTTTAATCATTTCTGAGTCATACTGTTACTAAGGGAGAGATCTGCACCTTAGGAATGGAGAGATAGAAGCAATTTGGTGGGAGAGCATCATTCCCAGGAGCAGAGGGAAAGACGCATTTACATAAATTTCGCTGTTTGAGGCCAAGCCAGTTTTACTAGATGCCAAATATGTAAGCCAGCTTTGCATTAGTATAATATAATATGCGAAACAGATTTATAATGAAGAAAGTAGATGCTTTGTTTAAGAGATAGATGGAGAGCTTCAATGTCTAAATTTGAAGGGTGGACAGGAAGCACTGGTTAAGACATTCATTATGACTAGGTACCAATGGAATTAACATGTTGTAGAGTAAGTGATTGCAGGAAAAACACCATCAGGAAAGAAAGGACAGAGAAACGCATTAATAGAATCTTCTCTAAAATCCCATAAGAACTTGTTTTAAAGTAAGGACCCAAGGACTCACAAGGACCCAAGATTCTCCCATAAGTCCTCACTACTCAACGGCAGTATAAAACATCCAAATTGCATCTCTTTGGGGACTAAGCCTTTATCATATAAATCTTGATCAATATCTTTCCAAACCATAATATGACTGTACATGATGTTGAAGACCACCAAGTGCACATGACGACATGGGATATAAAAAGTACATAATAGATATAAACGAAGAATAAGATGGAAGATAATATTAAAAAGTTAACCAGAGCCCACATAGTGCGTATGTTTATAAAAAATTAAATATACTTGTATATTCATATATACTATATATAATGGTATGCATGTGTAGTTTTATTTGAAGAATTGAACTAAGCACTGACATCAAAAGTGCTAATATCTTGATGTCTGTCTCCTATGCTATATGATCATTATAGCTGGACAATGCTTTTTTGTATAATAGCATATATTTAAACTGTAATTGTAACTTTTTGTATGTTTTGCTAGTGTAGATTATTTTAGATGACATTTGGCAAATAGCAAATGTTACAGCCATCATAGATTTTGTGTTTAAAGGGATGTTCTTTCGTTAAACTAATAAATTGTGTTTCAGGTAGGTTGGTAAGATTTCATTAGCTCAATGAATAAAATGAATTCATAATTGAACTGTATTTCCCTCCAGATGCACTGGATGACCGGGTCTTGCCTCTTCATCTTACCAGCTCAGCTGTGAAACACTGAAATCACTTGGGTAGTAATTAGGTGTTTATCAGATTCTTGCTGAAAGGGAGTGAGACAGTTATCGGACACAATTATCTTTGAAAATTGAATCGTCCATTTCTGGTCCTGTGGAGGACATTTAAAGGAACACCAAATGGTTTGATGCTAAATGCCGTTCGAACCCTTTGCCTTCTAAAATGTATGCCATACAATTGCCAGTCAAAAAAAGATTCTTTTCCTCTTCTTTTCATTCACCGTCTTTTGTGTATGAATCTTTTGTTACGCCTTTCTGCATGTTGACATTTGGAAATTACCTGTGACCCAGTCTTCTGTTAATTCTTTAATGTCATTTTTCCTATAATTAATTAATAGTCTGAAATGTAATGTTTGCTCACTTTGTGCTCACCCTGCTGCTATAGCTTCATAACCTAGCCCAACACAAGGGAAGGCAATTGACGAGGCTATATGTGCATTTTGGATAATGATATCTCTAGAGCTATTTGTTCTTAAGTAATTGAAAAATTTACAGCTCATTTAAGTATTAATGTGTAATATACTCCAAGCTTAGAAATTAATACCATTCTTTAATACAAAGGCATAGTTGTTGAATCACTAAAAAAAAACCCCATTTAAGAGTTCTAAATTCAAATGTCGCATTCATTTAAAGTGATCCTGCAACCTGTTTCCTTATTGAAAAGATTTTAGATCCCCATACATACTCAAGGAAGTGTCTTTGATATTGATTTGTGTATAAAGTAAACACAAGGAAGAACAAAAATTGAATGTATTTTGTTCTGGCCAATATTGACAAGTATAGTAGGAAGAACTCTATTCATGTGTGATGTTTTCTTGTCAATAATAGGAAGTGATCATCATAGATCGAAGGTCTTCAGGAACACTGCAGAGTTCATGTTGGCACTAGTGGTTCTCTGCAAGTAGATTACATCAGCCTCGTATTACTCTGTCAATTCAAGCAAGCACTAATTCAACAAATATTTAATGCTTGCTACGTAGCAGGCAGTGTAAGAGATTTTTTTCCAATTTTTTTAATTCGATATATTCTTTATTTACATTTCAAATGATTTCTCCTTTCCTGACTCCCCCCTTCCCGTAAGTCCCATAATCCCTCTTTCCTCCCCCTGTTCCCCCATCCACCCCTTCCCATTTTCCTGTTCTGGTATTCCCCTACACTGCTGCACTGAGCCTCTCCAGAACCAGGGGTCATTCCTTCCTTCTTCTTGGACATCATTTGATATGTGGATTGTATCTTGGGTCTTCCAAGTTTCTAGGCTAATATCCGCTTATCAGTGAATGCATACCATGAATGTTCTTCTGAGACTGGGTTACCTAATTTAGGATGATGTTTTCCAACTCCATCCATTTGTCTAAGAATTTCATGAATTCATTGTTTCTCATGGCTGAATAGTACTCCATTGTGTATATGTACCACATTTTTTTGTATCCATTCCTTCATTGAGGGACATCTGGGTCCTTTCCAGCTTCTGGCTATTATAAATAAGGCTGCTATGAACATAGTGGAGCATGTATCCTTATTAGATGCTTGGGAATCCTCTGGGTACATGCCTACGAGTGGTATAGCAGGGTCCTCTGGAAGTGTTGTGCCCAGTGTAAGAGATTTAAGAAATATTGCAGCAGAGACCTGCAAAACATCATGAATTGTATTATCCTTCTTCACATTCACTCAACTTGGCCAAAGAAAATGGTCTTTTTCAAGTCAGCCTCTTTTAAGCATGTTGTACAATAAAGCTCATCACAATTTTGGCTCACTCTCAAGTCACACTGCAGGCCCACTAATGCCCTGGCAAGTAATGCTTTGTTTATTGACTTTTAAACAGAAAGGCTCAGGTTGGCAAACCTTTCTAATTCACTACTTTGATATAGCATTCCCTACTTTTCCAACAATATTTAAGCTGTTGGCCTCAATTCATAACTACTGTCTTCAGACCCATTTCAAGTATTTACATTGATAATAGACATTTTTCAGTATTTCAGAAAAATATTTTGTTGTATCTCATTTTAATATCTTCATAGAAAATCCTTTCTAATCTATTACAAAAATACCTTCTGCTTTGCATATTCAACATATTTTGGACAGTGTATTTTAGTGGAAAATCTGCATAAGCTACCAATCACCATCCTTTCTTCATCAGTATTAACTGTCTACCACCTTCCTCATTTTTGCACTATATGATGGCACTCAAAAGATTCTCAAAAACTTTAGACAAAACAAATGGAAAAGGACAAACATATAGACATGTCAATCTTAGCATGCATTTTATTGATAATATTGTTCTGTGCTATTTTGAAACAATTAACTCCAATTTAAAATCATGTTTCTTGAATACATTCTTTCATTCTAAAACCTCTTCAGACATTCCTATTCACGGGTATGTGGGCATATCACAGTGTGTTTTCTCTTTAACTTTCCATTTACCTGACTTTAGTTAAGCTCTTAGAGAATAAACAATAACATCAAAAGACAACCTTTTTCCATCATGTTAACCACATGAGAGAGTCTCATGGTATCTTCTGCAAGCACAGGGGATTATGCAGGAAGATTGTGTAAGGAACCCTTACTTGCTGTAGACTAGGTTAAATTGTCTAATTCAACAATTATTATTTCCACTGCCCCATCTCTGTCCATTTTCCCTACTCTGTATCTTTTCTCACTGAAAATTCTTACACTAATCTCCCTTTCAAGATGTTAAGTAAACCAGTTCTATGTATAACATTAGAGAAGATGGTAGGACTTTTTCTTCCATTTTTTCCTGTTGAAAGAAATCTCACATATTTAAGACAAGTCTTATGAGAACAGGGAGACTATTACTGTGTGTTTCCATGGTGTGATATTTGAAGGATGACATTGTTCAGAAATATCTGTCTGCAACTGTATGTGCTTTCAGCTAGGATGCCCAAACATCATGTGTCCCACTAATTTTCATCAAAATGATGAAATGAACAGTATGATTGAAGGTCAATTGGGCAGAGAATTCATCTGGCTGAGCTAATATAAGCAGAGCATTTTGAAAATTGCTTTTGTTTGAAAATGGCCTTCCTTTGTCTTGGTATACATGAGTGTACTTTTAAAGAACTATCATTGTGAATTGGACACTTATTCTGAAAAACATGCTAGACAGTTTTAACTACAAAATAGAGGAAGTAAGAAGACAGAATTCTAGACGGTTAAACTTTATTTATATAAAGCTCTTTGTTCAATTTGAATTTTAGAAGTATGAGTGTAATCATTTTTGCAAGTCTTAAAACTTGTTCTGCCTATAGCCAGTTTATAATTAAAGTGAAAAGAAGACACAATCTTCCTTTCACTGTATCCTTTTGCCTATATGTGAGCAATACTAATGAAGCCCTCAATGGTTAGGATGAGAAATTGATTTGAAGCTTTTTGCATTTACTTCTGTGCTCCCCCTCCTTCCTTTTCTCTCTAAGGATTTGTGCAGTTTAATTTGCCATTGATTCTCTAATGATTGCAGTAGCTGCACTAGAGAAACTGGTGTTTATCTTCATCATGCTCTGTGGATAGAACATAGCATTTATATTTATACATAGTGGCTTCTCCATCAGTTTGATGATCCACCTTAGTCAGCAGTTGACAAGCATTCTACTGTCTTATTGATTTTAGACTTTAATCTTGAGATGCATATATTCACTCCAGGAATGAAGTCTCTAACCCACGGGTGATAGTATTGCTTCAAAGCACCAATGAAAGCTGTCTTCAACATGCTGCATGGAGACCAAGCATTGAGTATAATATTTAGTAATCATTAGTTTGATTCCATTGAGGTTTATTATAGTACTTTATTTTAAGATGTCAGTCAATCTAGTATGTGCTTTACATTCTGTGTTAGAAGAACCTTCTGATTGTTCATTTTTGGAACGATGATCATTGCTCCAAAATAAAATACAACAATCACCTGTCCTTGAATTTCATGAATATGCCAAAATAGTTGATAGAATAAAATCTTGCCTACACAGAATAGGAAAGTAAGACTGTTACACTAATATTTCATATTGTTGCACTGTGTATTTTTTGTATACTATATAAATACTAGTACTCACTGTCTTTGTTGAACTTAGAAATGTTTTAAGCAAAGTGATACCTACTAGAAATTTAATTTGATGGCCATGATATAGTGAGATACTTCTGCTAATTCAAAAATAATAGCAATCCGTCTTTGGTAAAATGCTTATTTCTTCTGAATTACATTTGCTAAAGAGTCAGCATACTCTTTAGCTAAAAGTTTGCACACAACAGTTCAACTTTCTTGTATCCAAATAAAAATTGGTGTTATTACACAAGGATCTTGTAGACTATTTTAAGTGTTGGGAGAGGTTATGGAAAGAAAGAAAGAAAGAAAGAAAGAAAGAAAGAAAGAAAGAAAGAAAGAAAGGGAAAGAAAAGATAGGAAGAAGGAAGGAAGGAAAGGAAAGGAAGGAAAGGCAGAAGGAAGGAAAGAAAGAAAGAAAGAAAGAAAGAAAGAAAGAAAGAAAGAAAGAAAGAAAGAAAGGTGGGGTTTTTTTTCTAATAATCTTTACCTGTATTTAGCCCCGTACTTCAGCATACTGAGGATTTATAAGAATTTCATAGCATCTTATTCTTTCTGCACATACTCAGGTTTATCACTGTACCCTGGGTTGCTTCCAAATATATTTAAAAAGCTCTGTTTCCTGGGAACGTGATAAGAATGATCTAGCCTTTTCTGAAATTAATGGAAACTTATCATCTGCCCAAACAGAGCCATTGAATGAATATGAATGTGGCTGTGCCTGCAGAGTCAGAAATCTTTAGCAGCGAACTGACAAACTGCTGAGACAGCTGTCCCAAAATATTCCCTTTTGGTCGTTGTTGCTTAATTTTTCAAGTTTTCCTTGATGGTTTCATCATTTCTGTGCTTCTCAAACTCAGTACAATTTTTATCATTTTTCTTGAAATTCTTTTTGTTTCTGGTTATTTTTGCTTCATTCTTATTTTGTTGGAACAAATCCACCTGAGTACATAAAGAAAACTGGGATGCTAATAATGATACTCTTAAATCTAGGATTTAATAATTCGGGGCTTAGGACACTTTTGACAATTTTGTAAAGTGTAATATTTGTCTACTTTGTGATGAAAGACTTCCCTAAATATATTCTGCACTCCTAAGGTCAAATATAATATGAATGAATTATAAGTATTGTTAAAACACAAAAAAAGAATTAAATGGTCTAAGCAATTCAATAATAAAACTGTACTTTAAGTACTTTCCTTTATATACCGACAATTTTCAAATAATAGACTCTTCCTGGGAGCCATAAAATGTTCCTACTTAGTAGGAGATTGGTAATATTTTTTTCAGTTTTCTTTGTCTATTTGAAGGCATTAAACCTGCATTTTGTAAGCTATTATATGCTTCTAAATTCTTGCTCTTTCAAGTTAAATGTACATTCAATTAGACAGAAACAGTAACCTATTCTTTAGTAGCACTATTGCTACTAACTGTACACCCAGACACACATTGTTCTAGAGAACTCTAAAGTAAAATTCAATTAATTACTAGCTTCTAAAAAATTTCATACATATTTGGCACGTAAAGGTAGGTATGAGGACACATGCACACACACACACACACACACACACACATGCACACACTTAAACAATATAAATGAGTGCATTATTTCTTACTGACATTCTATTTCCTAGCTTGTAATTTTTGAAGCATTGAAAACAGCACAATGAAGATATTACATTTTTCTCTATTTCTTGCCCATCAGGAAATTGCTGCCATCACATTACTATATCTTTAAAGTTTTTTCCCACTATTATCTATTCTCTTAGGTTTGCTCATAAGATCTTATCAGATGCATATGCAACTTTCATTTCAAGTAATCTGTTGTTGGCAAACCTAATCTTCTACACTCTATCACTGTGTCTATAACAACTCTAAACATGATTCTGGAAATACAAGATTTTCAAAGTTGTTTATTTTCCCATATTACTTTTAATATTTAGAGGACAAGAGAAGTAAAAAAAGCACAATACAATTCACATGAGGATGAATTTTGGATAATCATAAGAAAATCCTGTGTTATTTCTCTCTACTATCAATGCTTCAAAAACAAATGAAAGTTTAATGAGAAAATCAAAAGCAGAAAACAAAAACAAGTAAAGAAAGAAAACAAAGTTAAACAATAGGTATCATGCTCTTGATTTAAGAAGCAAACATGTGAACATGCCTTGGAGAGAAATTCAGAATACATGCCGAAAGGAACATTAAATAAATGATTAAATAATAATCAACCCAACAAGATTTTCCCAAAACATATTGAAAAGAATGTACCAGAGATGAGAGGGGATGAGAGACTCTCAGGACTCAAAGACAGGCACCTTAAATGAAAGGCCCTACATTGGGGAGAGGGAACTTGTAGAGCCCACCTCCGACAGAAAGACCGGGCATCAAATGAGAGATAGGGTTTCTATCCCACAGTTAAAACTCTGCCCCATAATTGTACCTGACTGAAAGAACTATAGGAATGGAAATGGAGAGGAGCCTGAAGGGGAAAAAGGTCTAGGGACAGGCCCAAAGAGAGACCCAGCTCAAGGAAAGTCCCCAAGGCCTGACACTATTACTGAGGCTATGGAACACTCACAAAAAGGGGCCTATTGTGCCTGCACTCTGAAAGACCCAACAAGCAGCTGAAAGAGTCAGATGCATCCAACCAATGGACAGAAACTGCTGAGCCCTGTGGTTGAATTAGGGAAAGCTGGAAGAAGCTGAGGAGGAGGGTGACCCTGTGGGAGGACCAGTAGTCTCAATTAACCTTGACCCTAAAGATCTCTCAGATAATGGACCACCAACCAGGCAGCTGATATGAGGCCCCAAACACATATACAGCAGAGGACTGGTGGCTCTGGGTTTAGTCAGAGAAAATGCACCTAACCCTCAAAAGCCTGGAGGCTCCAGGGAGTTTAGAAGCCTGGTGGGGTAGGGGACCTCTAAATTCCAGGGAATTTAGAGGTCTGGTTGTTGTGGGGACATCCTCGTGGAGACAGCGGGGTGGGGAGGAGGAATGGGATGTGGAACAATTAGAGGGTGGTCTGGGAGGGAAATAAAATCTAGAGTTTAAATTTTAAAAAGGAGAGAGAAAAGAAACTCTTAAAAACAGAAATTAGAACACATTATTATATTTTTCTTTAAATGTGCTTTGGCAAAGTTCATACATGACTGCACATTCATACAGTATATCAGATTTTTGACAAGGTCTTTTTGAAGAATTTTTATCTAGATGGGAGTAGATGATTTATACCTTCATTAGTTTTTCAATACCGAACTTTAGATTTCACTACCACATTCCATTCTGTGTTAATATGTTTAGATTTGGCTGTATATAAGTCATATCTCAATAAATGCTATTAGTATAAGTCACAATGATAAAATCATGAAAATTAAGCTTTATAAAATACAATTTAAATGTCAAGTAAAGTGTAAATACTAATCCAAGTTCAATGCTATCACTGCCCTCAAGTGAGTTCATTAGTTGCCATTTGAAACTGGTGATCATAATACCAATCTTAACCAATATAAAAAAACAGAGCATAAATTCTCATAGTCCCATAGACAAATGTTGTCAGTCAATTATGTCCTGGTATTGATGATGATGATGATGATCATCATCATCATCAACATCATCATCATCATTATTGTCATGGTTTCATCATACATTTCATGTGGTTATTATTATTACATCACAAACTAGATGTAAATACAACTAAAACAGCAAAATTTTTCCAAAAATCAAATAATATTGCTGAATTATAGAGCTCACATTCACATTCAAATAGTTATTTTTAACCACATGTACTTTCAAAATGCAATCTTGTATTTCTTACACACACACACACACACACACACACACACATATATATATATATATATATATATATATATATATTTCACAATTAAATTGCATTTTAAAAATACAGTATTTGCCCTAAAATGAGTTGTCCTGTGTTAATATTCCAAGATGTGTGGTTAATTGCCAAAACGGCTACATCCCAACCTAAGAGAATTTTCCTATAAAATGGTGACTTAAACAAAAAACAATTTAAAGTATGACAAAGTAGATAAAGGAGCTGAGCCTCATTAAAATTACACATCACTACTCCAGAAGAGACAGAATCAGTCAAATAAAAAGGACAGGAAATAATAAGAAGAAATGTTTGTCAGAGATGAGGCTAATCGCGGGATGTTATTTTAAACGTGAAAAGCACACAACGACATTCCAATCTCCCAAACAAGATGGTAAACAAGAAAAATAAAAAATTAAGAAGTGAGCCAACCATCTTTGGTATGCATGTTACTGGAGAAGATAACCAGAATGTCAAACCATGTTCTCACAAGTTAGACACCATTCACTACCCAGAAGTGTGAATGTACACTCCACCACTAGGACAATGTTTATAGAACTCATTCTGTTTCATCCTATTCTTTCTCACACAGGATGGACAGTACAAAGATCACTGATAATACCTAGTGTTGGCAAGGAGTGCTTCTGTTGTTTTGCAATGTGGCATCACCATATTGAAAGATGCTTTGGCAGGTTTTGGAATGCTCAACTTAATATTCCCATGTCAAACAACAAGCTAAATTCATATTCAATCTCATAAGTTTAAAAAAAAAACACATTGAAAACAACATACAAAATTCTGCACATGGGTGTGTACAGAAACCTCATTCATAGTTGCCAAAATTTAGATACACAAAGACGTTAATAAGTGAAGAAATAAACCAGGGAGCATGCTGACATTTCAAGCCATGATAACATGATGTAACATACATGATGAGCAAGCTCACATTTATATAACTAAAGGAAACAAGAAGCCCATCTGACAACCTACACAATGTTTGATTATACTTCTGTGCTGTGTTGAAACTGGCACAACAGAGACACTGAAGCAATTAGAGTTAATGAAAACACAGAAAGAGATGATGAATCGGATCTTTGAGGATATTTGGGGAAGGAAAATTACTCTGTTGGGTAATGTAATAGTGATAATGGTTTTATACTTGACCAATATGGCAAATATCAAACATCAAGGTTGAGCACTGTATAACTTGTAGACTTTGGGTGATAAAAGCTTGTCCATAAAACATGTAACTTCTTGATGAACTATGCTAGTGGGAGAGGATATTTGTGTACAGGACAAGAGATTGGAGAAATTTTACCCTTGGACTTCCATTTAATTTTGCTGAAAATGTGAATTACTACAAAATATTATATATATTAAGATACTTCAATTTCTATTCCTTTTTTATTGAAAATAGATTCTTCTCACATATAATGCATCTTCCTGACTCCAGTTTCTTCTTCCTCTGTTCCCCACCACCACCCCTCTCCCCCAAGGAATCATTGCCCTCCTGTTTCAGTTCAAAAAAGAGCAGGCATCAAAAGTCAACCACCAAATATGCCAAAACAAGATAAAATAAGACGAGGCAAAGACTCTCCTACCAGGACAGGGTAACTCACCAGGAGGGAAAAATCTCAAGAGCAGGCAAAAGAGACTGAGAAACACCCATTCCCAATGATAGGCGTTCCACAAAAGCTAACAGCTATAACATACGTGTCAAGAGCCTGGGACAGATCATGCACTGTTTCATTGAATGGGTTGGCCATATTCTCCTGGTATCTTCCTTCCCCTCTGGCTCCTAGAATCTTTCCTTCCCCCCCCCCGGGGACCAATTAGAGACCTCCATTTTATACTCTCTGTCCTCATAATGTCTGTTCATGGGACTCTACACCAACCCAACTGCCTAAGGAAGCCTCTCCTATGACGACTAGACAGGGCACAGATCTGTCCGTATGGCAGAGTATCATCAGGAATCATTTCATTGGAATTATTTTTGCCAGTCCATTTTGGTAATACTGAAGTTCTATGGACTATAGCAGATAATCCAAGTGCCATTTTGGATTTGGATTCAATAGCTTAAACTTATCTGATATTCGTATGCATTTAATATGTGATTTAAAATCATTTGTCCCTAGTTGATACAAATTTATTTGAGGAATATACAAAATAGAGTAGAAGCTTAATTAGTATGTGCCCTGGAGTAATAGAATTTGTCTGAGTCAAAGCAACTAGAATCTTGGTAAACTGAATATATTTATTAAAGTACAATAGAACTTATCAGCCATGCTGAAGAAAAACTTCTATTCTGGTAAATATGACACTATAATTACACATACCAGTTCTCAACCTGTGCAACATTACCATTTTGGGGTTCAAATGACACTTTGACTGGGGTTGCCTATGAAAATATCAGGCATATAGCCAGAGGATTCCCTGACATGCAATAAGGACACATGCTCCACTATGTTCATAGCATCCCTATTTACAATAGCCAGAAGCTGAAAAGAACCCAGATGTCCCTCAGTGGAGGAATGGATACAGAAAATGTGGTATATTTACACAATGGAATACTACTTAGCAATTAAAAGCAATGAATTCATGCAATTTTTAGGCAAATGGTTGGAACTGGAAAATATCATCCTAAGTGAGGTAACTCATTCACAAAAGAACTCACATGAAATGCAGCCATTGATGGGTGGATATTAGCTCAGAATCTCTGAATACCTAAGACACAACTCATATCAAATCATTTCCAAGAAGAAGGAAGGAGAGGTCCTGGAAAGGCTTGATGCAGCAATGTAGTGGATTATCAGGACAGAGAAGTGGGAGGGGTTGATTGGGGAACGTGCGAGGGAAGAGGGTTTATGGGACTTATGGGGAGGGAGGACTGGGAAAGGGAAAATCATTTGGAAGGTAAACAAAGAATATAGAAAAAATCAGTAAAAAAAGTAAAAAATGATAAAAAATAGATATACACTAATTACAATACAATTCATATTGTAGCAGTATTACAGTATGAAGTAGCAACAAAGATATGTTTCTATTTGATGGTCACCAAGACAGGAGGAACTGTATCACATCATCAGAAAGGTTGAGCACCACTGATTTAACAAGTAAACATTGTATCCTTAAATCGCTGACAGTGTCTGGATCCATGTACACCTTCGTTTGCATCTGGGTTTGAGACAAAGCGCTTACATAAATTTAAGAAAACAAAGATTTTTTTGTTTGTTTGTTTACTCCGCAACTGCGCATCTGATATCTACAGTCCTCTGAACTAATTCAATATTGGAAAAGAAATGAAAATAGAAACTCCTTAGGCAAGCACAAAGCTACGGGGAAGGGGAACGTGACGTGAAAGCCTTGAGAAGCCGAAACGCCCAGGATGCACCTTACTTATGCCCTTTCTGAAGGAAAGCAATCCTTCTCTGCTTAGGAAAATGACTGTAGCAGAAAACATTGAGTGGACAGCCTAAAGCTGCGCCTCTGGGACAAACCAGCACGAGTGAGATTTTCACCTCTGCCTGTGACCATCTGTCAGTCTAATATCTATTCCTTGACACTCAGTACGTATAAGGCACGAAACGTAAGTAGGTGCCAAATATCACTTAGGATTGTCACACCAGGGTCAGGACTGTTTTAACATCACTGGCCTCAAGATACCGACGTGCTTACAACATGTGTAAACATTGTAGCATATATTATTTATTTGACGTGGCATAATTCTAGCTCTGATGACACATGCTTACAGAATTCTTGAGCAAAGGATTCATCCCCAAACATGCCAGGAAAGGCGGATTTGGCAGCGGTTAGTACTTTGCTGAGGAACTCTGGTCAAATGAGCACTACAGTTCTAAGTGTTCCGGGAAGGACGGCAGTGCTCCGGGAAGGACGGCAGTGCTCCAGCAGAACGAACGGTCACAGCCAGGTGCAGATAAACCTTCAGTTTTAAGACATTTTCTCTGCAACTGGCATATTGCGTGTCACAGCAAAATTAAGGGTAGAATAACTATAAACAAAGTACTCTCTATTTAGTATTAGGTTGATTTAGTGTTAAATCATTAAATGAATAAGAAATCATTTCTACCTCCCAGTTTGGGAGTCTAAAATATATGTTCACTTCTATCCATCCCTACACCACCTCATATGTGTACATATGTCAGCATATGTGTCCCACAGCGTGGTGTAAAGATTGGGGAATACAACCTTTGCGTGATGTGTGGGTTCTTGGGATTGAATGGAGCAGCCAGAAGGCTTTTGGCAGCACCTCTACTAGCTGCGTAATCTCACCATTCTCCTCTTTTTCTGTTATTATATTCTGTACTATTATATTCTGGAAAACTCTCATATATACAAAGAACAACTCCCCTTGTATTGTGGCGAATATATCAATCTATTATTAGAGAATGTATGAATGAATATGTGGATACATATTTTTGTTATGAAGCTTATATACAGTACAATTTTTACACAAGAACAATAGAATGTCTGTTAATATATAGAGAGATAAACATGTGTTTATATTTTCTTATATTCTGAGCTGATATTTCATGTTCATCATAAGTCAGTTACCTCCCTTTTAAAAGCCAGGCTTTCAAGGTATGCTGCTACTTCTTTGTAAAAGTCATAAGATATTTATATAGTTCCTATAGAATCATCCCATAATTTCGCATAGCTGCCTTCATGAGGTCTGTCTAATCTTCATACCTTCATGGATACTACACTACATGTCTCCCTGTCCCTCAGGACTGGTTCAGACTTCCGTGTTTACAATACAAACTCCATTCATTTCTTTAACATGTTTGTTTCTAAATTACTGTCATTAAAGTGATTTCGAGTTTTCCATACATATGGGAGCTGGGGAACAAGTCTTTGAGGTTTTTTCGGCCTGTCCGCAATTCCAGGCTCAAAATGAGCAGTTTTTGAATGATTGAGACTTTAAAGAAAATCTCAGTTTTGTGCATGTGTTAGGGTATGTCTTATCTACGTTAAAGGGAAAAGAAAATTAAACATTTATTTGTAATCTTGTGAAAGGTAAGGTGAATATAGAATTCAGTTTTGACTAATATCTGTCTAAAAATGAATTAAAATGAACAAATGCCTAGTTTGGTTTAGATGTTCAGTTTTGCCCCCGTGTGCATGCCATTTAATCCAAGAACAGTGAGAATTGCCTGAGTCATAGTGCCAAGCACTACGCAACCAGTGTTGGCAGTAGACCTATATCTGCATCGATTATTATATAAATCAAACGCAGTGGGGAACTAACAAATAGAAGTTTAGAACAACGTCAGCATTTTTTTCTAAAATCAGATTATAAAAATATATTCTTTAGTCTTCAAAATAATTCATTTCCAATTACTATCATTCCTCTGACTAAAATATCTCAAAGTCTGAACCACACTGGACTCCGGTCAACAGAAATCACAGGGGAAAATAAACACATGAATAAGTAAGTGGGTGGGGGGGTGACATAATGTATGGCATATACTTTGTGTGACTTGTATCCATTTAAAAGTCATTTATCATCTTAAAGATGGACTGTCAAATGTATATCTGACAGATTTTTGCACCATACTTTATGTATTCTATTTACTTCGTTTAAAAGAAACAATTTTTGTGATTTTTTTTATCTCCCCAGATAACATACCTCTGTATCGCTGGCTGGTGTAATGTAAGGGAGAAATAAAGATGAAATGGAAACATCTTCCTCTTCTGGTCACGATATCTCTCCTCACTCTATCGAAGAAGCATCTCCTCCTGGCCCAGCTCATTCCAGGTAAGTAGGATGCTTTTGTTTCATCAATGTTAAACCGTATTTTTTTTTTTTTTTTTTTTTTTTTTTTTTTTTTTTTGCTTTTAAAATCTTTTTTAGCATATGTGTCCTAAACAAGATGTCTCCGTGTTCTGTGTAACTTATATGTCTGTGTGAATGATTGCTTTAGGGTATGTATGTGGTGAAAAGTTTCAGGATAGAAATGACCATTTAAATACAGAGTCCTTCAAGAAAGCCTACGAGAAGCACTTATTGTTGATAAAGCATCGAGTTATAATACTTAAGTGAATTGTGTACTGGAAGAACAATTACAGAAGAGAAGGATGTGCAATACATGAAAGAAGGGGGAGGGGCAAGCAAGGCTTCCTGACATAGCAGACAGGGAAGCACCTTAGAAAAAGGGACATAAATATAGAATGAAATTAGCCTCAGAACTGACTAATTAGCCAGGTGATCAGTGTCAGACTGTAAAGGTATTATGATGCCATGTTGCTTCTATAGTTACTATTGTTGTGGGTGAATTTAGAACACTGTTTCTTTAAATGCATATTTGTTAGTGGAATTAAAACAGCATTTTTTATAAAAAGCCGTTTAACTTTGCTATTTTGTAGAACCTTAAAACAACCCCAAAGTTATGGTATAAAAACCATCACAAGTGAGATAGGCTGGTTATCAATTAAAGATGTATCAAGATATTGGCTACGGGAGCTTATTTTATGAAAGCGTCTTCAGTCAAGGAAGCAGGAATACCCATGAATGTAATCCACACAGTTAAAAATGACTATTTTTTTTTGTCAAGATCATAGAGTTCAAAATTATTTCGAAGTAATTTGTCTGTCAAAAGAAATACGCTCTTAGCTTTTCAAAGGGACCCCTGCAGAGGAGTAGTCATTTTGATAACTACCTCTGCTATGAGCTCTGGGTTCAGGATACGAAGGTTAGATAATCTACTGAAAGGACCCCTCATCTTCAGGCTGATGCTGCCTCATTAATGTCACATGAAGTGAAGAACAGATCTTTCTGTGTTTCTGGCTTTATTAGGTTCTTTAAGTCCTGGACCTGGAATTATTAGCATATCTCAAAGGGAACAAAGAAAGGGGTGATTTTAAAGATCAAGTATCCATATCTTTGAAAGCAAGTAGTTTCCAATTCAAGTAATTACTTCCGCTTTCCCTTAAGAACATAAGGGAAATATTTCAATAGTGACAAAAATAATAAATGTTTTTAACTGTTCTTAACAAAATATTTTTAGGCATAGATTTAGTAAGTTATCAGCCTAACTACCTAAACAGGAAGATATATTAGAATTAAATATGAAAGGATAATTAAATACATTCCTCAAATAGAAGTTATTTGAATTCTCACCATTAATGTGGATTTCAGCTTAATTTGTTCTTATTCAATCAATACTAATATTCCATTTGAACATAATGTTTGGAGTTGATGAGTTGGTATTTTATTCATTTTTGTTTTGTCTCCCTATATGTGATAACTTTTGAATCATTCATTCAGCTTTACGATATTATATGCAAAGGTATTATCATGAAGGACATACATCATAAACATAAATTATTTGTGTGTTTAGTTAAGAGGGCCTTGGAAAATAAGTGAACAGGTTTTCAGAGAAAGAGAATCATGCAGTAAATTCTTAAACCATTTGAGATGTTCCAATAGTTTTAGATTACTTTATTTCATTAGAACCCACTACCTACTTCCTCTGTATTTAAGCACTGGTAGACATTGGTTTAATAAACTTATTCGTGTTTAATTTATATATAAAATGTGCATAAATCAGCCTAGGTTATTTCTTGAAGCATATGAAGCCTTAGCTACATCACCTGTTTCTTTAATTGCTGGTAACATGAAAGTTTACAGATTGCCAAACTTTACATTTTAAACATGAACCTTAATTGCACCAGCTGCCAAAAAGACAATAAAGGCAAGTGATAAATGATATATTTTAAAATTATATATCTGAAACCTATGGTGAAATAGAATGTGAAAATGCTCAGTTCTAAGTTGACACGGCAGCCTTTGCAATGGCAAAGCACAAAGAAAAGCACACAAGGTTCTGTTTGTATGTGGATGCATTTAGACAAGCCACTCCGGAGTCAGGCGTGATTTATTCTTTCTACGCTTCCTTCTGTGACTGTGCGGCTGTGTTGTCCTTCATTAGTGATTCAGGTGCTGACAGGGTTCTTTCCTTTGCCCTGGCTCATGTCAACAGCCTTGAGTGTGAGATTTTCTGAAATGATTAACTACCTCCCCTCCTCACCACTCTGTCCTCCATCACCTCAGCACCTTGGTATTATACCCTACGGATGGTAATTGGCAGGAACTTAACGTTATTACTGTCTCAACTGTGCCTGTAATTGTAATGTTGCAGAAAAGAAGGCTTGTTCTATAAAATGCAAGAAATCATAGTTTGTCTTTATGCTCCCTATATATTCTTAGTTTTTAAACTGGAAATTACCTATGAAAAACGGATTTTTTTTGTTGATATTTAAAATTAGGCAAGTCATTTAAATATCTATATAGTTAATATTTCAAAAGTAAAGAAAAATATGGTATCTAAAGATGACAGATACACAATTTCTTTTGGAACCTCTAAAAATAATTTTCTTCTTATTACTCCGAAAGAAAAAAATTTCTCAAAAGTTTTGAGAGTAACCATGTATAATAATAACTGGTAAATGTGGCCATTTAGAATCTATAGAGATCACATAGCTGTATGAAGTTTTACTGTTTTATTTTTTTAACTGCTCTACCAATGTAGAGTTAATCAAAAAACATTTTGGTCACAAAGTTAGTTTCTTATAATAGTATATCTTACGTTAAAATGTGGCTCTAGCACATTCATGCATCATGTCCTGAGCATAGCTGTTGGTGTTTTAGATCATGATGCAAACATTCCCGTAACGAGAAAGGTTTGTCACTGCACTGTTTCATGGGCAAAAATCAAAACTAAAGAATCTGATTCTGAATGCATAGTTTTACAGTCACCTAATGAGTTCAAATCATTTGACCAAAGGAAATTAGAAAAGTCATCGATTTAGTGACAGTTTGAGCTAATGTTAAATGCACTTAAACTGTTTCCTAACAGAGGATCTTAGGT
Organism: Apodemus agrarius; assembly: GCA_964023405.1. NCBI lineage: Eukaryota > Metazoa > Chordata > Mammalia > Rodentia > Muridae > Apodemus > Apodemus agrarius. The sequence continues at coordinate 26,337,733 of OZ030018.1, read as the reverse complement.
TAATAAATGAAGGAAAGCTGTCATCAAATATCCAAATTTATGACTTGATAAATAAGTATTTGTTTTTACTTGGTTTTAGAGGACTTGGAATATTCATATTTCTCATTATGAATCATCTTCCGAACATTACGTAGGACTATGTAAATATCCTGCAGGAAATCATGCCTTGCTCCAGAATAAGTATTCCCATGCTTTAATTTCCATTTCATAGAAGCAGAGATAGTTTATATCTCAAAATCTCAATCATCTAAATTGTTAAAAATAGTAATATATTTTATTTTGAAGTAATTAATATGCTTAACAGTGGTACTTCTATGATCTTTCCTATACCTCTACTGATGTATTTATTTTTAATATTTGGGACTTAATAATACCCGATGACTCTTAATTGTAAAACATTTTTAAATAAGCATAGTAATAACATCACATCTTCCTTTGTATTCAAGACAGTTTGTAGATAAATCTTATACATTTTTAAATTTTGCTTTTTCTTTTGTAATTTTTTTCTGCCTCCCCATTTGAAGACACAACCCAAAACTTTTGACTATATCAAAACAACATATTTTAATTGATTTACATTGAATTGACATTAAATTTCGGAAAGAAGCAAATTCATATTTTTTTATTTATATGAACATCAGAGTTACTCTAAAACGTGTTTCTTGCAAGAAATTTGGAGAGTATGTGGGAACATTGACTATAGGAGACATAAGGGCCTCTTTTCAAGCACAAATGTGCTTTTTCTGTTTAGAGACATGGCATAAGCTCAATACATAATTTTAGATTAATAACAGGAAAAATACTACATAGTAACTAAAAGTATAGCCATGAAAATTAAAATTAAAAAAAAACTATGACAAGGATGAAATAAGCAAAGTTGTTAGCTATGAGGAGAAGCACATAAAGAGGAGTATTGTGATATTTCCTAATAGTGCATGTACTCAGCTGTTTGCTGGAGTCCAGAAAGTCTTATATGCAATTAAGGAAGCGTCACAGAGCATGTAGACAATATGACAACAGCAACAACAACAACAACAACAACAAAAACTATGGAAAGTTCAAGCTTATCAGGTGCCTATTTAGGGCCAGGCAATGTGGCAGAGGTTTTAGCTTTAGAATATTTGTACAAAGGCGGGAAGTTTTAAGTGGATGGAGGATCATGCCAACGAACAACGCTTTGTGCATAGCAAGGCATCATGATCATTTTATGGACTGTTCTGCAATACCGTCTTTCTTTATTATTCGGCAGTATAAAGCTTTATTTGTTTGAGTACATATTGAAGGAGTTTTGTGGATGTAACAAATAATCTGATTGTGCATTGTAAAAAACATTCCAGACCATGCTGGGAAGCTTACCCTGTGATTCTGATTAATAAGAGGTTAAATATTAAGAACATGAGAAACTTCATAGTTTTGTGCTAATTAGAATAATGATAGACCATAGGGGGATTTTACTCTTCAGTAGTACAGCAACTGTTAAGTGTGTCCATTCACAGTAAGACCACCATGCTTATGAAAGTCGCCCTAATTGAAACTCAGTGGAAGTGTGTATGCACACTCACACATGCATACATAGAAACACAATTAAATCAAGTACACAGAGGCTATACTAATTCCCATATTTTATTGACTCAATAATGCTTTGTTCAATAGTTATTATTTATAAGATTAGTCTATAATTTCCTGGGGGAGGAAGTATGAGTAATAAAAATATCTTTGAGTCTAACTTTCATATGAGTAAAATATTAAAATTTAATTTATAACTTATTTTCTAATCACAACAAATTGAAGAATGACAGACCTGAGAGTAGTCTCCCAAATATATTCAATTGTGTTCCTGACATCTAAAATCTCATAGATTTTTTTTATTCAATGTCTATTTCAAATTTGTGAAGAAGCAGAAATCATAGTGAACAATTCATTTTGATTAAATAATGGAGATGAAAAAAAAGAGACTACATTTATAATAGATTTTGAGATATTTTTTCCAAAGAATTGAGTGATAATGAAAAGTGTCATAAAGAAAACTGTCAAATATAATCCATAGATGGTGTCCTCCAATGATAAAGCAGGCACCAAATTCCTTGGAGTTATTTGGACTTACTACAAATTATCATTAAACGTTTATCACATGACTATTCACATAGTTTGAAATGAAACAGCATATAACTATACAGTTACAGAGTCAATATTTGGCTTGCAGGTTTTGATAAACTCACTTTACTAGTGGGTCTAAATACTTTTTACATTCACTATGCCCACATTGCATATATTCACTTATAAGAAGAATTTGTTCTTAGCTTTTGTATCAATATAAATAGTAGGAGCCTTTGTCATACATGTCATTGGCAAGGACACTCATAAAGGATAATTGTATAAGAGCTATAGAATAAAGACAGAGAATATGGGAAAGATACTAATTTTGGTATAATTCTGCCATTCAAGAATTCTTTTTATTAGATAATATATAGAAATTCTTCTTTTAGTTTATCTGATTATTATGTTTCATGATACAGTGATGAAAACACGTACATATTTTGAACATTACCAAGAACCAGAAAATCTCTCCTTGTGAGTATCCAGTGTGGAAGAACAAAGAGAAAACAGAATAATCAGTGATTGTTACTTCCTAATACCCATCATTCAAGTGAAGCTCGGATCTAAATAACTAGAGAAATTGGCAGCTGTACTTTAATTCTGCATGCCTTTATTAGCTTTAGTTTTCTGGTGTGAAGCTTTATTTAATTGTTTGAATAGAGGGACGCAAACTAAAAGAGTTAGCCCAAAGACACTCAATGTAAAAACTTTTATTAGCAATCTGCCTCCAAGCGCAGGCACACTCTGTCGGATGACATGGCCTTGGTGATGAGACAGGTTTGAAAAACCCCATGTGCCAGACAGTCTCCCTAATTAAGGCATCGGAATTCATCGCAGCAAGTGGAGTGCCTCATATGGACTGGGATAAGTAATTTTTGTTTCTCTATTGCATGGTTAATAGAAAAAGGCGCTATCCTAGATTATGAGTGATAGAGTCTATATGGTACAGCTGTTGTAATTATGCCTAAGGACCGAGAAAGTTGTTGTTGGAAAAGCTCTCTATTTGCCTTGGACATTGTCATTACTTCAGTCAACTGCTTTCCCCTTGGTTTCATTGAACCTCCATTTATTCTGCTTTCTTTTGTTAACTTGACTCTATTCTCTATCCAAATACAAGTGTCCTTTGTTGTATAAATAGACATGCTTCTGACAAAGCTTCACGTGCGAGAATTGCTTTGAAATCGGTTCTCTTTATTTGTTCAGTATTTCAGGAAATACAAATTTTGTTTTGTACTGTTGAGATATGAAAAACATATTCATAACTAGACCTTAGAAAAAGACAAATCTCTGTTTGTCTTGGGTGTATAAAATGATGTTGGAACACTCCATCTCAACTATTGAAGCATTTAAAATATTTAAATAGACTTAATGCATCATGTTACAATCTGTCCATTGACATAGATATTTACATATGTGAACATATGCATTAAAAACGTTTTACAGCCAACACCTAGAAACTGTTCAGTAAGAAAATGTTACATCATAAAATTAAGATAAGCTGCATTATGGCATGATATTTTTCATGGGCACTGTTAATCGAGGTTTTGAAATTATCAAAGTAAGGTAATAGGTTGAGGTGACACTTAAATACAAAACCTTTTAAAAAATAAAGATATACAATGCATGTTCTTACTTTTTCCTAATAATATCCTCTCAACCTTACTTGTAATTGCTCACTTTATCTAGTTTTTCTCAAAACTCCCCGACCCTAAAGACATCTTCCTATTTGGCCCACATTTTTTCCTTCTTGATGATTTATAATTTTTCCTATAATATATAAATAACAATTCCATATACTAACTAAAACCAGATGCTATTTTCCCTTTAGTACTTTGTGTAACTGATATAATATTCATCAAATGAACAGAATTTTAACCAATTAAAATTGTGTCATCAGGATTCATAATTGCATGTGGTTGTTGTTGGGGCTGTTGTTATGGTTGTTGTGAAACTTGCTGGCTAGCCTAAACTTGTGTTGTAGATCAGGCTGGTCTTAAATTCACTTAAATTCACCTGGCTCTGCCTCCCAAGTGTTGAGATTTCTCTACTTGCTTTGAAGTTTCTTTCCGACCTCAGGTTCTTGAATTTGGTATAATGCATCATTATCCTTCCTTTAGATACTTCTTTGAGAGTATTTTCTTCCATGAAATAGTATCATCTTTGCTTGAATACTTTCTCTTCTGCTTCATAAGAATGTATCTATTGAAGACCTGTCTTCCAGTAGTAAATGGCCTATTGTGACTGTCCAATCTACACCTGAAATTTTGTTTTAGTTTGAAATAACAGTACTATTTAGTATCACAGCTCATTATACATAGTATAGAATTATATCCATTATTCTGGTATCACAGAAGACTTTTAAAGAACACATAAGCTAATGTGTATATTTCCAAGTACACCTAACTCAACTGATATGACACTGTAAAAATTATGAGGAAACCACCTCACAGTCATCAATAATGACATCCAAATTGCTGCCTGACTATGGCCACCATAAGATGCTGTCAACTATAATAATCAAGGTCAAAACATTTTAAATTTTGAGATGTATAGAATGAAACTTAGCCAACATATCCTTCATTTTCTTCAATTCTATTTATGTTCTATTTATGTAAGGACAAGCAGTTGAGATAGTTAACTGTTAAATAAATTTATGTTGCCAATTTAAGAAAAAACATAATTTTAATAATAATGTCAATGTGACTAAATTTTATCAATGTATTGGGTCACTTTTTGCATTTTTTTATATTTAGAAAACTGCTCATAATAAAAACAAGCCCATATATTTAGGGTTATGCTAACATCAAACCACTAATATTTCTTAGAAGTTTATACAGTACTGAATAGATTTTATGGTTATTTATTAGGTACCAGTAAACCTGGTCTCATAAAAATTCTTTGAAAGAGAAATTACAACTTAAGATACCTTATTTGTATTCACAAGCTTCTTTAATGCTAGTAATATCAACTTAATAACAACTTTTACGATAATTTATTTAAAAAGTATTCAAAACAGAGTTATATAAAGAAAAGAGTAGTTGCTAAGTTTTTATATAGTGTATATAAAAATTGTTGGGGGTTGGAGAGATGGCCCAGCTGTTAAAGCACTGACTGCTCTTCCAGAGGTCCTGAGTTCAATTCCCAGCAACCACATGGGGTCTCACAACCATGCATAATGGGATCTGATGCCCTCCACAGTGCATACTATAGAAATAGAATAAATAAATCTTAAAAAAATACTGAAAATACTTTTTAGAAGTTAATCTCATTAATCAACAAGCAACATATTCACTGATAATATTCCCAGAGTCATAGCTGCAGGGAAAGTTCGGCAGTTCAGAGCACTGGTTGCTTTTAGAGAGGATGCATGCTTGGTTGCTGTCAGCCACTAGTTGCTCACAACTCCCTTTGGCTGGAGTTCCAGCAGATTCTACACGCGTCTTCTTGTTTCTGGTGCACATACATATATGTAGGCAAACATCCAATATATTTATAAAAATTAATCCTTAACTAGTCCACACTGACTGAAATCATTTGCTGATGCACTGTGACATCTTAAAGCACTTATTTGGCTAATACTACTGTCATGTAAGTCTCCTTAGGTTTTTCAACTAAGATTTGTAATATGCCAAAGTGTAGATTTGTACAAAATTGCCCAGCTACATATGTACCATTTGCATCTGCAGAAGCAATGAATGAGGGCCGTATGTTCAGATATGTACATATTTTTCTTATGAAAATATCATTATTGTCACTGTAGAAAATAACTGCACTTGGAGAAAAAAATTGTTTTTCAAAATACAAAAGAAATCATGTCTAAATCCTCAGCTATCATTATGTGTCCATCAACTCTCATTGTTGTTAGAACAGAAAAACATACGGCTTTTGGAGGGATAGGCATAAGTTTTTAATGTTGTTGTTTTTGCTGAGATTTGAAATACCTCCCATGTTTATATATAAAATCCTTTTTCATCATTTGGCATTAGTTTCATCAGTATAATGTTAATCTGCTCCTATTTTATGGTATCATTCATAGAATCACAGTATTTATTTTGTTGAAGCCTAAATCACATACTCTTTCTATTCATATATTCATGCTTTTGAGTAAATAATAAAATAGTAATAATTCAATAAATGCCAAGATCATCCAAGCTTGCTTTAAACTATCTTATGCTTTTCTTTTTACTAATTTTCCTATAATACATTAAATATGAAGAATAATCTCTCTCTTGAAAAGTTTTTAGTTTGAATTAATGATATGGAGAACACCTTCATTGAAATCAGGAGGGCAGAAGAATTGCCATGCATTGCAAGTTAGACTGGGCTGTATAATGAGGGCCAGGACAGGTTGAATAAGAGGGTGAGATTCATATGTTCTCTCACAAGTAATCAAACAACAACAAAAGAAAAAAATGTGAACAAAATCAAAACCCAAATATAATTTGTACTTAAAAGAACCGGTGATTAAATCAACAGACATAAAGATAAGAAGTGTACTAGGGTAGAGGACTTTCATGTTACCAATGTTTTCCATTGTTTCTAGGCACACATAAACAGTAGCTTGCAGGTGACACAAAGAACTGGGAGTGAATGCTAAATGATCATTACCACAGTATTTTGTATTTATCAATAAGGTTGAGAATAAAACTTCCTTTCAATTTATGTCTTGTTTTCTCATCAAACATGCTTATTTTAATGATTAAGCACCTGCCCCTTGTTTCAGTTTTATAAGATATTTTACATTTATAACAAATTAACTATTTAACTTGTTGCTTAATTTGAAGTAAATGTATTGGGCCATTAATCAAAAGCATCTGCCTCATCTTCAGGCTTCCTTGAGTTTGCTGGGCTTGCTACTGGCTATAAGTAATGTGTGAACATAAAACATTTCCATCAAATTTAATTCTTTGTTTTACTTTTGGTATCTTAGAATAGACAATATTTTTATAGTGTTGTTTTGAAGATTAAATGGAGATCATATAGCATTACATTAGATTATTTTTATTTATTCCTTGAGAATTTCATACAATATAATTTGAATATATTTCCTTCCTCCAAATCCTCCTGGATTTTCCGCCAACTCTATTGACCCAAATTCATGTTTGCTTGTTTTTTCAATTAGTATTTACATCTCTTAAATAAAACCAGAATCAGAACCAAAGATGTAGAGGAATTTTAATTCAGTAATATGTATGCTCTGGTAAGGGATCATATCCAAAGACCTTCTAGGTTTGCGTGATCTGGCTGAATAACAGACACACCACACACATTTAATCCCTCTGGCTGGAATACAGACACTCCCTTAGTACACACCTTTAATCCCAAACAATGACCTCTAATTGAGGACAGCCAAAGCGATCAATCAGAGATGGATTTGACAGAATGAATCAGAGATTGGATATTTCCAAGTCCCATGAGAACAGACATAAAAGAGAGGCTACTTAAGAGCAGTGCAGAGAGTCAGAGAAGAGGGCAATTCAGTGTGTGCAGTTCAGCTAAACTCAGGCAATGTAGTGGAGTTCAGTTAGGTTTGGTGCTGAGCCATTGGTCAGTTGAATGCAGTCAGCGCAGTTCAGTTCGTGGAGATCAGCAGTAGTTCTTCCAAGCAGAGCAATTCCCTCAGAACCGTAAAGAAGCTAATTTGAATCAGTAAGCTTGGAAAGGAGTTTAGAGAGATCAGCTGAGTTGAACCAGCCAACCGAGTTCAAAATGAGCTAGAAAGGGTGAATTTATTCAGCAGAAAATCTCCAAGATGACAATTACATCTGGTGCAGAAAAGATACATTTACACAAAGCAAAGCAGGGACAAAGCGCGCACACACACACACACACACACACACACACACACACACACACAGAGTGCCACAGGGATTGATTTGTGATTCCTGAGAATGAGCCCTGACCTACAGTATGGTAGATACAGCCAATGTCACTCTACAAAAGATCACTGATTTTCCCCCTCACAGCAGTTATCCATTGCTCCTTGCTTCTTTACTGATGATGAGACTTGTGACCACATGCCATTCTGCAGGCTTGGATTTTGACTGGCTTGAACTTGTGGACATTTTATGTATAGTGTCACCACCTCTGTATATTCATATGTGGATCACCCTGTTAAGTCACAAAAACACCACCTTCTTGAGTCTTAGACCACAAAGACATCAAGCTGTTACTCAGCTGGAAACTTCATCTGTACTGACTAGAGTTCCTAGTGCTTAAAATAGATATCTATGCTACCAAAAGGAAAATGTAATCATCAATCTCACCTAACAACAAAGCCCTTAAATATCAATAATAATCTGCTACCAGATATAACAGTACTGGAGTGACAAGCATGTTATGGGAGTGACCAACAACTGTTAGCAGTAAGGAACACTCCATAAGACATAAGATGTCATACCCAATACTTTTGATGAGGCCTTTAAGTCTGAGACTAGGGAGATCAAGGATCCCATTATTATTCTACTCTATGAAGACACAATGAAATGAATCTGAGTGTCATATTGCTGTCCCCATAGATCAGTTCATGACACCACCCTCATCATCATAGAAACTTCTTGTAGTCAACTGAAATATGGAGACACACAACAAAACAATATGCAAAAAAGTGTGACAATTTGAAATATCCAGTCCTAAATGGGATGTCTTTATCACAGCCCTTCTTCCAAGACTCAGCAATCTATGAAAAGAGAGTATGTGGGGGGGAAGCATGTTTGTAAGCAGCAGGAGGGGGAATGGGATCAGGGGTTTTAGGAAGGGTAATGAGGAAAGGGGATAATATTTGAAATGTAAATAGAGTAAATATCTAATAAAAAAAAAGAGTAGGCAGATTGTAAGAGCCAGAGGTGGTGGGTTACTGCAAGAAAATGATGCTTTACAAATACATTGGCCATAGCATATTATACAGTGATGGCATCCCATATCAGATGTTTGGAACTACTTAATGCATAATGCCAGACATGATATATTGTGAGCAGAAAATATCAAGTTGTATAGATAGTTCAATATTACAAGCTTATCACATAATTTCCTATCAAACTCACATCAAATAAGTAAACTCAAATTTAACGAAATAGGAAAGATCTGTCTTGTTACCATGCAAGAAATCCAGGTACCAACTATGTGACAACTGGCCTTCACGGTTGTTCTTACAGCAACATCACAATGCAGGATGAATAAGGAAACAGACAGCAATTTCATTAAAAAAGTAAAATATCCTCTTCGATGACAATGATGATTCTCCAGTCTATTAGATTGTTTATAATGATTTAAAGTTCAAATATGTCATCACATATTCTCATGTTTGAAAGGATGAGACAAGACAATGAGACATGACAGCCATCATATTTACCTTATTAATTTGGTGTTCAAATCTACTTTGGTACCATTCTTTTATTTAATTAATTAATTAGTTTTTATACTCCATATTTTATCCCCCCTCCACCCTCCCACCATCCCACATCCCATACCTCCTCCCAGCACCCCTATCTCCACATGGATGTCCCCACTCCCCAACCTACCAGAACTCCAAACTGCCTGGGGCCTCCAGTCTCCTGAGGGTTAAGTGCATCATCTCTGAATGAACACAGATCCAACAGTCCTCTACTGTATGTGTGTTGAGGGCCTCATATCAGCTGGTGTATGCCTCCCATTTGGTGGTCCAGTGTTTAAGAGATCTCAGGGGTCAAGATTAATTGAGACTGCTCATCCTCCCATAGGGCCACTCCTCTCCTCAGCCTCTTCCAGCCTTCCCTAGTTCAACAACATGGGTGAGCTGCTTCTTTCCATTGGTTGGGTGGAAACACCTGCATCGGACTCCCTCAGCTGCTTGTTGGGTCTTCCAGAGTGCTGCCATGCTTGGTCCCTTTTTTGTGAGCACTCCACAGCCTCAGGAATAGTGTCAGGCCTTGGGACCTCTCCTTGAGCTGGATCTCACTTTGGGCCTGTCACTGGACCCTCCTTTCCTCAGGCTCCTCTCCATTTCCATCCCTGTAATTCTTTCAGACAGAACAATTATCGGTCAGAGTTGTGGTTGTGGGATGGTTGTCCCCTCTCCCTCATTTGATGCCCTGTCTTCCTGCTGCAGGTTGTTCTCCAGAAGCTCCCCTTCCCTACTGTCTGGCATTTCACCTAATGTCCCTCCTCTTGATTCCAGAGAGTCTCTCACCTCCCAGGTCTCTGGTGCACCCTGGAGGGTTCCCCCAACTCCTATCTTCTGAGGTTACCTGCTTCCACATTCTCCACTAGCCCCCAGGGCCTCAGTCCCTTTCCCTCACCCAATACCAGATCAGGTTCCCCACCCCCAATCTCCTGCCTGTCCACTTTCCCTCCTAGGTCCCTCCCTCCCTTCCCACATGTGTGTGATTGCTTTCTTCTCCCTCCCAGGAGGAGCTGAGGCATCCTCACTTGGGCACTTCAGCTTGTAGACCTTCCTGAGTTGTGTGGCTAATATTCACTTATTACTGAGTACATGCCATGCATGTCATTTTGGGTCTGTGTTACCTCACTCAGGATGATATTTTTTTTAGTCCCAGCCATTTGCCTGCAAAACTCAGGATGTCCTCTTTCTTAATAGCTGAGTAGTATTCCATTGTGTAAACGAACTACATTTTCTGCATGCATTCTTCTGTCTTGCAACATCTAGGTTGTTTCCAGCTTCTGGCTATCACATTTAAGGCTGTTATGAGCATATAGTGGAACACATGCCCCTGTGGCATGGTGGGGGCATCTTTTGGGTATATTCCCAAGAGTGATATAGCTGGGTTTTCAGGTAAATCTATTTCCAATTTTCTGAAAAACCTCCAGATTGATTACCAGAGTAGTTGTACCAGTTTGCAATCCAGCAATGAAAAAGAGAAGTGTTCCTCTTTGTCCACATCCTCTCCAACATGTGTTGTCACCTAAGCCATTCTGGTCATAGCCATTCTGATTGGCATAAGGTGGAAACTCAGGGTCATTTTGATTTGCAGTTATATGATCACTAGGGACTTTAAACATTTCTTTAGGTGCTTCTCAGCCATTCGAGATTCCTCAGTTGTGAAATGTCAGTTTAATTCTATACCCCATTTTTTTTAGGTTGTTTGGGTTTTTTTGGTGATTAGCTTCTTGACTTCTTTATAAGCTTTAGATATTAGCCCTCTATCGGATGTGGGGTTAGTGATTTTTTTCCCAATTTGTAGGTTGTTGATTTGTCTTATTGACTATGCCCTTTACCTTACCGAAACGTTCCACTTTCATGAGGTCCCATTTACCAATTCTTGATCTTCATTCTTTATGTACCTTTGAATTTCTGATCTTCCTGTGTGTGCAATACCACATTGGGTTTATAATACGCAACTGTATCATCAAATGTTTGTGAGTGTATTGCTAGAGATTGAACAGAAAGCATATGCATGATATTAGGCATGTATTCTCCCACTGAGCTACATCCGAGGCAAGAGTCTTTGATTAATATAAGAATGATAATCAGTAAAATGAAGATAATTACAATGATGATAGAAGAGCCATTGACTTAAGTTATGAAGTTATTATTTAGGCATTAGAAAATACAGTAAGAGCATATTATAATTTAAATGGGCATTTATAATAGGAGGGGAGCTGAAACTTAAATTAGTGTCTGATTATGCATTAAAACTAAAGACTAATATTCCTAAAGCAATCCAGATTTACTGATGGCTGAAATAAACCTAAAAGTTCTGTAGAGAAAGTACAAAAGTGGTACTAAGGACTAGAATAATATACACACGTCTATGGTCCTGTTGGAAAACAAGACAATTAGTATTGTTAATTCAGCTAAAACATTTTAAATAAGTATATTCCAAGCGGTTTATGAAACTATAAGATATTTACTAGAAACACCTGACAAAATAATGCCAATATTTCATTAATGTATTACAATCCCTGAAAAACAAAGTCATGAAACAATGAAATCTATGAAGAGTTGTTGGGAGACAAGCCCACTTTAAACAATAGGAAGGCTTTTGCTTTTTTTTTTTTTTTTTTTTTGCTCCTCTTTGTTTTGTATCATTGAAATCAGTGGAAGCAAGCCAATACCACCTGATTAGTTTCTAGCATAGTTTCTTTCCCTGATTAGTGTCCTCATACAGCACACTTCAATTCACCACAGTTTAGGTGAACATGAACAAATAGGAAATCATGCTGAGACCCCATGTTATCCTTCACATTGGAATAATTCAAGAGGCCTTACCATTATTTTATTAAATCATCATAGCTTGCATTTTCAATGGTCAAATAATACTATGGTAACAATTCATCTGGGAGTTTAAAGTAATTTCAGTGCAGATACTCTGAAGGATTTGTAAAAATGATGTACACACTGAAGATGAATATAAAGTGGAGGAGACACTAAGCCTACCTGAAAGAATTACTGCTAACAGCAAGACCACTTTAATGTTCTGTAACCCATTCACAAAGACAAGACTATTTCAGAATTTTCCCTAAAGATTTACATGAATACTCTATTTTTATTCTTACAGTATTTACCCATTGATAATTTATAACTAAGATTAAAATTTATACAAAACTACTGAATCCATACTTATCCTATGGGTTATTATATAAATAACGTTCTAAATCTTTAATTTCTGTGTAAATAGTAATAGTTTTATCATCCATGAATTCCATCTATTGAGCAATTGACATATATTGTCAGCACCTGATATTGCTTTATTTCTAGGGTAGTGTTTATTAAATGAAAGTTATTATTATTATTATTATTATTATTATTATTATTATCATTAGTTTGACAATAAGTAGACACAGAATATGAACTCATAATAGCATTTCTCAATTTGTCCATGGGAGCAATTATTTCACAAGCAAAAGGAGGTGAATTCTCATCACTAGCAGCCTAGACCAGAGCTCATCCTTGTGATTCAATGACCAACTGTTGTATGGCTGTGTTTTCCCTGAGGAAGAGAACTGTTCTAACTCTCAGCATTCCTTCATTGTTTGTAATTCTTCATGTACGTGTGAAGCCACATGGGCTTTCCTGAATCCACTTTGGCATGCTTATAGTTGTCTTTGTTCAGCCCATGTTTAGGTAGTTACATTGGTGAATCCTTTTGGGTGCATTTTCTGACATTACTAGGAGTCGCAGTCTCTCAGCCCTGAAAACATACAAATAACATTACACATATTGAGAAAGTTATATTTAAAAATACATATGTATAATACATGTGCATGTGAAAACAATTACCCAGAATCCATACATTTGAAGGAGAACAGGAGAAATATATGGGAGTGTAAGCATGAAAGGGAAAGGGAAAATTCTATAAGTATATTGTAATATATTTTTAAAAATAACCAGGTATGGACACACTAAAATATGATAGTAATATCTGGGTGCCTGAACCAGGCATCTGGGAAGATATGGAGCAGACAGTCTAGTCAAAACAGGCAGTTTCAGTGCTGATGGCATGATCTGTCTGAGTAGAATAAAGCAGAGAGCAGGGAGTCATAAAGGGAGACTTTTAATTCTCCTCAATCTGTGACCTTGTGCACCTACCTGTATACAAAAGTGCACAAACACACTTACACTGCACACAAAGATTAATTAAAATGTTGCCTAAATTGTACCAAGCCATTCTACATGCCCACATAAAACAAATACAGTTAATTTAAAATCAATTTTCATGATTTAAGCTTTATGTTCATTACACATTTAAAATTTATTTTCTTCTCTATGTTATATTCCGGTTTTGGCTGCCATTTTTCACATTTTTATAGTTGAGGATATCATATTCATGGGCTGTAAAATGTTATGACTGCGTTACATTGACAATTTCAGCCTGCCATTTTTTTCTTATTGAAGTCTTGCCATAACCTGTCTTTTTAAGAAGCAGCATTTTGGCTACAGTTAATAGGTGAATCACACATTTTTGTAGCTATATTTTCATTACCTAATCATATGCTCTTTAAAATTCAATATAGAAAATTTAAAATATGCATAGTAAGGCTATCATTTACCATTTCTAGAATTGCCTCATGAATATGTAGTCTCTTACTTATAACTCTAGATCAGAGTAAAGTACTTCTAATCAGGAGGGTTGTGCTATAATGATGGCTGACTACTTTAAGAAAAGCATGGTGTTCATCAAGTGATGCATATTTATTCCTCTTGAGGCATCACATTAATTACATTATTTCTAATAAATTTCTTACTGTCTGAGAAATGGCTTTTAACATCGTTTTATTGCTTGATTTTTCTCTTCTTATCAAGAAGGTCTGACAAGGAAGGAGTCTGATTTCTTCTACAGTTTCACATTCTTGAGGGAGCTTTGTGAGTCCTCCTTACATTGTATTTTCTCTGCTCTGAAAATTTATATTGAGACATATCTCACAAACCAGGCAAAGGCCCAAGGAAATAATGTTACATTTTGGAAACTCTGGAAAATACTGTATAAGTTTTCATCCAGTTAGTTTCCTGTTGCTGGGAGAAAGTTAAGCAAGCCTCCACTGCCCTGTGGGCTAATAAGTGAACTTGTGCCCTATAGATGAAATGAAACGCTGCCATCTTTATGCCTGTAAGTGAAGAACTTTTACTGGATTTTAAAAATAACCTGTTCCTATTCTTTTATATTTTTAGACAATTGATAGTTTATAAACATACTAGTTCTCTATGAACTCTAATAAATATAATTTTATCTTTGCCTTTTTGTTTTTTCTTCCATGCAAGTTAAATTTTTTTTTGCCATTTTAGCACTTTTAAATCTCTAAAGTTAGTATCAAAATTCAGCAACATTTTAAACACTGTCAAGATATGGAGCTTAAATAATGCATGCATTTAAATCAAAATCACATTGTATTTAAATAGCCGTTGTCCTAATTTAGCTTTCATTGGCACCCTACATACCCAGGGATTACTTTAGACCTCTGGAAGGTCACTCATTTACAAGTTATTGCCTCTCATAAATTGATCTAATCTTCTGAATAATGGCTGGACATGCTGATGATCAATATTTTATTGCTTCTACACCCTGAAACACACACCATGAATTACAGTCAAAATCATTACCACCCAGCACTGCAGACATAACAATAATGCACATGTAATATTATTCCTCAGCTTGTGGTCCTGTTTATAAAACATCACTCTGCTTGAATGATTTTATTTCAGCACTATTATAAACATCTTTAATTTGTCAATGAAAATGCTCTGAGAGTTATCATTCACAACACCGTGCAAAGCCAGAAACGGGGTCCATTATATTAGAATGATATTAAACTGCATAATCAAATCTAAAATTTGCTTTTATTTACATGAGATCAATAACCTCATTTATTATATATTGAAAGACTAGTGTATACTAAACATAACTGCCAGTTTAAGGTTTGAATTAAAGGGTATGAATTACAAACTATGTATTAAGGAATGTTTCACTGCATGTTGATATTGACTATAATTACCTTTCATCTTCCTATATTATAATCTTTCAAAAACAATATTTGATTCAGTCTTCATTTTTTATCTTCTTACTGGTAGATAATTATATTCCTTTTAGATTTTCTATTTTCTTTCGGTATATATTTATTTCATTTTTTTGTCCTATGCACAAAAGCTCCTCTCTCTCTCTCTCTCTCTCTCTCTCTCTCTCTCTCTCTCTCTCTCTCTCTCACATACATTCTCTTGTCCATGACTAACTTGTCAGTCCATTTCAACATTTGCTTTCTCACTGTGTGTTATGACAATCAATATTTGACATTGTGAGAGGGCTTTCTACTAATCCACAGTTTGTCTTGATTCTAATAGGAAAAATGGAAACTTTCTCTCATGGGAGACTAGGCATGGATATAAAAATAACGGCCATCAGAAAATAGGTTTTGTTCATTATAGTTCTAATCCTGTTATCGGTAGGTTTCAGTCAGCTCCATCCCCACAGGCTCACAAAGACACATCTGTAATGGGGTTTCCTAGAGCTAAGGAAGGACTGCTCGTCGGTGTGAACACTGACCATTTCTCCATTGGGGCATGCACCCCATCACTTTAGGATGTTTCCTTAGCTTCCCGTTCACCTCAGAGACATTTGCTCAACTAAAACTTCAGGTGGCAGTTATTCCTAGGAACATTACAGATGAATTAGTCGAATCTTATCAACTTGTATACATTGACTATGTTGGTATATTTCACTTTTCATTGATTTATTAATGTTTTCGGCAAAATCACGTGTACATGCAACGATTCATATCCATCTGATAGCAAATATCATCTATGATGACATTTGATGGTACGTGTACCATCTATGATGACATTTGATATCATGTGTAGCATCTATGATGACATTTTGGATAACTGAGAAAATAATTTTAGGTAGACAAAAACATGACTGAATATCAATTTTAAGGAATATTTTGTGGGAATTTTTTCAATTTAATTACATATGTTCTCAAACTAAAATGTATTACTAGGTTTTCATGACTCTTATAATTTAAAGAAAATATTTTGATTCAATATTAGAGTTCATAGGTCCTTAGTACATTGTCAGTGAAGACACATATCTACTAACATGGCTACTAACACACACACACACACACACACACACACACACACATGCACAGGCACACGTATATGCACAGACACAGGTACATGAACATGTAAACATAGTATTAATCTAAATCAGGTGTCTCTATTCAAGCCTTGAAACACTGATGAGAATTGCCATAGTAATCATGGGAAGGAAATAGTCGAATGAACAGCATTCACATCAGGAGTAAAGATGAAGAAAAAGGGGGAATGGAAATGGTGGGGAAGGAAAGAGAGGAAAGAGGATAACCAAAGGATAGAGGAGGAAGAAGGGTTAGGTGAGGGGGAGACACACACACACACACACACACACACACACACACACACTCACACACTCACACACACACACACACACTCACACACACACACACACACACACACACACACACACAGAGAGAGAGAGAGAGAGAGAGAGAGAGAGAGAGAGAGAGAGAGAGAGCAGTGTCTCAAAGTTCTTCTCCAAGACATGCCTTCACCCCTTCAAATGCTTGAGGACCTGCCTTAAGTTCCTACTGTCTATTCATTCCACAGGAGCAACACTCTGGACATCATGTTTCAACTTGATGTTGAAACTTTCCAGAAAGTCAACATGACTTTCGGGGGAGGGGAGGGAGGGAGTCTGTCCATTTTATATATACCGCAAAGGAACATTGACTGAATCCAATCTTGTCTTTTGTAAATAGATTTTTTTTTTTATTTCCTATCTCCAATATATTTTTCTACCTGGATCCTAGGGAGGAAAATTGGGAATAACCAACATAAAAGTTTCACCCAATTTCAGGATACAAACTGCCTTAAAATTGGTTCATAGGTAGGATATCATCATAGATGCCAAGGAGTTTATAGGTCTCTCAAAGGCAAGTCACAAAAGTGCGGAATGTGTCTGCTATGTTCATAAAGAAATTCTCCAAATTTTCTCACATGATAAGGTGCTGTTCTCACCTTACTAAAGAGGAGTTGTGGCCTACTGCTGAAAGAAAGGATGGTATTCATATAGCAACAAGGTAATTCCATTAGATGGGCCTTGCTGGATTGTCTCACCCTGTCTGTTAGTAACCATATCTATGCAAAGAAGTCTCTATGAAGTCCCAAAAGAATGAGTCCATGTGACTTTCCAGTGCTAGAACACATGAAAATATTTATGAAACAACACACATAGGTGCATAGGACTTCTTGTCCAGTTCATGTTACACATCTCATCATCCTGTGTAACACTCTTCAAAATATATCATCAAACCGTTTTTCCCTCAGAATTGTGAGTCACCCATGCACAGTCATTGAACCTGTGCAGGGTTTGGGGGGAGCTTAGAGCTGATGATTCATGACTACAGATAAGGTGAAGGGGAGGGGGTCTGAATGGCGTTCGGACTATCTGTTGGGTGACAGTCATGGGGACTGAAGCTTCAGCTCAAGAGATTGGATACTCTCTCCGTGCAGATAGTGTCCGATTTTAATTGAGTTTGAGCCCTGTACTGATGGATTGCTTGCCAGCGGAGAGAAGCCTGCAGAGCTCTTCAAGTGCTAATCTCAGAGGTAGAAGAAGAAACGAGATGATGGTTTACATTCCGTTTAGTCAAAGCAAGACACGGAGAGAGGCAAATATGAGAGCAGTGCTCCATCAGTCTTTTCTTCCAAGTAGTACAGAAGAAAAAAAAACTTCATGAATTAGTCAAGGCTGAAATTGAAGTTCAGGCATCAACAGTCACCCAATTCAACTTTTTCTCTTTAATTGTTTGATGATTTGAACATACAGAGAGAGATGATTTGGTCATGGTACATTAAAATGCTCCTCAAATCAATTTTCTTTTGGTGGCTACATATGTGTACTCTATTACTCGCTCTCGACCTTGTTGATTGACATGCAATTTTCTCTACCAAATTGTGTGTGTGTGTGTGTGTGTGCTTTGATTTTTTTCAACACAAAATACATACAGATTTTTTCCATTTCATGTATTCATCTACCACACATTGCATTCCTGCTTCTCTTCTTTCTACTTGTCCTAGTCCTACCTTCTGACCCAGAATCTCTGCCCCTCTATTTGCCTTCACAAAAGAGCAGGTCTTCTGTGATATCAACTGAATATGACATAATAATATGCAATATGAGTAGCTGTAAATCCTCATATCAAGGCTGGATGAGGCAACTCGGTAGGAGGAAAAAAAGGGTTTCAAAGGAAGCAAAGGAGTCTGCAATAAGAGTCCCACAAAATCCCCAATAGACACAACCATAACATATGCAGAGGACCTAGCACAGACCCATCTGAACTTGCCTGAATGGCCAGCCAATGACTAACTTCACCCGAGACCCATGCCAGGAGAGGAAGCCCATGACCAGCACTGTCTTGTTGACAAGGAGCAGGAAGCTGGAGTGGCCAGTGACCTAGGATAGAGCCAAACATACAGACATTTTTTTTCATGTTTTCTTTTCTTCCCTTCCTCCCATTGGTTAGTTGAACCTATTTTCATTTAAGAATATTGTTGATTAGTTTTTCTTTCTTATTTTTTTTGTATTTATTCTATTTTCATCCTGAATGCTGTCTTTCCTCCCAGTCCCCCTTTCCACATTCTCTGTCCCCAAATCCCCATCTACCCTCCCCTCCTCAGAGAGTGGAGTGGAACAACGCCCCCAACACACACACACACACACACACACACACACACACACACACACACCTGGCAAAAGAGTCAGTGATAGGAGTCCCACATGTCCACCCTGGCACATAAAATCTCTGCAAGGCAAGGTTCTTCTCCTACTGAAGCCAGACAAGACAGCTGAGTTAGCAGAACAGATTCCACAAACAGACAACAGCTTTACAGATATCGCCCTCTGAAGTTGTTCAGGATCCACATGAAGACTGAGTTGCATGTCTGCTATATGATGTGCCCGAGTGGGAGTATTTCTAAGTCATGCCCACATAGGCTCTTTTGTTGTTGGTTTAGTCTCTGAGAACCACTGAGGATCCAGGTTAGTTGACCCTGTTGGTCTTCCTGTGGGGTTCTTATCCCTTTCTGGTCCTTCAATCCTTCTACCAGCTTTTTCCATAAGAATTCCCAAGCTCCAACACCTGTTCGGCTGTGGGTCTCTTCATCTGTCTGAGTCAGCTGCTGTGTGGAGCCTCTCAAAGGATAGGCTCCCATATGCAAGCATAACAGAGTGTCATTAATAGTGTCAGGGTTTGGTGCTTGTCCACAGATGCTTGTCCATAGGATGGGATGGGATGGGATAGGATAGGATAGGATAGGATAGGATAGGATAGGATAGGATAGGATAGGATAGGATAGGATAGGATAGGATAGGATACTTGGGCTGGTTACTGTTTGGTCATTTCCTCAGACTCTGTTCTATCCCTAATCTCTTCATTTCTTGTAGGCAGGTTAAATTTTGGGTCAAAAGATTTTATCATCACCCCAGCTGATTCTCGAGAGCCTCCTCTATCACAAGTCTCTTCCCTCCTCCTTCCCCACCTACTGAGGCAGATTTTCATTCATTCCCATGGTCATCTGCTTATCTCTCCTGTCTCTCCCCACATCTAATGCCCCATCTCAGTGAGATTCAAACATCCTTACTTGGGACTTCCTTCTTGTTTAGCTTCTTTGGGTCAATGGACTGTAGCAGGGGTATCCTACATTTTATGGCTAATGTCCATTTATAAGTGAGTATACACCATTCATGTCCTTTTGTGTCTAGTTTACCTCGCAGTGGATGATATTCTCAAATTGTATTCATTCATCTGCAAAATTCATTACGCTTTTGTTTTTAATAGCTGAATAGTATCCCATTGTGTAGCTGTTTCACATTTTCTTTATCTTCAGCTGAGGGACATATAGGTAGTTTCGAGTTTCTAGCTATTGTGAAGAAAGCTGCTGCGAACATAGGAGAGCAAGTGTTGGGTATATGCTCCAAAAGAGAAGAGATATAGCTGATCACGAGGTAGAATCATTCCCAGTTGACTGTGAAATCGTCAAATTGATTTCCGAAGTGGTTGCACAAGTTTGCACTCCCACCAGCAATGGAGGATCGTTCCTTTGCTCCTATTCCTCTCCAGCATGTGCTGTCACTTAAGCTTTTATTTTAGCCTTTCTCACAGGTGGAAGGAAGTCATGACAGGTGACTCAGAGTCATTTGCATTTCTCTGTTGACTAAGGACTTTGAACATTATTTTAAGTGTTTCTCGGCCATTCGAGTTTCCATTGTTGAGAATTCTCTATTTACCTCCACATTCCATTTTGCAATTAGGTTATTTGAGTTGTTGGTGTCTAATTTCTTGAGTTATTTATAAATTTTGGATATTAGCCCTCTGTCAGATGTAGTGTTCGTAGCAATCCTTTCACAATATGTAGGTTGCTGTTTTGTCCTATCAACAGCATGCTTTGTCATACGGAAGCTTTTCAGTTTCATGAGATCTCATTTATCAGTTGTTGGTCTTAGAGCCTTAGCCATTGATGTACTCTTCAGGAAGTTAGCAGTATCAACGAGGTCAAGGCTACTCTCCACTTTCTGTTCTATTACATTTAGTGGATCTGGTTTTACATTGAAGTCTTTGATCCACTCAGACTTGAGTTTTGTGCAAGGTGATAGATATGAATCTATTTGTATTCTACAAGCAGACATCCAGTTAGATCATCAGCTCCATGTGTTGGAGGTGTTTTCTTTTTTTCCATTGTATGGTTTTGCCTCTTCTGTTAAAAATCAAATGTCCATAGGAGTGTGAGTTTATTTCAAGGTCTTCAATTCTATTTCCTTGATCAATGTGTCTGTTCTTTTAGCAATACCATGCAGTCATTCTTACTATTGCTCAGGAGTATGACCTGAGGTCAGGTTTCCCTTTTTAGATCATAGCAACAACCTCCAAGTTGTCTCACTTACCAAAAGGAAATCTACCCAGGGTGTGAGATTGCTGACAAGCACTCACATTTTCAACTTCACAGTCAACGCAATAATGGATTCTCTAGTTTCTTTAGCTAGAGAAGAAATTTTGGGTCACTTCATTTTAAATATTTTAAGTAAATCATAAGAGTAAAAAATATTATTTTCAGTAAACAGTATTAGATTAATTTTCTTAACTTAGGTCTTCTGAGGAAAATGAAAGTGATTGAGGGAAAAGAATAGATTGACTATGTTCCTAATAATTTGTGCCAATGGATGTGTAAATTTGTCTAAATCAAAACACACTTCTGAGCAAATATAAAGCAGTGATGCTGTTTTAGCTATTTTAGTGTTTATATTCATTAATTATCTAGCAAAAGAATTTAATTTGAAGTAGATATAAAACGAAATTCATTTACCTATTTATTTTTATTGAAAATATTTTTTCATGCAATAGATTCTGATTATGCTTTTTCAAACTTCCCCCAGATCACTTGCACTTCCCCACTTATGCAAATACACACCCTCTCTTGTTTTCTCCCATTAGAAAAAAAAGGGGCATCTTTTTTTAAAATTAGGTATATTCTTTATTTACACTTCAAATGTTGTCCCCTTTCCTGGTTCCCCCCTCCCCCAAAAATGCCATAAGCCATCTCCCCTTCCCCAATCAACCCACCCCTGCTTCCCTGTCCTAGTATTCCTCTACACTACAGTATCAAGTCTTTTCAGGACCAAGGCCTCCAACAAGATCAAGGGTATCCAACAAGATCATCCTCTGCTGCCAATGTGTCTGGGGCCATATTTAACTCCATGTGTACACTTTGGTTGATGGTTTTGTCTCTGGGAGCTCTTGGAGTACTTCGTGACTTATATTGTTGTTCCTCCTATGGCACTGAAAACCCCTTCAGCTCCTTTGGTCCTTTCTCTAGCTCATCCATTGGGGACTCTGTGCTGAGTTCAATGGCTGGCTGAGAGTTTCCCCCTCTGTATTTGCCATGCACTGGCAGAGCCTCCCAGGTAACAGCTATATCTGGCTCTTGTCAGCAAGCACTTGTGGGCATCCACAATAATGTCTGGGTTTTGTAATTGTATATGGGATGGATTCCTAGGTGGGGTAGTATCTGAATGGTCTTTGCTTCAGACTCTGCTCCACACTTTGTCTCTGTATCTCCTTCTGTGGGTATTCTGTTCCTCCTTCTAAGAAGGTCTAGAGTATCCATACTTTGTTCTTCCTCCTTCTTGAGCATCATTTGTTATGTGAATTGTGTCTTGGGTATTCCAAGACTAATATCCACTTATCAGTGAGTACATACCATGAGTGTTCTTTTGTGATTGGGTTACCTCACTCAGGATGATATTTTCCAGTTCCATTCATTTGTCTATGAATTTCATTAATTCATTGTTTCTAATGGCTGAATAGTACTCCATTGTGTATATATATCACATTTTCTGTATCCATTCCTCCACTGAGGGACATCTGGGTTCTTTCTAGCTTCTGGCTATTATATATAGAGCTGTGATGAACATAGTGGAGCATGTGTTATTACATGCTGGGGAATCCTCTGGGTACATGCCCAGGAGTGGTATAGCAGCGTCCTCCGGTAATATCATGCCCAGTTTTCTGAGGAACCACCAGACTGATTTCCAGAGTGGTTTTACCAGCTTGCAATCCCACCAGCAGTGGAGGAGTGTTCCTCTTTCTCCACATCCTTGCCAGCACCTGTTTTCTCCTTAGTTTTTGATCTTAGCCATTCTGACTGGTGTGAGGTGAAATCTCAGGGTTGTTTCGATTTCCATTTCCCTGATGACTAAGGATGTTGAACATTTCTTTAGGTACTTCTCAGCCATTCAATATTCCTCAAGTGAAATTCTTTGTTTAGCTCTGTACCCCATTTTTAATAGGGTTATTTGGCTTGCTGGGGTCTAACTTCTTGAATTCTTTGTTTATACTGGATATTAGCTCTCTGTCGGATGTAGGGTTGGTAAATATCTTATCCCAATTTGTTGGTTGCTGTTTTGTCCTGTTGACAGTATCTTTTACTTTACAGAAACTTTGTAATTTTATGAGGTCCCATTTGTGCTACTGGGGTTCTGTTCAGGAAAATTTCCCCTGTGCCTATGTGTTCAAGGCTCTTCCCCAGTTTTTTGGTTTTTTTTCCTATTAGTTGCAGTGTGTCTGGTTTCATGGGGAGGTCCTTGATCCACTTGTACTGAACTTAGTACATGGGGATCAGAATGGATTGATTTGCATTCTTCTGCATGCTGGCTGCCAGTTGAGCCAGCACCATTAGTTGAAGAGGTTATCTTTTTTCCCACTGGATGAAATTAGCTCCTTTGTCAAAGACCAAGTGACCATAGGTATGTGGGTTCATTTCCTGGTCTTCAATTCTATTCCACTGATCTACCTGTAAAAATAATAGAAGGAAATAAATATAAAAATAAAAATAAACCACAATAGGACAAAACAAACAGGAAAAACAAAGCGCAAGAAACGCATATAGACACAGAGAGATGCACATTTGCACATGCAGAAAAGCAATCAAAACAAACACACCTTGAAGTGAGACACCAGAGTATACAAGCAAAAGGCCAGTAAGCTTTAAAAAAAATAGTAAAAATGCCCAGACAACATTATAAGACAAAACTTGCCAAAACTTCCATTGAGTTAATTTGATGTTGGCTTCATCCTGCTGGGTATGAAGGGTGTGAGGGTTCCCCTCATGTGTGGTGTGGTTACATAGTGAGACTCAGTTGGCAAAACTATTTTCTTTTGGGAGTGGTTATCAACTAGAGATAGTTTCAGGATGAGAGGAATTGTGTCCACATATCAAACATCTCTCATTCTCTGCACATTTCCAGTTGTTAGTCTCTGTATTTATTGCCAATCCCATTTATTTTAAATGGGGTGAGTAGATTTTGTAATTAATTCTATCTTAAGCACATGTGAAAAAATATGATGAGGGTATGGTTCATTTCTTTTAAGTCTTCAAACCTTCCAAATTTGTGACAAGAAACTAGCGATAATAGGCAACATTTCTACTGAAAACCTTTTGGATAACAGACAAAAATGAAGGATTAATACCAGGAAAGAGATATCAAAATTGACCATGTATGCATAAGCAACAAAGGTATAGTACTTCATTTTCTGCCAAATAAAATTGAATAGTAGCTTCATTTTGGAGTGTACTAACTTGATGTACAAATATGATTCTATGGGATTTCAAAAACAACTGCATTAGAACTGTTTATAGTTCTATATTTTTAGATGGTTGATGATAAGTACCATTGCTCCAACTATAGCTTTAATTCCTTCTCTCCTTAGTTTTTCTAAATTAGATATTTTCTTTATTTACATTTCAAACATTATCCCCTTTCCTTGTTTCCCCTCCAAAAACCCCCTAACCTATCTCCCCTCTCCCTGCTCACTAACCACTTCCATCCAAAAGCCTCACATTGAAAATTAATTTTTTTTTTGCCACAATATTTGAAAGGTGCTCTCAGTTTGGCTTAACCAAGTAGCTTTTGCTTTACTACTCTTTTTACAAAAGAAAAATTATCCAGTACTGGTAAACATATTTCTTTGATTCATTTTATTGTTTTATGAATAAAGCTTAATATTAAATTGAATAAAGCCAATAGCTTATTCTTCTTTTCTCCCTATTCATTGAGTTTCTTTTATAGATTACAATTTAAGGTCATCTTTATTACACTTAAACTAATTTATAGTGGAAGGGAATGTAATCTAAGAATAAGCTATCCTCATAAAATTTTTGCAACCATCTTCATAAAGAAAATTGATGTTATCATGTTGTCCAACTGCATTATTTATATCCTGTTCTATTTCAAAAGAAAAATAAGAGTCAAATACTGCTATGTTGAATTCAATCTTTTTAAGCAAACAAAGTCCACAATAACAATAATAACAAAAACAAAACTAAAGGACTGCTATCATCCTTAATGGAATAAAGAAGCAAATA
This sequence comes from Apodemus agrarius, assembly GCA_964023405.1. Taxonomy (NCBI): domain Eukaryota; kingdom Metazoa; phylum Chordata; class Mammalia; order Rodentia; family Muridae; genus Apodemus; species Apodemus agrarius. The sequence continues at coordinate 26,312,250 of OZ030018.1, read as the reverse complement.
TATGTTTATTCAAATAAGCATTTAGATGGTTCAAAAAAAAAAAACCACAGAGAGAATAGGAGTAAACTAAAATAGAATCGTAAGTATTGAGCAAATATTAATTCTATACTAACTAATAAATGCTTGAACAATATTCATATATACATTGTATACATGATATACTAATACTAACTAATAAATGCTTGAGAATATTCATATATATAATGTATACATCAATATATATTAATGAACAATTACAAAATGGGTAGCAATTCTATGGTTTTAAGTTTTTTTAATAAAAATTTACTAAATATTGTATTACTTTGGGGATATTTTATAGCATATACTATTTTCATAAGTAAAAATTGGGGGGTTATATGAAATTATCTAAGTCTTATAAGGGCTCTAGTGTGGAACTTTGCCTGACATTTGGGACCAGTGCCTGTGTTAGAAGAGGGAGTGTTCAGCTTTTATCCTCCTTTTTCTAGGCTGCTTTTGTGTTCTGGTCTTTTATCAAAAAATACTTTAAAAATTTTCCACAGGTATAATCTCTATCGGAAAGGAGACCACTTAGACAAACTTTTCTTTGCTAGTCAAGGCTTGAACTCAATAGTCACAATGGTATAATGCGTTAAATTTATGTTATTGCTTAATGATCATTTTCATAATGATTTAGACATTTTACTATTTATCATAATGTGCTATTTGGGAGTTATTATGTTAATTTTGGAATAGAAAAATTAAAACTTCAGCAACAGTTTGCTTGCCAGGAACTGAGAAGGAATAGTTACAGTAGCTAATGTGAAAAGAAGTGTCTATTGGAGTTGGCTTTAAGCCTTTGGATGTAGTGGTCCTTAAAACGCCATGCTCTTAGTGCTAAAGCTCATAACAAAAATTCTCATTTCTTTTTGCTTCGTGTTAATTTAAAACATCATCTTCATAGGCTAGGCTGTAGGATTTGGATATTCTTTGTCACTTGATATAATCACATTTTAGAGTTTTTAAATAAGTCTCTGGAGATGTTAGGTGTGTTAATATTCACATATATTTTAGCAACCTGATTCAAGTATTACACTGGTGTTTGGCTTCATTTCTTCCTTTAACCTTTACAAATACTGTATTCAATATTAGAATTCAGTATACACAGAATGATCACTTGAATTATTTATTATAGGCTTCATTTATAGTTGAGAATATTATCAAATACTCTTTATATACAAATATCATTTATTACATTGTTTTAATTATATCTAAAAATATAGATCATTTAAATACTTTACATATTTATCAATATTATTTTATAGAAATTTAACAACACATAGTAATTATTGAATTTTTCTCACTAAATAGCACTTTAAATTTTAAAAATTCTAATATAACTACATATTATATCATGTCTCATGTCTCCGAATGAAGAAATCATCAGTTCCAAAAATTACACCCCAAAATAACATTTTACAGTTCATGGTAATGTTACCATTAAGTTTAAAAGTACTAAACACATAAAGATCATCTTAGTGATAAATCATTCTTTCAGTTAGGCCTCCCATATCCACTCTGATGGAAGGTTTTTGACAAACCAGAATTTAGAGTGGAAATGACCTCTCGACTTTATTTATGAATCTGGCAGCACAACACAGCAGTAGATCACAGGATGACATACGATTACTGTTCCTGAAATAGGGATGGGATCACTCAGTGCAGTGAACCATGCTCAGCCCTGCAAGCCCGAGAGCTCCATGCTAGACTGAGTCTAGCCTACATCCTTGGGTGGTAAATGAGAAATAGGTCAGAACTACTTTTCCACAAAAGCCTTGGAGTTCCATATATGCTTTTTGCATGGAAAACAATGGAACAACTGTTTTATTTGACTTTGCTTTGTAAGTTATCGTTGTTTAAGCAAGACTTTCAAGGGTACATAAAAGCTCCCCACCCAAGTCCATGGTTCTTGCACATGGAATCTAAAAACATATGCAATTTTATTACGATATTATATTAATTCCACTTTGGTATGTGTTGTATGTGGACAAATGACTGTGGAATTTGGGTTTTAAAACCAAAATTTCTAAATGTATCCCATCTATATTAATAAATAAATTTCTACTAAGGTACTTTTTTGCCTTAATGGTGATTTTGTTTGTTTTGGTGTTCTGGACATCAATCTTAGAGACTTATTTAGCAAAGCTTCTGTCACCAAACCTTATTCTAATCTCTGTAAGAAATTTTTATTTAAAACAATTTCAATTAAAGGAAGATAGTCTTATCTCTATGTATTATAAGATATAAAATATAAATGAACTAACTCACTCAGGTTCAAGATTCTTGCAGTGAATGTATGCCTAACTGTACTTTTACCCTGGTGTGATTGTGTAGAGCTAGCTGTCTGTTTATCTTCCTCACATTGCCCTCCAGACATGTCGCTTTCATTTGAGGACTGGTGTAATACAAAACACATGATCGAGCCTTCTACCAGAGATCACTTAGCTCGAGAATAAAAAAATTATAAATATAATTTCAAATTGTTTCATAAAAGACTGCTGATGATAACTGAGACTGGTTTTTAATCTCTTCTCTTATTTGTTCAAAATAAGGAATAGGGAAACTCCACCAGAAACTTATCACTAACATGGCTGTTAAATGCCACAAAAATCAATTATTGGAAGGAAAGACACAGCATTCATTCACCAAAAGTCCCAGGAAGTAGCAGGAATCAAATGCTTAGACTTGCTCTTCCAGGAGATTTCTGTTTGCATCTTACCTTTGATAACTGAAGTGTGGCTCTTTTTTTTTTTTTCCAAGTCTGTGATATAATGATCTGCATCAGTTTAAGGTAGTTTATTCACCATGGCATTTTTACTTCGTTTAAAAAGCCATCCTTGTGTGATAGAAAGAGGAGTGAGTTACTGCAGAATACAATACGGAAATCCAAAGAACAATATAATGAACACACACAGGGATTGTCACAGCATGCAACCTCTCCCTGCCATAAGTTTATTCACAAATGTATGGGTCGGAAATATGAGATATCCCATAATAGTAATAGAAACATGGTACTGAAAAACACTCTCAGACTCTTTATGACTTTGTTGCTTTTGAACCCAGTAATTAATATCTTTAATTATGGTTTATCTGCTTTAGGCATTTGTATGAAAACCAGTTATATTATTTCCTCTTCCAAAGGAGATCCCATCATCCAACCTAGAGCCCTTCTCTTTGCCTAAGCTCTCTGGGTCTATAGATTATGGCTTTGGTTATCATTTCTTTAGTGGCGAATATCCCCCATTTAGTTGAACACATGTCATATTTATCTTTCTGTCTCTGGGTTACATCATTCAAAATGACTTTTTTTCTAGTTCAATCTGCCTGCATTTATCATACCATTTTTTAACACAGGAGTAATATTCCATTATGTAAATATAACACACATCAAATGCCTCTGCTCAAAGCCCAGGAAATCCCATAGAAGAGGAGATGTAAAGGTGGGGATAAGCTGAGAGAAATAGAAGGGGAGAGCTATATCAGAATATATTATATGAGAAAAGAATCTATTTTCAATAAAAGAAAAAATATAAAACAAAAAACAAAAGAAAATGAGTGAGTTATTTGAAAGCAGCATTAATATGTCTGCTTATATATTTTGTATTATAAAATGTCAATAAATATGAGATGTTGAATTACAAAGTTGCATTAAGATACAATGTCTGACAAGATGAAAATAAGCAATTTACAAAAATTATTAAAACAGCATGCTGTTGTTTTGATTTCAGAGTTATTTTTGCATCTCATTATAACTTAATTAAGTTGAATACACATTGAATATATTCATTCTTTCCTTCTGAGATGCTTTCATTTTCTGTCACAATGTTTTTATTCACAGGAGGTCTCTCCCTGAGAGTATTAACATAACACTACTGGCATTTGGGGTAGTACCTTCTAGTTAGCAGTAATACTGGGAAAATTTGAGTACCTTGTTAGAACTTTTATTCCCATTAACATTAAATTCTAACTGTGGACTTACAACCTGAGGGACAACTTTATTTGTTGTCAAAGTAAGTTGTCCATCTCTGCACAGGCCTAATGGACGGGAATGGAAAAGGAGGGGAAAGCTATACCACTGAGTTAAGCCATGCTGAAAGTCAACCACATGTCTGGGAGTAGAAATATAGAAAAATGGTAAGAAATTACAAGGTACCAAGAACAGCACACTTATGTTCTGACCAGAAAAACAAACACAAAATTGCTAAAAGAAAAGCTAGACTTTCAGAGTCTTGACTTCACCAAACCCATGGCAGCTTTGAATGTAGGGACTGTGGTACTGACCTGAGGATTTTGTAAAGGATTATTTAATTTAAAAATAATTCTATTGCCTATAGTTTTAGCATAGTGTGAATAAACACATATTCTTAAATTTAGTTTCTTGGACAGATTATGGACCAGCCAAACTAGATTAACCCTTATAGGAAGAGACCATTTTGACATTGGATAAGTAATATCTGTGCTTTTCCCTGGGAGAGACTATTTATTCTCATTCTAGGTTACTGGTAGTTCTTTGTGTAGGGTTGCTGACTTCTAAGAATGAATATATATACATATACATATACATATACATATACATATACATATACATATACATATGAAAAATGATGCCACGAATTTGTAAAACAGTAAGCTGAAGTATATGTGAGGGTCTAAAGGAGATAAAAGAGAAATATTGTAATCATATTATAATCTAATATAATGTACAGTAAATAAATTTTTTTCTTCCTGTTAACATTTTTATTTTCAAGATAACAGGAGTTGTATACAAATGGCAGTAGATCCTTGCCTCTTTATTTTTATCTAAATAAAAGATAACTCAGGATGAATTCTCAAGAGAAAAAAAGCTATATACGTAAGGGACTGTATCTTCCTTCATCTTCTACTTGGAACCAGTAGTTGTGTTGCTGTCACAGAATGAGGGAAGAGGCTGTGGTAAGTTGGAAGAGGTACAGACACTGCTCTTATCATTTTACCAGCAAACCACCGACCATGCAATGCATTAACAGCAGCAATAGCCGCTGCAATAGACGGGCACTTCACATACACATTGCCATGTCTCAACTAAGAGTATACTCTTTTCAATGTTATGACAATAGTTCAAATAGTCAACCAATCTATTGGTGTAACATCAGAATAGAAACAACCATAATCCAGTTGACAGTCTCCATGAGGCATACGTAAAGAAACCAGATTTATGTAACTTTTATATTTTCTGCGATGTTCTTCTCTACTTTACTCTGCTTTCTTCACTTCTGAGTTTGTGTAACTTTGCATATAATACATTATGTTAAAATAGAATTTTAGGGGAGAGATGATCAATGAATTTATTTCTAGTTATCTGACCGGTAGTAATTTATACAGCATAATTAATAACTGTATAGAAATGGAATAATGTGCCTTCAAGCTTTTCATAAACTCATATGATAAAACATGCAGATATTTCTCAAAAGATAAGGATTAATTTTTGATCTATGAAAGCTTTAGACAGAAACAGCAAAGTAAAATCTATTGTCACCTAGGGGTTAATACTTCTAATCATATAGAGCAAAGATTTGCTCAAGAGAACAAAGAATGTCTATTAGACGACAGAAACCTTCTCTTTTGTGTGATTTATTTATTTGTATATTTATTTTACACTCCAGATTTTATCCCCCACTCCCAGGTCCACCCTCTGACTGTTCCACATCTCGTACCTCCTCCCATTCCCCTGTCTCCATGAGGATGTCTTCACCCCCACACAACCAGATCGCTAAACTCTCTGGGGCCTCCAGTCTCTTGAGAATTAGGTACAATTCTCTGACTGAATCCAAACCTGTCAGTCCTCTGTTGTATATAGGATGGGGGTCTTATATCAGCTGGCGTATTCTGCCTGCTTGGAGGTCCAGCGTTTGAGAGATTTCCAGAATTCAGGTTAGTTGAGACTACTGGTCCTCCTACAGTGTCATCCTCCTCCTCAGCTTCTTCCAGCCTTTCCCTAATTCAACCACAGGGATCAGCTGCTTCTGTCCATTGTTTGGGTGCAAATATCAGCATCTGACTTTTTCAGCTGCTTGTTGGGTCTTTCAGAGGGCAGTCATGCTAGGTCCCTTTTTGTGAGCATTCCAAGGCCTCAGTAATAGTATCATGCCTTGGGACCTCCCCTTGAGCTGGATCCCACTTTGGGCCTGTCACTGGACCTTCTTTTTCTCAGGCTCCTCTCCGTTTCCATCCCTGCAATTCTTTCAGGTGGGAACAATTATGAGCCATAGTTTTGACTCTGGGATGGCAACTCCCTCACTCACAGATGCCCTGTCTTTCTGCTGGAGGCAGGGTCTATAAGTTCCCTCTCCCTACTGACTAGCATTTCATCTAAGGTCCATCCCTTCGAGTCTGAAAGTCTCTCACCTTGCAGGTCTCTGGTAAAGTCTGGAGGGTCCGCCCAACCTCCTACCTCCCATGATTGCCTGTCCCAATTCTTTCTGCTGATCCTTAGGGCTTCAGTCCTTTTCCCTCACCCAATACCAGATCAGGTTCCCACGTCCCCCCAACTCCCAGTCCACTTTCCCTCCCATTTGTGATTGCTTTCTTCTCCCTCCTATATGGTACTGAGGCATCCTTACTTGGGACTGGGATCCCAGAACCTTCACTTTTTATTTACCTTTTTAAGTTCTGTGGACTGTATCTTTGGTATTCTATACTGTTTTTTGTTTGTTGGTTGGTTTGTTTTGTTTTTTGCTAATATACACTTATTAGCACATAGCATGCATGTCCTTTTGGGTCTGAGTTACCTTACTCAGGATGATATTTTCTAGTTCCATCCATTTGTGCGGAAAAACTCTGGATGTCCTCGTTCTTAATAGCTGTGTAATATTCCATTGTGTAAATGAAGCACGTTTTCTGTATCCATTCTTCTGTTGCGAGACACCTGGGTTGTTTCCAGCTTCTGGCTATCATTAATAAGGCTATGAACATAATAGATCACATACCCCTGTAGCATGGTGGGGTACCTGTGGGGTATATTCCCAAGAGTGGCATTGTTGGGCCTTCAGATAGATCTATTTCCAATTTTCCGAAGAACCTCATGATTGATTTCCAGAGTGAATGTACCAGTTTGCAATCCCACTATTGCTTCCATCTATGCATCCTCACCATAGGCATGTTTGATTGACAGGCAAGGATGATTCTTCTAAACCAAACTGTTTGTGTTATGGAGCCCACAGCACGGTTATCTTGATTACATATCTATAGTTACACCTGTGGATACACATCCTGTGATCGGTGAATATATTACTAATGGCTGTCTGTTCAATTTTCATTGTCTATAACTTCATTACTCTTCTTTATTACTCATCTTTCATACTAGAAGCACAGAACCCTGCCACAATTTCCATTTAACTTCACCTTATCCTCTAAACATCACAATTAATCTTCAGAAACTATCAATCTCCTGTTGTAAAAGACTTAGTGTCTTTCCAGAGCCCTAGGGATATAATTTACAATCTACAGTAGAACATCCAATATATCTTATGAGCTGGCCCTCGTTAAGATCTTCCCTTATCAAAAAAATGAAATAAAAACAGAACAAAGTACAAGAAACACACATATATACACATAAGCGGATGCACATACACACACACACACACACAAAAAAAAAAAAACAAACCCATAAAAGCACAAAATTGGAAACCATAATATACAAGCAAAACTCCATGAAGATGAAAAATACCCAAACAAATTAATATTAGATGAAAAATTCATATAACACTATTGAGCCTATTTTGTGTTTGCTATTAATTTGGGACATGGGGCTTACCCTTATCTATGATTTATAGATCCAGTTAGACTTCTTTGGAGAAAACTATTTTTCTTTGCAATAGTTGTCACTTGGAAATAATTCCTTGGTTAAGGATGGGAGGACATTTCCATTTCCCTCCATCAACACTGGGACCCTTGCTGACATTATTTTATGCAGGCCCTGTGTGTGCTGCCATGGTCCCTGTGAGCTCATATGTATATCATTATTCTTGTAGTATCTCAAAGTCTCTGTTTCCTTGTTACTGGAACCCACTGGCTCTTATTAGCTTTCTTCTTCTTCAGTATAGATCCATGAGCTCTGAAGGGAAGGAATTGATGAAGGCATACCATTTACTACTGAGTGATCTGAAGTCTCTCGCTCTCTGCATGTTCTCCATTTGTGGGTCTTCATATTAGTCTCCACCTACTCCAAGAGAAAGAGTCTTTATGAGGGCAGAGTGAAACACTGATGTTCGATGTGTATAGCAGAATCGTGTTGTGATTTTGAGAATTACCATCAGTTTGTGGAGAGCAGCCAATAGCCTGAGATATTTGGGATTTTTTTATGTGGCCCCTTTGGTCTTTGGCCTACCTGGATGTAATGCATTCCTGCTCCCCCACCACCACCACCAGGGAAGTGCCATTTGATGTTGAAAGATATCTAGGTTAAGCATTGTCTCCCCTGATACTTGGTTATGTTTTTTTTTACATGTTCATATTTTAAGAAACTTTTCTTCAATGGTCTTTAGTGTTGTTAGTTTTCTTCTGTGTATTCTCTTACTTTTATACCTCCTCCTCCCCTCCTCCTGTTTAATCCTGTCCTAGTCTCCCCATTCTCTCTATATAACTACATACTTGGTATGCCTTTCCTTGGGTGGTTATCTCCTCACTTCATACCTAGCCTATGTGATTGTATATACTGTAAAATGCCTTAAAAAGCTTAAAAGCTGACACCACAAATTAGAAAATATATATCATGTTTGGCCTTTTCTGGATCCGAGTTATGTCATTCAGACAATTTTTTTCCCTAGCTCTATCCATATGGTTGTGGATTTCATATTTTAACTTTTTAGCAGAAGAATAATATACCATTGTGCAAATGTACCACATTCCCTTCATCCATTCATCTGTTGATGTCCATTTGTAATTTTGGCCATTATGAATAGAGCATCACAGAACATGGTACATGAGCGAGTGACTCTATGGTACGAAGCATCCTTTGTGTATAAGCCCGATAGTAATAGAGCCAGCTCTTGTGTTAGCTATATTTCCTCCTTCAAAATGAACCACCACACAGATTTCCACAAGGGCTGAACTAGTTTTCATTCCCACTGTTTCCTCACCAGTATGAGCTGCCATTTGTTTTATTGTTCTTGATCATACTAACTAGTGTAAAATAAAATATCAAAGTAGCTTACACTTGAAGTTTTCTCATAAATAAAAATGTTGAACATTTCTTTAAAAGCATTTGTATTTTATTATTGGAGACCTTTTCAGTTACTTATGTATTTGTTTTTTTAATGTCTCAATTTTTTAAAATTTATTATACATTTAAGATATTAAACTCTATTGGATGCATACTTAAGAAAGATCTTTTATCTTCCCTGGAGTCTGCTATATTGTCTGAATTACACTGTGATTTTTCACACAGAAGCTTTTCAGTCTCTCGAGGTCCTATCTATTAATCTTTGGTCTTAGTACATCTTATCCAAAAGTCTTTTCCTATGCCAATAAGTTCAAGACTTTTTGTTCTGTAAGATTCAGGGTATCTGGCCTTATGTCTTTGTGATTTTGGAGTTGAATTTGGTCCAGGATGATAAATATTGATCTACCTGCATTCTTCCTGGCCATTTAGTTTGACCAGAATCAATCTTTGAAGATGCTGTCTTTTTTCATGTCTTTTCTTATTAAGGAGAGAAAAAATGTAGATTTTATCATTTTAAAAATACCCCCAAAAGAAAATGGTCAATTATGAATACTGGTCATGTTTGACACTCTTTAAAAGGAAAATGTTGAACAAGATGACTTACTACTCTGTTTCAAGCATTCTATATATCATATATATATATAATTATTTCTACAATCATACTTGATTTTTTTCAATTTTAAAATAGAAAATAATATGCCTCTATAGTGAATTTTATGACTGTAACTTACATAACATATGGTATTTAAAAACCTTTCTTAGAACTTAAAATGCACAGATGTGGAGTCCTATGCTGAAACACTGACAATTCCAGAGGGCAGGGTCCTCCGAATGCAATGTTCTGAGTGAAAATAGAATATATTCACTCCCTTGAGTGAATCCTGCAAAGGAGTGGTTTAATGCCAAGAGAATTTTATAATAGAGATCACATTTTGTGTTCTGCTTTGGCACTCGTGGTAAACATCACTAGCACACATTTGCCTACTTCACCAGATAAATACCCCGATAAGATAATAATACACTGATAACATAGGTTATAAGCAGTTCCCTGAATATTTGCTTTAATATGACCATTCTGTCACTCGAGCTAGCATAATGGACTGAGTGTTTTTTAAGAAAGGTTTGATTTTATTATTGTGTAGGCTTTACTCCTCAGGCAAAGATTGAAAATATGGATGAAAATATTTGAGCTTTTCCAGGGTCTTAAAGATGAGGATCTTCTTACCCATAGAAACAACCTTCTCACAATAACTAGAAAAAGCTTCAAGAGAAAATTGAAATTGCATTTTGTAGTGACCAATGTCACTAAGAAACCAGATTCCCTGGCTCTAATACTGTCTTGACAGATAATTGAACTCACTGACGTGTTTGCGTCTACCGGCCTTTCATACGAATCAGCAAAACCCTGCTCATTTCTTGTTTCAGAGTATTTCTGAATCTGCTCCCCATAACAAAAAGGATTTTATAATTCATGTAAAAAACTAATAGAAACAGATTAGATTATTCAGTTCTATTATTCATTTTCCAGCCTGGTTGGGGATGTCAATGTATAAGCTGTGTTTAAATGGCATTGGTAAGCCATGAACAGAACTTTGACCAATGTCATCAACAGCGTGAGTGGGTCCTTAGGGCTGATGTTTGCATTTATGCTTTGAAGTATTTAAAGCAATATGGATGATAACATGGATCGATGACTAACAAGTTACCTTTCAAGCCTCTTAGGAAACTGACCACAAATCTTGAGGATTCTCAATGATATTGTTTTATTAATTGTGCTTTTCCCCTTTCCAAGCCAGAGCTTAGGGGGAAAAAAATGCCTCATTTCAACTTTTGAATAAATACATCTCCTACATTGCATGTCCATTGCTCATTAAAGAACATTTCGAGTGAACCCGTGATTAGAGGTTGATGCAGTCTTAACAGGTTAAGCATTTGGTCAAGTCCAAAACTGTTGCAGTCCGCACCTCCTGACGCCAAATGCAACGCTCTATCCTCTGAGTCAAACAGCCTATTTAAATTGTCTTTTTCTCCGCTCTTTGGCCTGTGAATAATTTGATTCTTCTTGCCCTATCATTACATGTTTCTGCAATCTTGGTCAATATATCTGCTCAGATTTATCTTTTACTACACATACACGATTAGCCATAGATGAACCATGTCTTTCTGCTTCTGTGATTTTTGCCAATTTCACTAACACCACTGAGGATCCCCTCTGTGAATCTCCATTATCTTAGTCATAAAGTATAATTATGTTTTAATCTGTGGCTTAAATGTTCACTTTCTTTTTAACCCTTCTTTTCATGTGAGAGTCAGGTAGAAATGACTCTTTCTCAAGATTTCCAAACTATTCTATGTGCACATTGCATGCAGCCATAATATTATGTTATTTAGAATGATATGTAATTCTGACAGTTTCAAAATATCACATAAAATTTATTTCTTAATCTTAAATCTATTATTATCTTGCTGGTTTTTTGAAATGGCAAAGAGACACGTATTTTGGGGAAAGAATTTTTTTGGAAATGAATCTATACAATAAATCATAGTGCGCTGATTCATCATATAGATTTTTTATTTTCAAAAACTATTGAGATGAAGGTAAAAATGAGTAAGATTTGTTGGTAAAAATTATAATATTGTGGACATGTGATTCAAAAAATACTGAATTTACTAAATTTATTGATTTTTTTCCTCAATTCACTATCAGCTTCAAGTACCTTCTCATAAAAAAATGAGAAGTCAATTTATGGAGTTTGACGAGTTGTGTATTTCAGTTATATGGTATGTGTCTTAATTTATATAAGACAAGCAGATGCATAGGTTTGCCTCTGGACCACTTAGACAGAAGAAAACTTATCAGTAAATATAAGTCTAGTCTACACATCAAACATCCAACCTGCCTTGATTAGAGAATCTTCCGTAATTAGTATTATTATGTGTGAAAGTAGCTGGACCCACTCATAATATTAGGAAATCATGATTATTTTTTTCTAACACACACACTCACACACACACATACACACATGCAAAAACAATCAAAACTCTCTTTTTAAATCTTATGTTATTGAATTTTGCTACATGATTCAATAGTTTCTTACTAAATACCCTTGCAGAAAGTTTCCAGAGAAAGAATTTAAGTGTTCCTAATTGGTAGTTGTATATACTGTTCCTGACAATTGTGATAACTAAGGAAACAAATTTTTCTGTCACTTTTTATTTTAGAAGATTAGAATTACTGCTGGATGAGCATTTTATATATTTGATAGCCATAATGTTATATTATACCTCAGTGCCTTTTTTTTTTAGAGAGAGAAATCATATAAAGGGAAATGATTGTATCCCATGAATTTACAAGGTGTGATCATATCAGAATAAAGCCAGAACTATGATAAATCTGATCAATGAATAGAACATATACTTTGAGAGAATGTAGGAGAGACGTATTGTTAAGATTTGTGAAGAAGGAAGCATTGACCCTTGTAGACACAACAAGTAAAGTCACAGGTTGTCCACATCTTAAACCCACTATGACAACATATAAGAGGACGTATCAAATCTCACTGTGGCTACATTAGATGATGCCCTGGAATTCATGCAAATGGGAAATTCACTCAACACAGCTTTTGACAACTCTCCAGTTCAACTGTGAAATTAGAGTAGCTTGTACCTAAAGTGAAATTTCACACACATCAAAGCAGCAGACATTCTCAGTGGTGGTGGCAATTGGAAAGAGAATATATAATACATTATTTCTGTGTGTTGATATGAGTCATAATGATAACATAATGTTAACAGGAAACAACTGCTTAATGTGTGACTCTTATACTTAATCAAGGATGCTCTATTAACTAAGTACTGGTTTGTATTAACAAATGCTTAAACTGTGAGCAATTTCACAGTGAAAATTGACAAAGTTTACTGAGGATTATTACTCTATCTACTTAGGGTTCAAGAGATATAAGAAGAAAATGAAATCTAACAATAATAACAAAAAATAGCCTCTTTCTCTGATTCCTTCTAAAAACTGCCAATTATTAAGCAATGGCCAACATGTGATAGGTTGGCTTGAACCTCTACATTGAAAAATAAATTTCATTGGTTCAGAAAACTTCATTTTTAGAGAGGTATGAAAATTTCTACATGGTTATCTATTAGAAAATGCATGCATGTTTTTCTATCCATTAAATTTGTGAATTTACCATCTTTTTTGGCATAATGGGCTTTATTTTTAAAATTTTTAGTTTTGACTTGCCCTCTTCCATTAATATTTTATGTTTTCATAATTTTAGAGAACATATCATTGCTTGTTTTCTATAATAATGTCTTAGAAAACACAATAATGATTATGTGTATATATGGCTTTTTCATTTTATTTGAAAAAAACTAGGACAATGACTAAAAATATGAATACTTAAATTCATGATCCAAGTTTCTATACTGCATTTCTTTTTTTTAAGAAATAAATAAATTTATTTTCTTTTTTTTTTGAAGCCAAGACACATTTTTAATAGAAAAAGAACTAGATAAAGGAGTTTTGAAATTATCTCCACATATATTCATTGTATGATCACAACAAATCACTTAATCATTCTGAGTGCTGCTTCCCATGTTTCTGTTATTTCTTTTTTCTTTTTTCTTTTCTTTTTTATTTTTTTTATTTGTGAATTTGCCATTTATCGAAAGAAAGGTTGCTTCTCTAAAATCCTGCATCATGATAGCCCTCTTGTACCTACTTTCTACTCAAATAGATTAAGTGCAAGGGAGCCATGAGGTTATAAAAGTAGTGGCTATATCCTATGCTATATAGTAGAAAAATATGCTTTATTTTATATAAATGATGCATTGAATCTCACATGAAAAACTGAACAAATTTGATTCTCATAAACATAGGTAGATATTTAAAGTTTATACTCAGAGTGAATAGTTAACTACAGGATTTCTCATAACCCAAGTGTATATAACAGCACAGGTCATGTGGTAAATGGTGACTATGAAGTGTGATTACTGTTCCATGGAATATGTCTTAGGTGATAACATCAGAGCTTTCTACTGATTCAGACAGACTTTTGAGTAAGGCTGTGGTTTGAAGTTGAAACAAGAGAAACTTTTTCTCAATTCCCAATGTTTGTTTTTCTGTAGTTAAAAAAAAAAATCCTCAAGCTCATTATTTTGTTTCTTTTTAGTTCTACACAATCACAGGAGATACATGATTAAGAGCTTCTCCAGTGCCTTGCATTTTTATAAGTATATAGTTAAATATTTTAAGAAAATAAAATATGATATGATACTGAAAAACCATCTCACTGAAGTTGGACAAGCCCAGCAAACAAAGAGTCAAAGAGAAGTGGGCGGTAGTGGGGATGAAAAAGAGTCACCCTCATCCCTTCCCTCCTCTTTTGTCATCTATCACAGATGGGAGAGCTGGACTTGGGGGTCATGGGAGTGGGAGAATTGTCCATGTCCCACACTGGCTACAACACTCAGGACAGTGGGTCCTGCACCTTGCCTGGACAGCAGGGTAGATCTGGTCCTGGTAGCAGGTTGCTGATGACCCAACAGTGCTGGTATGAGATCCTTGCACTCAAACGCTCAGGAGTCCCACAGAAACACTAAACTAGAAGTGGCAACACATATGCAGAGGACCTGGGGCATATGCTTGCAGGCACTGTGCTGCTGCTCCAGTCTCCATGAGTCCATGAGAACTCTGCTCAGTTGATTCAGGGGCTCTTGTTCTGCTGGTGTTCTTTATCTCCTCTTGTTCTCATACATTTTCCGCTTCCTCTTCTGTGAAGCTCCCTGAACTCAGAGAGAAGGGATTTGATGGAGACGCCTCATTTATAGCTAAATGTTACAAGTTGTCTGTGTCTCTGGGCGATGTGTAACTGTGGGTGTCTGTAGTTTTCTGCTCTAAGAGGAAGCTTGTCAGGTGATGGCTGAATACAGCACTGATCTATGAGTATAGGATATCAACGGGACTCATTTCATCATTCTTCTTAAGACCTGTCATATTTAGCTTCACTCTACAGCCTTGGGCTATCTAAACTCTGACTCTTGGTCACCCAAGCAGTGCTGAGATTGGTTCCATCTATGGAGTAGGCCTTACATTAAATCGAACATTGTTTAATTACTCCCAACAATGACTTACATTCTACATCTCAAGGGAATGGATATGTGAAACAATTCTAAATCCTTTCCCTACTGTGTTCTTAGTTTACTGATCGGTAATGCATGTGCTTTGTCAGGCCTCATTTGGATGAAGGAAGATAGTCCATAGGTCATCCCTTGAAATGTTCTCCTCCTTCTTAACACTCATAAACTTGAATATGTATTTCATTAGATAAGTGATGCGCTGAAGTACCACAACAGGGTGGCCACAGTTGCGTGGACTTTCTGTGCATCCGGCATCTGAATTGTATGTGAGCAGTGAATAAATCTAGACTAGCTAGCAGCTCTTCTGTACCTAGTTTAACATTATGTCCCTTTTTCCTCGCTCCACAAAAATTTTTATGAGTTTCACTGAAGGAAAAGTTGTTTGCAGTTTCTTCCGCTTGAATATGGATTAGAGTACTCAAAAATCATAGCCACCCCATTTCTATTTTATAAAACTTGTGGCAGTTTGATGTGAGGACTGTTTTCATTCTTTAACTGTGACGCTGCTAATATATTTTATTATGTCTGTCACTCTACACTGGTGCTGCTATTCTGAAATAGAATTGATGAAGAAATTTATGTTACACAGAAATGCATTGTCTCATTGTTCAGGAGGGTAAGGAGTCTAAGACCATGGGAAAGCATTGGGGCAGGACCCCGTGGTGGCTGCATCATCTCCCAATGAGGTGGAAAAGGAAAGGCAAGATGGGGTGGAACCAACATTTTATAGGAAGGAACCAATACTTTTATAGGGAATATTCTCACAACTTTGGCAACAATTTATTCATGAAAGCAGAGGCCTCAGAGTCTAAATCCTGTCATAACCTTGCTGCATTATGTATTACATTTGTAATCTAGTGGAAATCCTCAAACATATCAGATTCTTTTACATTTTCCACACCATCTATCAATGTCATTTCGTAGTGGGAAGTTATATCTGTACAACATATACCTTTAGAAATATTGTCTTCGTGTCATGTTAACCTGTATTCCAAGAGTCATTGTTTGAAAGTGGCTAGACTATCCAGTGGCTTGGACTTCTCAATGGACTTCAATTGAACAATGAGACGATCCATTTCTGATCACCAGAAATTATTCCATCTTTCTATTCCTGGTATAGCAGCCCAATAGAATAAACCAAGAGGTATTTAAGAGTATGTATTTACTCTACAATTAAGGAGTGAAAACTATGCTGATATCAACTGGTTACAAATTTTTTATAATAAAAAAGATGTGGCTATGATTTTGGATTCTCTATAAGTATTCAAACGTCTGTATTTTACTGGAAAATGCACCTCTCTAGTATTTAACATTTACAATAAACTATTCACATTTCCCACGCATGTATAAAAGTGCAAGCAAGAAGCATAGAAGGCACTTTTCCCCTAAAACTAATCTCTTCATGCTACTCAGGTTCAGTCCTAGATAGTAAAGGACAAGCAGTTTCAAAGTTAAACTATGAAGAATGTGTGACCTTCTCCCTCCAGTGCTTCTCAGTGTCTTCAAACACAGAAAAGTGATGGCTAGTGTTCTGTGACTGGCAACCCTTTGTTAAGAGCATGAACTGGTCAGTGACATTAGGAAAACATTAGAACAGTCCAGGGTGTAAAGTGCTTGCAATGCAAGCAAGAAAGTTAGAGTTCAAATCCCGGTACTCACACAAATGCCAAACAGGCTTGGTATCTTAACTATCATGCCACAAAGAGCATATACAACATGCACATTCGTGCACACACTTGTGCATACACAATAACACACACAACACACAAAGAGGGACATAAAATAAATGACACAGTATAAGGGACATTGCTGTTTTCTGTGAAGCTGTGTCCCACAGCTCTCCATATGGTTGATGTGTATCCTAAGTCATCCCATAGCAAAATATGAACTTGTTTATATGGGTCTAGGTTTTTGGCCTTATATATGTATGAATGTTTCCATATTAACATACATTTATACTAAATATATATGCATACACACACAAATGCACATGCGTTCACACAGAGAAACCCATGCACTAGAGCACACATGCATATGCACACATGTATCTGTGTGGTCTATATGTGTATGTGCATAAAGGTCTTTTGCATTAAGATATTCTGTGTCCCTACTCTTTTAAATATATGAAACATTTCTTTTCAAATCTTAAGTAAAAATGCTATCCAATGAATTCACAGCAGGTTTAATATAAATAAAATAGTCAACTAAAATTACTTCAATGAAGTCAGGATTTTTGTTCTCACTGATATTGCTAAATCAATTAAAAGTCTCGTCCATGACTTATTTTATTTGAAGAAAAAATATCAGTATTAGTCCGGAGTTCAAAAACACATCTGATCATCAGCTGCTAATAACAATAAACTCTCTACAAAGGAAATGTTGGATGAGAGAGCCTCAAAGTCTTCATCACACATTGTCTCAGCGCATTGACCACAGGTCCTTCGGTAGTTCAGTGACAGAGGCCATGGTTTCAAAGCCGGAAATGTTTCTAGAATTCCAGAAATTAGCATCCTATCCACCAATCTTACAGAAGAGCAGCAAATAGCAGCAGGAGAGTAACCATGCTGGATTGGAGCTTGAAAGAGCCATGCTAATATTCTTCAAAAGAACCCTGATCCATCCTCTACAAAAGCTCTGATAGGTTAATAGGAACAACAGGAAGTAAAACTCCTGATTAACATTTGAAGGAATCTAATTTGCATAAGGACTGAGGCCTTCCTGACTCCATTTAAAAGAAGTGAGAAACCATTAAAGCAAAGGCTCAGAGTGCAAAGGGACCTCAGGAAGACCACACCTCAAGCCTGGGTGCTTTTGTACTCTTCCCAGAGAGCATGATTTCATTTCCACTCTTGGGAATGCTATTTCAGTTCTTAAGACAGTCTGTTTCTAACCGGAGCCTACTTGACTGACTTTCTATCTCCTCTGTAGAGCTACCAGGATTTCCCTATGTTTTCCCTCCTGGATGCTATTAAAATTCTCCTTAATGTTAACAAAAATTCTTGATTCCCATACTGTATCAAGGAGGAGCTGAAGGGGTTTGCAGCCCCGTGGGAAGAATGACGATGTCGGCCAACCAACACCCCCCACCCAGGGCTCCCAGGGACTAAGCCATCAACCAAGGGGTACACGTGGTTCCAGCCACAAGTGTGGCAGAAGAATGCCTTGTCAGGTATCTGTGGAAAGAGAGGCCCTTGCTCCTATGAAGGCTCGATAGATGCCCCAGTGTGGGGAAATCGAATGGGGAAGGTGGGAATGGGTTGGGTGGAGGGGCACCTTCTTAGAGGCAGGGGGTGAGAGGATGGGTTGGGGATTTTCTGGGCGGGGAGGAAACCTGGAAAGGGTATAACATTTGAAATGTAAATGAAGAATATATTCAATATAATAATAATAATAATAATAATAATAATAATAATTCTCCTTAAGTTTAACAAAAATTCTTGATATACTGTTTGGCCTTATAAACTGGGAATGACCAATGAGTAAAATTTAAACCATGTATTTAATAGTCTGATTTATACTCGGTGAATATGTCCATAGCTGTAATGCTGCAGTGTCACAGCACTGGTCAGTGCTTTATGTGTCGAATCAGAAACTCTGGATGTGAGGAATCTCATATGTCCTTGACTTCAGTGGCATTCCCCTATTTTAGACCTACGAAAAGGTCCTTCCTCCACAGAATGTATCGCCTTATTTCTTTTAGGTTGTAATCCTCATTACGTAAGTGTATTCTTAAATGGTTTTATAATTTGGAAAGAAAATTATAACAATCGATCTGTATATACAAAATGTAGTTTAAGATCAAAATAAGTACATCAGCAAGATAGATAAGGCTCGGCCGTGGCTGTCTATGGCAATCTCTGCATATTTAATACCCATTTAAGCGTATTTAATAAGCTAATCTCCCGCTCTGCTCTCCATGTTCACATACACAGCAAGCTGCAAGCCCAGCTCGTGCTCCACCTTCAGAGACAATTTCTCCTTCTTCTACAGCTACCTTAATGGCTCTTATAATTGACAGCTTGCGTTAAGTCCAAACTTGACAGCATTTTTCTTTTCTAAAATATTGCGATCAATCTTGTGTCTTCCTTTCCCTGTGATAAAATTTTTTCTTAGATTACAATCAGCTAAGAATATAATATAATCAAGAATCAGTACTTGGCTATGCTAATTGCCCTTGATAAGTAGACTTTCTAAATACTGAGCACTCTAAAATATGTTAACGCTTACGACTCACATACAGTTATTAATTTTAACAATAACTGAAAGGAACGGTATTATACTCCATTTTCCTTTCATTCTGAAGAAATCTCTTGTTATTTCCCTGATTACAATCGTAAATGGTTCTATTGTATACTTAGCTATTAACTCTTGTAGGCTACCCTTGATAGTTTCTAAAAACTTCTTCACAGACACTGACTTTAAGGAATTTAAATTATTTTGTAAAAGTAGAAAGAGATAAAAGAAGATATCCATGTTAGTATATGAGGCAGCTATATACATGCATAGAAAATCCCTGCTGCCTTAAGCCTTGTAATCTTAAACTATACATTGTTTTCTACCCTGCACTAAGGAAATTGGTAGACACTATTAAAATAATAACCACTTATTGAATCATTGGAAGTGTTTGGCTTTATGTTCTTTATAATAATCTCCCAAGATGAAGCTTCTATTTCATAGCTGGAGATAAAGTGCCCCTAAACCACAGAGCAACAAGTGACGTGGTGACTACTGCCAGCTGAAAGAGACCTTCTATTGTTCCAAGGTTTGTGCCATTATCTGTCAAATTGATGGGCCACACCTTTAATCCCAGCATTTAGATGGTAGTGGCAGGTGAGTTCCAGGCCAGCCTGGTTTAAAAAGCAAGTTCCAAGACAGCCAGGAATATACACAAAGGAACCCTTCTTAGGGAATATAAATCATAGACACACACACACACACACACACACACACACACACACACACACTTTCACCTTTTACTCTTGGCAAGTACTAAAGTTCATTCAATATCTATCCCTGCACTGTCAACAGCTGTATAAGTTTATTGAAAAGGGGAACTCCTTGTTATTAAAAAGCACCTTGGATAATTCACTCATTTCAAATTTATCTGAAGATGATTTAAAAGATGTAAAATTTAAAAAAATTACTTCTTCATTTAAAAAAATATAACCTACAAATTTAATGTCTTGATTATTACTATACTATACAAATTCAGAGACTAAACCCAGTGGCTAAAAACAAGAAAAATAAGTAAGTTAATATCCAAATTCAGACCACAGCATAAATTATTAAATATTCTTTCCAGTGGGAATGTTTGTGTGTATATATGTATACAAATATACATACGTATACCCACAAATATATATCACTATATTTATATATATTTGGACAGATATTTTAAGGCTTAAAATATGTTTTTATTGGCTTATATATGTTTTCTTTTTAATATAGACTTTTCAGTTACTGAAACTGCTCTCATTTTCAGGTTGAGTTGGTCAGACCTATATAAAATTTTCTCGACTGCTGCACATATTCCGTTAAAAGCCCCTAGAAATAGTTTGTACCTCAAACTGTCACATTTTATAGTGTGAAATTACCACACTTTCTAGAATCCTTTCTCGTTTTAGTGCATCCATGTTTGCTTACCTCTCATTCCATCAAGCTTAAAGGGAAAGATAAAAAAAAATGCACAGAAGGGCCAGGTGATGAGAATGTAAAATACAAGCGTGCATTTGCATACACATGGCTGCTGTGAACCCCAGAGTCCATTTTCACAGATGCATTTCGGTAATCTCCCGGGAGATTGGAAGGAAATAGACTAAGACTAGATGAGTTCTCCTTGTGAATTGAAGGTTATTTAGAATGAAGGATTCCACAAGTCAGATGTGAACCCAGCTAACAAAACGGGCTCGTTTCTCTGGGTAGGGAATAAATATATGAGTATGCCTTTGTATGGATTAAGTTCTGATTTATTATTCTGAACTATTCACCCAGCATTAATCATAAATCAATCCAGTGACAACATAAAAATACGGGAAATGTTTATCTGCAGCCTGGATAAACCACTTACCTGGTTAAACCAATGGTTCTCTGTGCTTCATTTCCACTTGTTTCTCTGGTGATGCATTATATTTTAGTAATTTTACATTCCCATGTAATCAAAACTTTGGGGTCCCATACAATTTGATGTTGCTGTGTCCGAAAACACAAATCAACTTGAAAGAGTATATCTTCATAAATGCTATAGATTATATAGAACAGAGAAATGTCTGTTTTGAAGACTAAACTTGAAGCTTAGGAAAAGTAAAACTAGGGAATTTTACTTTTCATAAATACTAAAATGTTTTCTATAAATGTTTCTATTGTTACATATTTCCCATAGTACTCTCAGCATGACCTCTGGTATACAGCTATGTGAGAAGATAGCAGCTAATGAAAAGCTCACTTGACCTTCATGTTTGCAAACAAAGCCTTTCCCTGTGAATGCAGATATGTTACATTGTTTACTATGTGATTTATTTATGTAATTATCATCTAAAACATGTTGAATTACAATATCATATCAAAGTGGTTACATAGTGTGAAATTATATTCTGTTTAAAGATCACTTTTTAAACTAGAGTATACTGAGTATTAAAGGACAAAATAGGCCATGACTAGGAATATGGAAACAGCTAAAACTGAATCTCTTCACCCTCCCAACTAATAAAATCAAGCAGTGTGTTAGAAGGCCAGCCGTGGAACTTGACCAGTAGTAAAAGCTCTTGCAACAGCTACCTATCCAAGTCATTCAGGATTTATAATATCCAAGTCCAGTGTGATTAATATCAGCTGTCTCATTCACTTTTTCAGTACTGAATGTAAAACTTCAAACTGGCTAGACAAATGTTTTCAGTTTGAAAACATTCTTACTAATAATGTGATTAAACTTCAGAAAGTTCATTCTACTACAAACAATATTAAAGGTCTATTAAAGGTATAAGTGTTCTTTAAGTTTACTATTTATGCTAATAAGCTAAAATGTTAAAATAAAATAATGAGGTTTTTGCTAATACATTTCTAATGATTAGATGTATTTAAAGATTACCATTTTGCTTTTCCTCATTGCAATTTTATAACAAGTATAGGTAAGTTAAGGAGATATGAAAGTTTATTTTCCTTAATGGAGAAGAAATTCTTAAAGTTTTGGAATAAGTTAAATTAAAATTATGTAAATTGTTGAGCAGATATAATAGCATAGATTCAAACACTGAAGCAGAAAATTAAAATCTCTGATTTTAGACACTTTAATAATAAGTCTCATTAATTGCAACTGACAGTTTCTTATATGTTAAAGACCATTGTATGTTAGGTTTGGCCCAATGGCTGTAGAAAAATGTTATTCCTCACCAGTGGGTGATCTAATTTAACTGAAGAACAACCCTATAAAACCAGAGTTGATGACTTAGCTGATTAATGTGCTCAGAAGTGCAACTAGCGTAAAATGTAATTTAGAAATCCAACCAGTAAAAGTCATCACTCTCATGGTTAAATTAATTTGAATTATATATTTCATATATTTCATATTAAAAATTAAATTGATATCCAATGTCACAGCTATCTTATACATGTTAATAGGCATTCTACTGAGAGAATGTTCTACTAAAATGTTTCAGGTAAACAGTATTGACACAGTTCAGAAAAGCATTTTGATGCATTTGTCAAGTCCCCATTTGACTAGACAAATAATTTGTAGGAGGATGACTATTTGATATGTATGTTTATAGCTACAACTATTTTTCTCTATTAATGGAAAGATATATTTTTACTTAAATGGTGAATCAATAAGCATCTCTCTTTATTCCTTTCACACAAAATAAAACACCATTGAGTTTCCACATGTCTCTGTGATTAAGACACTAGAGGGGGTAGAGGGGACTATGTTAAAACTCTGTTGGAGCATTGATTATTTTGGGTGTTACAGTTAAAGTCAAGCAGCAGATATAAAGCCATGCCATTTGCTTTATCTGACCTGTCCCCTTCTTAAACTATCATGACTTCAATATTATTAACCATCAGATGGCAGAAAGTAGACTCATGACTGTAGATTGGCATGAATTATATATGTAGTATGAGATATTAGGTTTATACAATCTCCAAAGATTAGCTTTTATTTAAAGTCAAAACCTGAATGTAGTTACCCAAGTATTTAATAATAAGTATGAAGTTAATCATTTGGAAATTCTAGTTCAGTCAAATAATGACTAAATATGAATATTATTTACCATAAATTTGCTCACAGAAAGCTTTATTCCATTCAACGAGACTAAAAGAATAAAAGCAGAACATTCTATTTGTATTATTTGATGAAATATTATAAATAACATATATTAAGATTTGAATGTTTTGAAATATGAGCGAGTTTTCTGTAGTATATAAATCATTTACACGATAAATCATTTTTCCTGGACTTAAGTACTCTTTACCACGTCAGACTAGACTTATGTGTGAAGAAACATACACTAAAAGATGAAGGGTAACTGCAGTTTGCTGTGGGAAAAATTAAAGAGCAATATGGCTTATAGGTTACCTTAGTGAAGATGGAAAATCTACCCAATGGAAATGGAAATAAAAAAAGAGACAATGATAGATATTTCAGGAAAAGAGATTAGAATAAGGAAGGCTAAAATGTGGTATATTGTTTCATAAAAAGAGTAGACTGTTGGGGAACAGTTGGGGGGGAGAGGAACTATGGGAACTATGGTGGGTGGGAACTGGGAAAGGGGAAAGCCTTTGGAATGTAAACATAGAATATAGAAAATAAAAAAAAATTAAAAAAATACTGCATAATATTCAGAATTCCAGGTTGTCCCTGAGCTTTTTGGAAATAATAAAAGCCATATGTTCTAGTATTTTCTACAAAAAAAAAAAAGAGTAGACTGTTACTCATATAACAGAGTTTTGAGAACAATGATAGTTTGAATTATTGGTTGTAGGATGCATATAAATTCAATATTTCTTCTTCTTTAATACATAAAACATTTGTTAATATGTCCTCAGAGGCACATATATTTTTGCTCATGCTGTGAAGATTTAAGTTGACCATGATGTTGCACAACAATTACAGTGAAAGATATTAATAGTAGACGTACAGAGATTTAAACACATGCTGTATACGTAGATCAAATAATGCCTTCAAATGATACAGAAATTCCTTCTAGAATCAAGTATGAACACCCAGTGCTATAAATAAAATACTTGACACCAAACGCCCCTCTATACCTCCTGAAAGATCATCTACATTTACCATGAGGTCAGGATGTGTAAGGTCTTGTTAGAACGTGAGACTGAGCCCACATTACCTATAGCAAGCATGGCTCAGCAGCATTACTGAAGTGCTTTACGTCATGTGGCTGCGTCTGTATGATATGAGGTTATTAAGCAGGATACAGTCCGTATCAGTAACCCTGAACATTTCCAGTCAACATGGCCATAGACCAATGCATCATCTGAAGCAGACCTTATTTTGTTAAAACACTTCACTAGCTGGAGCAGTGACATTGCCAAGAATAAGACATTCTATATGTCTTGCTAATGTATACTTATATGAACTACAAGGCTTAGGATTGATGCTGAAATGGTAAGATGAATAAATTGAGTTAATAAGAGACATTACCAAAAACGGTAGGAATGGAAATTATTTATTCCATTGACTATAACCTATACAATTGAGATATTATTTAAATTGATGAGTATTTATCAGGTGAAACTGCATGGTAGTCTGAATAACATGCATATATATTTGCATATATATATACACATATATATATGAAAAGGAAAGGAAACGTAATTACATTACATTTCATCAAAATTTTACCCAAGTGCTGCTTATCTGCTTTCCTGACCTAGAGGATTTACATATAATATAGAGATATCTTGACTTATTTTGTTTTAATAACTTTATGTACTTGTATGTTAGACCTTGAATACAAGATGTCTGGGTTTAGAATTCTGAAACATAGCATTTCTTTAACTTATCAAGTAACATTTACTTATATACTAGAATTTCAGTAACTGCTGAGGAGTTGTGAAAAACAACCATATCTATGAAAGAATTATTACAACTTTCAAGCCCTCTATTCAAGTCCAGCTCTGTGTTGCATGAAAAATTAGTCTTTGGATCATTGCAGAATTCCTTTGGGCAATAGCCCACATCGTAAAATCAACATAATGATTAATAGACACTTTTTACACTGAAGAAGTCCAGGAAATAAAATTTCACTGCACAATTGGGCACATGTGCTGTGGAGTATTTTATCCTCTCATTAAGCATGAAAAATTGTTCACTATATGATATGAGATGAAAAGAATTAATGGTAAGATCCTCAATGCAAATCTTTACATGAAGCTGAAAATTTTAGGATATTTAATTTCTTCTAAACTACAGAAATTTAAATAAACAGTTTTTGCTTTTCTTTGAGTAATGTGACTGAGTAAAGCTCTTGATACTTATATTAATATAAATTAAATAAATACTTATTCATTTCATCTTTATCATTGAATGTACATATTTAAAATACAAAGAATGCTGAGTATAGTTTATATATGATATAAAGTTACAGTCATGCTTTCTGTAAATATTGTAGACTTATCAAATCCATATGAATGCTATGAACATGATATTACATACACCCAAAAATAATATGCATAAATAATTTAATTAATTTCAAATATCATTTACTTGCATATCTCTTATTACTTAGCTAAAATACAAGAAAGCACTGAGCAAAGTTATATAATAACAAAAGGATAATTTGATTTTAAGCTTATATCCTTTTGAAATGATTCTGTGACAGAACGGACTTATACTGAGATATAAAGGTATGTCAGATTACAAGTTAGTTGACTTGGTTTACATATTAGGATAAAGTGTGAATGAATCTATTTATTTGTCTTCCACAATGTTGGTTATTACAGAAAAATTATCATAGGAGATTCTAACCCCTCCTAACTTTTGACCTAGAAGTAAATCTGTTGTAAATTCCAATAAGCATGGTCTGTCATGGGCACAGACACTAACCCTCCGCTACTTAATATGTACAAAAATTCAATCAGATGTTTAATTACATCGTAACATGAGTTCCAAACAGCTGCCTAATTCCCTTGATTCTGATTAAAGAGATTGCAAAATCTAAAACTCAACATGGCATTTACATAGAATTCTAAGAAGACACATTATTAACGCAGCGGAAGCATTTAAGAGAAGCAGGAGCTTTTAGCCCTGAAAGAAGGAATTTCTGAAATAATAAGGATAACAAGGAAATATGAGTATACAGAAGAAGGGTAGACAAGATGTCCCTGAAAAATAGTAATGTCAGTAGGCAGACCTTCAACGGTGTTGGACCAACACTACACACCCTTGACACGTGTGATGTACCAGGTGAGGTGTGTATACTTTGGATTTTCATTGACAATGCTGACCATGTAAGGGAACAAAGAAGCACATGAGTAAACCATGCACAAGCAATACAATCCATTCGGGGTGGGCATTCACTTTCCTGACAATATAAATAAACAGTTAATAGAATGTTAAGATTTTTAGCAGAATCAAAGAAAATATTGAGGACCATAATGACACTTCCGATGAAACATTTTTATACCACCTGGCAGTTACATTATCCTAATAATAGAAATGAAAAACTTACCTGGAAGAAATTTGGGAAACCACATCAGTTTCAATTTCACAAAACATTAAGTGTGTTTTTCACTGTTAAATAAATTCTTAACTATTTAGAAGTCAAAAGATTATTCACTCCATATGCTAATATTGTCACATCCCATAAACTGAAAGCTATTATGTATAATTATTGATTACATAGACTTACATTTTATAAATTAATACACAAATTTGATATGCTATAAATGGAAATCCAAATAGAATGTTAAACCAAGGTAACTATCTGATTTCTTTATTATCTCTAGAAACAAATTAAAACCCTATATCGGCCGGGCGTGGTGGCACACACCTGTAATCCCGGCACTTGGGAGGCAGAGGCAGGTGGATTTCTGAGTTCGAGGCCAGCCTGGTCTACAAAGCGATTTCCAGGACAAGCCAGGACTGTACAGAGAAACCTTGTCTCGAAAAACCAAAAAAAAATAAAAAAATAAAAAAAACCCTATATCTATTGATGGGAGATAAATAATTGGATAGAATTTTCCCTATCAGAAGCAGTTATAAAATTACTATGTATGCCATTGATTCTAGAGTTCCAAAAGAAAAATAAATACTTGAGAAGAAACAGGATAGTATATCCATGTGTGTGTGTGTGTGCTTTTGTATATGCATCTTTATTACAGAAAAATAAAAATATATATTTTTCAGTAAAGCACTCTATGGAAAACACTGGAAATCAAGTTTATTTTAAAAGTAATCTCTAAAGAAAAAGAATTCTTACATAAGTTATTCTGTCAATTTTTTTTTAAAAAAATGTTAGTTTAAAATATGGAGTAACCAATTGCATACAAGTAAGACATATGTAATTGGGCATGCCATGTGTGTGTGCATCTGTGAGTGAGTATTTCTGTGTGCATGGTGCATTCATGTGTGTGTTAAGGCATTTGTGTAAACAAATAGATTTATATTTATCCATATGAATAAATATAATAAATGAATAGATTTATGACAGTGAATAAATGTTCTGATTTTTTTTCATCATCAGGCCAAATTTATTTCTCAGTAGTCCTCTATGTCCTTCTAGAATCCCATTGCTTAGATGATACCATGCTTCTAACTTATCTACTAAAAATGCTGGAGAGCTCAGAGCTATAAGTAATCATCTCTACAATTGCAGATGAGCTCTGCTTCCAGTAGTAACTCAGAAATCACTGTTTTGTAGGACAAAAACAGTACCTGTATGTTTGTATAACTTTAAGATGTCACAGTCCCCTCACCTTCATTTAACCAAATATTCCATGTTCAGCTGCCGTTCTGAGACAACAGAGACGTGAGTTATATGTCCCTGTGTAAGAGAGGTGTTGACAGCTTGTTGTGGAGACAGGACTGCAGGCACTGTAGTAATACTTCCTCTTATACTTTTTAAAAACACTCCAAATGATCTCCATTAGCATCTTAGTATTACAAATCAGGGGCCATTCACATTTCCATTCTATCACCCAAGATGTCGGATGTCACAAGAAATTGTTCTTCCTAAATACTCTGAATCTCCTTTGAAGACAGCTGGTAAGTCTTCAACGAAACCTTTTCTTAAAATTGAAAAATAGTAGTAAATTAATCGTTCAAGGGCCTTGGTAATTAGCGTTGGATGTTTTATCAGAGTAATTGTATAAAGATGGTTTATCTAGGAGAAGCATAGAGAAGCATAGACAAGGTAGATCATGAGTCTCGTATGCCAAAGGTAGCACATGCTTGTCACTCTGCATGGCAGAGATAAAGCTGAAGCCATCTGTATGCACAGCTAAGAGGCAACTGTGGAGAGTGAGAAGCCATCCATAGGGGTTCAAGGGGAGGTCAGGTGAGTGCCTGCAGGTTCAGATTCAAATGCTATTTGCAGATGGGAAATCTGGGAAGCTTAATTTTTTTAAATAGCCTTAATAAATCTGCCAATAGCAGGATTGGCTGTTTGATGAGGGAACAGCATCCCCCAAGGCAGGGAACTGGTCCATGAGTGTGCTGGGTAGTTAGTTCTTCTGAAACCCATCCAAAAGAATAGCACTTGGCACAGAACGAATGATTACGATTTCCTACCTTGGACAAAGCACAAAAAAGCACTTACCTTCTTCCAAACAGAGTTACAGAGATTTACAGGCTCTCTCAGAGATTGGCGACAGCAATATCCTCAAAAGGTCTTGCCCTCCTCAAATTACCTGAAAAATGGAGTAATGTCTGCTGGATATTGAAAATAATTAGTCAGGGCGAACTCTAGGAAGAGCGTTCAGAAACCCCTCAGTGCCGCCGTTAACTGTGTCTGTATAGAAACAATGGTATGTATGTTTCATATCTTAGTTCAGGAATATGAGCATAAATTCAGTGACTAATCACAGATTTAGTTTATTAATTTAAGGTTCTATGGGCCACATCTCTAGCAGAAATTGTACCTGGCACCAGGATGCTGTGAAGATGTCCACAATGCTCTATTGAGAATGAATTCCTGAGAAGTCCATGATCCTGTCTTTCCCAACTTATGCAGACTGCCCACTCACTAGTGCTTAACTTTCACCCTCAAGACGAGAGCTGAATCATACATCCTGGCTCCATCTCCGTACCATTCACTCTTTGGCCTCCATCTTTTCTATTTATGGATACTTTAGAAGATAATGCTCTTACCCAAATGGCCCATTATGATCATTACGATAACTCAATTCTCAGTTTTCCATAAAACGATCTTCATGGCTTCTACACTTGACAGAATTCCACCAACCACACAGGAACATAACTAAATTGAGAGTGTCACACTGTTGAATTGCAGTGAAGTTTGGATAGAAGATAAAAAGATAATAATTTTTTTCATGCTTAAGCGCTTCAAAAGTAACTACAACTAATTAATAGGTTTGAATAATAAACTCCAAATGGAGGTTAAATATTAACTTGCTACACTTGCTAGGAGTTCTTTTAGTAACCCAAGGTGCCAAAACTCAATGCTGTTTGTATAATTTTATGTGTTGAAATTCGGAGAACACTCATAATATCTCAGTTAATTCATTATAATTGTCTGTGCCCAGCAAATATGTAGCAGATGGTTAATGTATCATTAGCTTCTACCAGCCGTTTAAAGAGCACCTACAACAACCTATTCTTTCTTGTCTTCTTTAGTTCATGAGTAAAAATAAATTTTTAATTCTTCAAGGAACCGACACCAAAAGAAGCTGTGATGTAATTTTTAAAAGAAAGTGTCGAGTGACATGAAACTAAAAGCAAACAATACACACAAACCAAATAGATCAAAAAGTTCAGCAAAATGTTTCCTAGATGATTGAGATTTGATATGATAAAAAGTAAAAATAAATGATGCACGGTAGTGAAAAGTTTTTCCAACAATGACCACCATCTTCCTTGATCTCGAAGATATATAACTCATGAAAGGACATGCAGAGTAGTCAATCCAGCTAAGCATGGCATGATGGGCCTTCCTTCTCTTCCACAGTGAGCTAGGGCCTGATCATTCTGTCTCTTTCTAGTTGTGACAAGGACCTTTGAATTAACTCTAATGGTAGTAAGGCTCCATGGAAAAATGGCAAATTGTCAGAAATAACCACCTAATATGAGTAGAGATCAATTTGGCTCTTCTTTGAAGGCCAATATCAGTATGGCTCTGTGCTGGAGTTGGTTTATGAATAGACACAGAGAAGTTAAGGAAAGAAAGTTGACCTGACAATTGTGCTATGACTCTGATGTATTAAAGGAACAATTAAGGAACAACTTCATGTTTCTAGCTTTTTGAAGGAAAGATGACAATGCAATTTTACCAATACATATTTGGCAAGCGATCATAAATTTAATTTGAGAAATATTATATTCAGAATGGTAAATCTAATTGGCAGTGAGACTGGCAGGTCAAAATTCAATGGATGAAGAAGACAGTTATTAATTAAAATATTTGGGAGTCATTACATTAGGCATAATTTCATACTATTCCTAGACTTATCTAAGAAAATTATGTAAATGTAGAAAAAATTCTCCCTGCTATAAGTACTTTAGGATTTAATATCAAAACAGCTATATTTTGTAAGTGTTGCTTTTATTTCTTCTGATAATGGAATGAGGTAAGAGTTGTACCCAATCTGTGCAAATACATAGCTTAAGCTAACCCCCAAGTGTTTCTTTCTTCGTTCTAACTATCCCTAGGCCTGGGCCTGGAAGCTTCTAGCCTCCAAGCAGTTTAATCTTCCAAGCTGACTGATTCAATCTGGCTTCTCTAGGCTTCTGACTGAATTGTTCTGCTTGACATTATATTAATGTTGGCAATATGTTCCAATCTAGCTTCTTCCCATTCTCTGGCTCCTTCTGTTTTGATGTGTGTATAGCTAGTTCTCTCTGATACCTGTTTCTTTAAAACTGTCCCAGTAAAACTCCCATACACACACACCACTTACCATACTTATCTATCTATCTATCTATTTATTTATTTATTTCTATTTCTCTTCCTCTCTCTTTCTTGTCACATCACTGCTGTATCATCACAAATCTATTTTAAGCATATAAATATTGCACTGTTCATGTAAATTTACTTACTATAACTTAATTGAGAAATGCATTATACTTCCTTGTCCTGATTTTCATAGGAATTGTGGTAGCTATCTCTTTAGCTAATGTTTAGAACAAATCCAAAATCTCTGCAAAGCTGACCAAAATCTTGAATTGTTTTGCATAAAATTACAATAAAAACTACACTTTTTCAAAATACCTTTATTTCAACATCTGCTGGTTACTCAATCATACAAAGGTTTTATACAGAGGCCAAGCATTATTATGTAAACAGCAGTCTTAAAAAGCATTGAGTATAAAGTAGGACAAAATATTCTGTGTATACATACATAAAAAGAATAAAATACAAAGAATTATAAAAGAGGATATATATGATTCACAGAGGAGCAAATGTTTTATTTAAATGATTCCATAACAGACTGTAGAAACATTTTGCTGTTTAATTATGAAAAATGGAAGCACTGTTCATCTATAGATTTTAATATGTAACAGTAGTTTCTATAAAAAAATTTTATAGAAACTTGTAGAAATGGATTTTATTTATTTATAATATCAAAATATCTCCCCAAAAATTTATAGATAGAAATATTCAACTGTATTTATGACTCTGCTTGCAAGAAACACTGAATACTTTGAGGCTAACTGATGACTTTTTTTCTTTTATCTGATTTTTCAAGTTGCATTGTTATAAATAATTCTTTTAAGCTTGAGCACGTTGTTAAAAATAATATATGGGCAGAATTTTTTTTTTTTTTTTTGCTGCAATCACATGAAGTTTATTTAGGGGAGACCAGTGCACTGGGGCCGAGCTCATAACCTACGCAGGGGCAGAGGAGCTCGACCCCGAACAACTGAAGTCAGGGGTATTTAAGGGGGAAAATCATAAGGCAGGGGGCGCGGAGGACAAAAAATCATAAGGTAAGGGGTGGAGGGTAAAGAAAATCACAAGGCTCGATGGGTGGATCACAAGGCAAGGGGTGGAGAAGAGGAAGTCCGGCAACAGTTTATGCCTCAAGGAAGGTTTAGATTTTATCTCGAACAGCTACCCTGGGGACAATGTAGTTGAACATTAATCAGAGTACTGGGTGGGTCAAGGATGGGTTCCTGGAACAGGGTGTGTTACTTTTCTCAAGCCAAAATCAGAAAGACGAGTTACTTTGTGCTGAACTGAAAGCAGAAAAAATTTACTCTGTGCTAAGCTTGGTTGCTAGGGGTCTAAAAACATTGAGTTAGGGTCTCTCATTCCCCACTCCTACTAGTAAGTAGTTCTATTCTTAGAACTACAAACTAGATTTCTGACTTTATATATCCTAGCTTGTCTTGTTTTACTCTTTGATATTGCTGACATAGCGTAAGAATCTGCACAGAACTAACTCTTTGTCTGATGAAAGCAATCAACCTATTAATTATATAAGGTCCTATAGTGTGCAGTCATGTCTGGACGTGGCAAAGGCGGTAAGGGTCTGGGCAAAGGCGGTGGGGCTAGTCAGGAGTACCAGGTAAGGTCCTTTTCATTGAGGTTCGAGGTTGTCGGATCGATGACATCTGACCAGGACAGAGTCTCCCACCTGGAACTTATGTGAACACTCCAGGGAAATTTAAACTCACACCATTTGAGCTCCTCCATGGGGGACCACCCCCCTTGGCAGAAGCGGGAGGGATACTTGACTCTGATGCCTCTTTTTCCCAACCCCTGCTAGCTCATTTAAAGGCCCTCAAACTGGTCAGAAAGGACGCCTGAGAACAGCTCAAAGAGGCATAGGAACTGGTAACCACCGCTGTGCCACATATGGGCAGAATTTTGAAATGTCTCATTAACTCCTATACCATGCCTGCCTGGATGCTGGCATGCTCCTATCTTGATGGTAATGGACTGAACCTCTGAACCTGTAAGCCAGCCCCAATTAAATGTTGTCCTCTAAGAGTTGCCTTAGTCATTGTGTCCGTTCACAGCAGTAAACCCTAAGATACCACCCTTCTAGAAAACCCAAATTTAGCGCCTTTAGCATCTGTCTCAACATGGTTCATAGTCATCTGTAATCACAGCTTCTGAGTCTCTGATACCCTCTTGAGGCCTGTGTGGTACCTGCACACACAGAGTTTAACTTACTCAGACATACAGATAAACGTAAATTAAGGTAATAAAAAATAAACATTTTTATAAGAATAATGGGAGAAGTCAGAGATGAGCAGAGATTGTATTGAACTGAATTGTGTTTACCTGTAAAAGGTTTTGTAATCATGAACTACTCAACCTAGTTTATTTGCACAGACAGTTCCTGCTGAAGAAATTGAAATGGTTCATGGAGTGAATAACTCTTAATCTCTGCATCTCCACCTCATAATAAAATAGTAGAAGATTCTCAGTCAAGAGTTTTTGCTACTCTGATAAAAATAAGCAAAACAAACTTCTGTGAAGTTTTAGCACAGAAAATTCATTAGCAAAGATCAAGATATTGGACATCACAGTGACACGTTGTCAAATAACTTCTTTTTTTTTTTTTACTTACTTTTTTTTACATGATATTAGATTTTTAGTTTTTTTTTTAATTTATTTATTTACTATATGTAAGTACACTGTAGCTGTCTTCAGACACCCCAGAAGAGGGAGTCAGATCTCATTACAGATGACTGTGAACCACCATGTGGTTGCTGGGATTTGAACTCAGGACCTCTGGAAGAGCAATCGGTGCTCTTAACTACTGAGCCATTTCTCCAGCCCCCAGATTTTTAGTTTTTTAATGATTCAGTTATAAAAAGGAAGATGACTTAACATTTCACATGAACATAGTAGTATATCTCTAAGCTTCAATCTGTATTTGTCTAATGAAGCTCACACTCATTTTAATACGGTCTGTCAATCCTAGTTTTAACAATTTAGTTTGAGAACGATAACAGTTTCTGAAACTGTTGCTAATAATTTTGCTAAATTTCACTGAATCATTTAAGGTCAATCAAGGATAAGGCAAAAATAAAATAAAATGATAGGACATAACATCCTGAATCAAATAATATAAAGTGTTATACAGTTCTTTCAGCAAAAATAATCCTTTCAGATATAATCAAGAACTTTCTAAAATTTGTTGAAAATCTAATCTTATATTTAATTACAGGTATAAGCAGGTGATTAAAACAAAAAAAATGAGCTATTGATTTAATTTTATCTGATGGAAAAATTTACTTCATGCTGAATGGATTTATTTGAGTAAAATTAAATAATTGTAATATCTATTCAAATTGGTTTGGGAATATACTCCCAGGCAGCTCTACTGCTTATTTCTTCAGATAATTACCATTAGATTTCACATACACCCTGCACAGAAACCTCCTGTGGCTTCAGCAGTAAATGATTTCGCTCTTGCAAGAGCAATAAGAAACCACACTCCTGGCGAGAAGATGTCCTTTCCTGTCTCCTTTCTGACAACGTGCCACGATGCAAAATGCAGAGAAGCATATAATATTGGTTTATTTTTTAACAACTAAATGTGTTACTTTTCTTTAGCGTAGCAACTACAAAAAAATTATATTAAACGTCTTTAAAGTCAAAAGAAAAAGTACTCATGTTTCCAGTTCAGTGACCTTGGAAAGCAATTACTTGGCACAAATTGTAGAAGTTTGCATCACAAAGCCATAGAAAGACTCGAAGCTTAAACCCATCTGTTTATTGTTGGATGTAAATAGTCTAGATGTTTGACTATTGTTTAATTCTGCATGTTTTCTACTTTGTAAAAATGCGAGAATCATATGCCTCTATTCAGACAACTCAACTCTACTAAACACCACAGTATTTCAACATTTGTCCTTGGTGAGCACCATGCAATGTGTTTCTTAAGCACTATCCAATGCATTCAGTTGTATTATTTGTGACCTAACAGCTCTTCCTACAAGAGGAGCAATAATGTCCCCAATGTGCATGTCACAGTGACTCTAGTAACTCACTTGAGCAGAGCAAAGAGTGCGTCCCTAATGTGAGAGACTGTGACTGTTGTTCAGCTGGATTCAAAGTTTATAAGGATTATCATTTCCATTCTGGTTAGTTTTCTTCCAGACTAGTCATTCTACTAGAGAAATTCATTTAAAGCACTCCCTTATTTTTTAACTTAATAAAACCAGAATAAAATCTTTAAAACTCTTTGCCTTTCACAAGTTCCGCCTTTGAGAAGGCAGGCTTAGCCTGCCCTGGTTACGTTTCTAGCATTTGTCACTGGCTCTAGGAATTGAATTTGAAGGAATGCACTTGAATAAATTATCTGTGAAATTACTTTGAGATGAATTGCTGAAAATCTGCAGGCCATTTTGGTATTAGTGCCATATTTCTTATAGAAATTTAGAAAATAAAAGCCTTTCAATAACCATAGAATTCTAAAAAGATACTTAACACAAAAGATTATCAGGTTTTTTTGTTTTTTTTTTTAAGTAAAGAAGTTTGCCCAGTAGGAACTCACACAGACTGAGGAACCATGTACAGAGCCTGGTGGGTCTGGGCCACATGAGGTCCAAGCCATGAGAGAAGAACAGGACAAGAACCCCATGCCTGATCCAGAAATATTTCCAATTGATAACCACGTGCAAACGAAGAATTTGATTTCCACGCTGGAATCTCATTGGGTATACAAACCACTCTTTAAGGGCAGACCTCCTACTAGCAGTAAACTATCAAGACAAAGCAACTAATTTGGGAGATTCTTTGTCTCATAAGGCTTTGTTGGGGCTTTTTTTCCCCACCTTATTTATAGGTATATACAATGTTATCAATTCTGGTTTTATGTGTCCATGGGATTTCTCCCATGTGTGTGAACATATGTTTCTCTGTGTCTGACAAGTTTCCAGGTATCAGATAAACACTACTCTGACATCTCTCTCTGCATCTTTTCTTCCCCCTATCTCTCACTCTTTTAACACGAATATCAGACCTATACTTGAATTTACTACTTCTGTGTTATTAAAAGAACAAATTTCAGGTCAGTTAAAATTGTAGTACAGTCTTTTGAAAGGCAAGCTATGAGTAGCATATGTACTGCTTTTGAAACCACTCAGGCTGATACGGAAGATAAAAACAAATAGGCATATGTTATTTCAAGAAAGTATAGCTTTGCCTTAAATGTTAGTGAAGTGATTGCAGTATTTTATTTGCTTTATAAAAAATGTTAAGGTGCAGGCACTGTTGTGGATGCCAAGAAATGCATGCTGACAGAAACCAGATATAGCTGTCTCCTGAGAAGCTCTGCCAGAGCCTGACATATACAGAGGTGGATGCTTACAACCAACCATTGAGCTGATCATGGAGTCCCTAATGGAGGAGTTAGAGAAAGGAATGAAGGAGCTGAATGGTTTTACAACCCCAAAGGAAGAATAACAATATCAACCAACCAGATACTCCAGAGCTCCCAGGGTCTAAACCACCAACCAGGGAGTGAGTACACATGGAGGGACCCATGGCTCCAGCAGCATATGTAGCAGAGGATGGCTTTGTTGGGCATCAATGGGAGAAGAGGTCCTTGGTCTCATGAAGGCTTGTTGCTCCAGTGAAGGGAAACTCGAGGACAGGGAGGCAGGAGTGGGTGGGTAGGTGGGGGCACACCCTCATAGAAGCAGGAGGAGGGGGTGAGTAAGGGGTTTCTGAGAAGAAATCTGGAAAAGGGATAACATTTGAAATGTAAACAAATAAAATATACAATAAACACACACACACAAACACACACACACACACACACACACACACACACATTCTTATTCCCCCAAGTCAGAAGTAGAGAAAAAAATGAATACATATTTATTTTTCTCTAAGACCATAATGATCTAGGCTCATCTTTTTATGAATATTAATTTTGATACAAGTAACTATTGCCATTTAAAATTATTTTCCCAATCTTTCTAAGACTGGGAAATTAATGCTCCATTAAACATTTTACGAACAACTTTTTTTCAAAGTATATACTGCTGAGCACAGCAAAGGAGTGAGGGAACCACTAGCTACCTAGGCATTGGAATCTCTCAGTTCTAAGTGAAGACTAAAAGATCTTCTTCCCCCAAAACTATTCTTCTAAAGTTTCTTGGTAAAGATTTTGTGCGAGAACATCAAGGCTCGCCCTTTAGTTATCTTAGGATGAATTCCAGTGTGTTTTTATTAGAATAAACAATTTAGAATCACCGGGTGGTGGTGAAGCACGCCTTTAATCCCAGCACTTGGGAGGCAGGGGCGGATTTCTGAGTTTGAGGCCAGTCTGGTCTACAGAGTGAGTTCCAGGACAGCCAGGGCTACACAGAGAAACCCTGTCTTGAAAAAAACAAAAAACAAAAACAAAAAAAAAATTAGAATCATATCACCATGTACTAATTTATTTGTAGATGTATATTGTTTGGTAGTGTTGAATGTTTTGTATGATCTAACAATAATCAAGCTTAGTCTGTAATTAAAGTATATGAATAATTTTCATATCTGTTTCACAAACAGGTCATCTCCATGTTCATGAAAAAATTACATAATGTTCTCTGTTTGATTGTAGGATACATTAGACACATCACCATTACCATTTATACATTTACTTGTGGGTTTTATTCTTTAAGTCTTAAGGGAATACACAGGTTTAATACTTGAGATCAATTACATATAAATCAAATAGTATGTATGTTCTAATTTCAACATTGTGAATCCTTAGAGGCATGATTTTCAGAGGATATGAAGATTAGAAAGCTAGTGCTCTATAACTAAAAAAATTAGCCGGGCGGTGTTGGCGCACCTTTAATCCCAGCACTTCGGAGGCAGAGGCAGGTGGATTTCTGAGTTCGAGGCCAGCCTGATCTACAGAGTGAGTTCCAGGACATCCAGGGCTACACAGAGAATCCCTGTCTCAAAGAAAAAAAATAAATATTTTTCACATTTTTAGAAAAGAATACATCAATTAAATTACACACTAATTGCATGTTAACCTTTTAACATGAATATAATCTCGAAATAGGCATAATGCCACATAGTACCACTATCATATAAACAGTATTGAAATTCATACACGTTCTTGTCTGTCCTACTAGCAAAGGGTTTGCCGAGAACCTCTTTCAGCTCAAACTTCTCTGTAGGAAGCAGAGATAATAAACTATGGATATGGAGTTCCTCTCCTCCAACACTCACAAAGGGACACAGGCAGCTAAAATTTTATAATCGGGGCGATAAGAACAGAAACAAACAAACCAATCGTTAGACTTCAGGAAATGGGGTGGATTAGAGAGAGAACGGCTGAGTCATCTTTTGAGGACTGAGTAGGAATTTTCCAGCTCCAAGAAACTGTAACCCCATGCCATGATCTTGGAAAGATCTTGGTAAGATATAAAAGGTCATGGCTGCTTTGAATAAAAATGGAGGCCTTCGGCAGAACAGATGACCAGGGCTAGACTTTCCATGTCTTTTTTTTTTTTTTGAAAAATGCATTGCATTCTATATCTACAATTTCACAAATTTACTAAAGGGCAGATGGAGGTTTTAAACCAAACCAAGTGTTAAGAATTTTTTTTTTAATCCTATCCACATGTGAAAAAAATATATAATGCTGTGGATGAGGCTATTTTATGTTAATTTTGTACATGTGACCACATTGATGGTTATGTTAATGTGTTTGCATTCTATTAAGGTAAGCTCATATTATATACTGAGGGGACAGGATGTTTCCTATGACTGTCGCACAGGAGGAAGGTAGAAAGCGATTAAACTTTCCAGGACAGTACTGTTTTCAAGATGCATTTAAGACGCAGTATTTTAGGGGCACCTAGGCGGGATTTTTTTTCCTTTTATCACAGGAACAGAACCAGGATGACCAGACCTCTGCTCAAGGCGAGTGCTGGAAGCTGAAGAAAGGTTGAGGTTTCTGTGACGGGTCAGAAAGAGTGTCCAGTCATCTCTGCTGTCCCGGCTGCTGATTCTTTTGTAGTCGCTTTTAGTACAGATCAACAGAGGCGCCTAAGACAATTGTCTCA
Organism: Apodemus agrarius; assembly: GCA_964023405.1. Classification (NCBI taxonomy): domain Eukaryota; kingdom Metazoa; phylum Chordata; class Mammalia; order Rodentia; family Muridae; genus Apodemus; species Apodemus agrarius. The sequence goes on along the minus strand of OZ030018.1, from coordinate 26,272,717 downwards.
GCCTTTTTCATTGAAATATGATAAACCTGGGTTACTCAAGACTGAGGGCTTTTCCGAAAGGGCTTATGGAGTTCCTAGCTTATTCTGCCCCCTTGTGGCCACAACATGAATTTCCATCACATCGACAAGAGGTATTTGTCTTTCCCGGGGAAGTAATTTCCAATATTTTACCTAGAGAAATCCCTAAGGACAATGAAGATTTATATTAATTTTCCTCAATAAATATTCCCTACTCAAGAGAGTAGGGTGCTTTATTTGAATTCGTTAATTTTAGTTGACATTCTGTTTCAGAAGAATAACACAGGCCTGGGACACGCTGAACAAAAATTAAATTATACCAAATTATAATGCGGTTGTGGGCCGTCATGAACTATTTATAGCTCTGGATTTATTAAGTGAACAATGTGGGGGGGGACTGAAAGTGGTGCCTTCCCAATGGATTCAAGAAGATCACTGCTTGCTTGTTCTGTGGACATTGTGAGAGCCATCAAGATAAAAGTATACAAACAGCTAATCCCTAATAAGTACTGTGGAGAGCATATTTGCCCTTTTACCAAGTCCATTGTGGTCTATGAGAGTCTACTAATAGAATCTTCTTTGATCAAGTATTTTTTTATCTTGTACCTTTATAAAGCTATATTCACTCTCATTTTGATATAGCTTTTACCCCATTAGTGGCATTTTTCTAAGTGCTGTGAATTTCCTTAAGGTTAGTCCTTTAAAAGAAATCCGAAACAAGAAGCATCAGGTTCGCTGAAACAAGCTCAGTAGAGGTCAAAATAAATAAAACCCAACTTGCAGCCCATCTCTCTGCTAACTGGTCTCTCCTCATGCGATTCTTAGCCACGAGTAAATATCAAATAGAGATTTGTCATCTGTGGAATTTCAGGTATATCTTAGCTCGTTTTTATTCCCGTATCCTTTTCTATTAAGAGGTGTTGTCCATTTCACGAATGTGCGCAGTGCACCGTGGTCATACGCACAGCATTATGTTCTTACCCCCTTCCTCTCCCTCTTCCTCCTAACCAAGGTCTTCCCTAATTTTTACATCATTTTGTCTCCATTCGGGCCTGCTGAAAACTCCATAATCTCTCCCCTATCAGCTTGATTTTCAATGTGAATTATCCGTAAGCTTCTTCCACTTGACCCCATGTGGAATATAAGAGAATGACAACTCATTTGCCATTGATGACGTAACGACAGAGCCCTTTATTTTTTCTTGGCAAATGCTTCAAGGACTAGAGTCTGCAGCTCACATATTTTGGCACCCGCTTCCTGGTTTTCTTAAGACTGCCATGTGAAATGAGGACCTGCCTTTAAAGTGAATTTCTTAGCTATAGATCTCTTGCCTTGAAATTTTTAATGGGTCTCGTAGCTGATCCCAGCCTGGTTCCTTTGTTCTCTTCAGCATGTGAACCCCATCTAAATGTATTCTGAAGTGATATATACACCCAAGAACTAAATCCATGATCAATATAGTTATTAGTATTATTACTAATTATTACTATTAGTATGCTTTCTTTGCCCCATAAGACACACATGAGTCGTTGACAAGACTTTCTAGTTTACTCTATCTTACTTTTTACTCAGTATCATGAACTGATTTTTTAAAAAATCCCTTTCCATTTCCTGGTGGAGATAACGTATTAATGCTATATTTAAGATATGTCATCATAAGACATGTCATACATGTCTTATGCATTCTCTCCTTGTTCAAGCTGAACCAGATAATTCAGTTCTCGCAGTGGAATGCAGTGGTAAGAATCTCACAGTCTAAGCAGATGCTGCAATAGCCAGTGAGACTCGTTTTTGAGATTTCCTGATCTTTCTCTCTACAACAGAATGGAATGGCTTGATTCACTTGGGAACTGAAATCCTGAAGCTGGGCACTGCATTGGAGAAGTCCATCCAGTCGTAGAGGCCAGAGATGTATCTATCTAGCCCTTGTATAAAGTAAATGGGAAATGCAAATTGTTGGCCAATATTTACTAGCTTTTCTATATGTATCACTCAATATACAAAACTTTTCCTTTCTTCTCTTATGATCCTCCCTTTTAATACATATTGAAAATAATTCTCTTGGGTTTTCAAATTAGCCATAGTTTCATGGGAAGTTCTAAGTAGATTTTGCTACTTACAAGAAAGTCTGTGTATTTAAGGAAATCATGATTCTAACACCATTTCAGAAAAAAAAATGAATAAACAGACAGGACTGGAAACTGAAGGGCGATTCATCACAACCACATCTCTACCTCCTGTTTGTACTATTTCAAGACATCGGTTTTTTTCTCTTTTTCTTATATTATTTTAGAAAATTTTTCTTCTTAATCAGATAATCAGATTAAATGTTGTTAGGTAATTTGTGACAGGAAAATAAAAGATATATGAGGCACCCAAATGAGAGTAGAATCTCAGGTATTGCCTTATTATATTTAATAACTCTAATTGTAATCATTCTAGGCAAGGGAGAACACAAGTTTTGTTCTACAATTTTACATTAATACAAGCTCCATATTTCCTCATACACTTCTACTATCTGACCACCAGAGGGCGCTCTGAGCCTAGCTAGCCAATAAACACACACACCACATTTAGTTACATTTTATTTACAGGGGAAAATCTTTCCCTAAAAGTTAAGATTCAGCCACTCCTTAGAATTCCAAATATTCATTTACTTATACATTTTTCTTATTAATTTCTTGGCAATAAAAGGTGTGAATGGTATTTTTCATAGAGCTGTTTGCTAGCATATTAATAATATCTACTACAATTTTTATTAACTTCTATCACATAGCAAAACTTCAGTAATCACTGTATATTGATAATAATTTATACCACATATATAGCTTAGAATGTACCATATTGAAAGTTTTTGTGCTCTCTATATCATATTTAAAACTTCAGATCAGGTGAACAGTCTTCCAAGCTAAAGGTAAAGATTTAAGAACCAAGAGTGCTAACCATAGTTTCGGAGTTAGTTAAAGGAGGTCAAATTTGACAAAGAAAAAAAAATGCCAGGGCATGTGAATGCTATCAGACCAGCGGAATAGAGACCAGCTTTCCTGCAAAGGAGGTTGCCATGCTGCAGCTGACAAATCGGCTGAAAATACGGCAGAGGTCATGTGGTTTTGTTTTGGTTTCTAGGGTCATAATCAAGAAGATGTTGAATGGAAGAGAGTGATGGCCAAAAGGACATATTCGAGGACCATAAAATGATTTGATGCAAGTTGGGTTATTAGTTAATGTCACAAGGACACAAACAATTCTGTAATGACGGCATCAGTTATGTTGTAATAAACCCGTGTGTGGCAAATGAAGGCAAACTAGAGAGACACTCGAGAATGGGAACCGGATGACGCAAAAGGGCTCTTGTTTATAGCGGAGAAATACTGAGCATGGCTTTAGACTAAGAAGAGAGCTCCAAAAAAAAAAAAAAAGAAAGAAAGAAAGAAAGAAAGAAAGAAAGAAAGAAAGAAAATTGATATTACAATATAGTAGAAAGAGAATATACTGTATTAGCAATCTTGACTTATTAGACTTACAGAATTTTAACTTGGATCACACATTCTTTGACAAGACTGTAGGAAAGCAACGATTGTTATCGATTATCTGTGTGAGGATAAAAAGATATACCCCATAGCTGGAAAATAAAATAATGTATTGCATATGAAAATTTCGTGTAAAATTTTATCAAGTAACCCTAATGGTAAATTCACCCCATTGGTATGCTCAATTGAAATATATTCATTATCGTTTCTTTCTTTGTATTTCTACTGGAAAAGTTATTAAATGAAGTAATTCATTAATTTCTGATATTGGAAATTTATTAGAATGCAATTCATAAGGATAAATAACTAAGTTAATAAAAGTATGGTGATATTTCTATATTTTACATTAAAACAATACATAATTGTATGTAAAATAGTAATAGATATTCTATACTTGAATCTATCTTAATACTTATTTTTTAAAAATAATTACACAAAAACATATAAAATATCTTTTGTTAAGCTTTCTGTGAGAATGGTGTTGAACAAAATTCTATGAATATCGTGTAAAGGGAAGACAAGTTAAATGATAGCCTTCTGATAAACATAACTTAAATCCCTTTTAAAACTATATATAATATATATACATATATGTGTGTGTACATATTTCCTACTTAAAATTGGAGAGTCAATTTTATAATAATTATTCAAATATATAAATGTATAAATTAATGGAGATCACTGGAAATTTCCATATAGCCTATATCATGTCTTGACAACATTTCTCTTCTTCCCTCTTCTCTAGAGCTGGTTTTTTTTTTTATTGGATATATTCTATATTTACAATTCATTTCCCTTTTTCTGGTTCCCCACCCCCAAAGGTCCCACATGCCCTTTTCCCTCCCCCTGCTCCCTCATCCACCCCCTCCCACCTCACTGTTCTTGTACTCCCCCACAATGATGCTTTGGTCCATTCTAGCTCCAGTGCCCACTCCTTTCTTCTTGTCAGACCTCACTTAGTATGTGATTTATGACTTTGGTGTTCCAAGATTCTAGGCTAATATCCACTTATCAGTGAGTGCATACCATGGGTATTCTTTTGAGACTGGGTCACCTCACTTAGTATGATGTTCTCCAACTCCATCCATTTCCCTAAGAATTTCATGAATTCATTGTTTCTAATGGCTGAATAGTACTCCATTGTGTATATATACCACATTTTTTGTATCCATTCCTCTGTTGAGGGACATCTGGGTTCTTTCCAGCTTCTGGCTATTATATATAAGGCTGCTATGAACATAGTGGAGCATGTATCCTTATTGCATGCTGGGGAATCTTCTGGGTATATTCCCAAGAGTGGTATGGCTGGGTCCTCCGGAAGTATCATGTCCAGTTTTCTGAGGAACCGGCAGATTGATTTCCAGAGTGGTTGTACCAGCTTGCATTCCCACCAGCAGTGGAGGAGTGTTCCTCTTTCTCCACATCCTCGCCAACACCTGATGTCTTCTGAGTTTTTAGTCTAAGCCATTCTGACTGGTGTGAGGTGAAATCTCAGGGTTGTTTTGATTTGCATTTCCCTAATGACTAATGATGTTGAACATTTTTTAAGTTGTTTCTCAGCCATCTGAATTTCTTCAGGTGAAAAGTCTCTGTTTAGCTCTGTACCCCATTTTTGGATAGGGTTATTTGGTTTTCTGGGGTCTAACCTCTTGAGTTCTTTTGGATATTAGCCCTCTGTCGGATGTGGGGTTGGTGTAGATCTTTTCCCAATTTGTTGGTTGCTGATTTATCCTTTTGACAGTGTCTTTTGCCTTACAGAAACTTTGTAATTTTATAAGGTCCCATTTGTCTATTCTTGCTGTTAGAGCATAAGCAATTGGTGTTCTGTTCAGGAATTTTTCCCCTGAGCCAATGTCCTCAAGGGTCTTCCCCAGTTTCTTTTCTATTAGTTTTAGTGTGTCTGGTTTTATGTGGAGGTCTTTGATCCACTTGGAGTTGAGCTTAGTGCAAGGAGATAAGAGTGGATCAATTCTCATTCTTCTGCATGTTGACCTCCAGTTGAGCCAGCACCATCTGTTGAAAAGGCTATCTTTTTTCCACTGGATGTTTTCAGCTCCTTTGTCGAAGATGAATTGGCCATAGATGTGCGGGTTCAATTCTGGGTCTTCGATCCTATTCCATTGATCCGCCTCCCTGTCATTGAACCAATACCATGCAGTTTTTAATACTACTGCTCTGTAATATTGCTTGAGGTCCGGGATATTGATTCCCCCACAAGTTCTTTTGCTGTTGATGATAGTTTTAGCTATCCTGGGTTTTTTGTTATTCCAGATGAATTTGAGAATTGCTCTTTCTAGCTCTATGAAGAACTGAGTTGGGATTTTGATGGGGATTGCATTGAATCTGTATATTGCTTTGGGCAAGATTGCCATTTTGACTATATTAGTCCTGCCAACCCACGAGCATGGAAGATTTTCCCATTTTCTGATGTCTTCTTCAATTTCCCTCTTCAGAGACCTGAAGTTTTTGTCATATAAATCTTTCACATGTTTGGTTAGCGTCACTCCAAGATACTTTATATCATTTGTGACTATTGTGAAGGGTGTCATTTCCCTAATTTCTTTCTCAGTCTGCTTATCCTTCGTGTATAGGAAGGCAACTGATTTGCTTGAGTTGATTTTATAGCCAGCCACTTTGCTGAAGTTGTTTATCAGTTGCAGGAGTTCTCTGGTGGAGTTTTTTGGGTCACTTAAGTATACTATCATATCATCTGTGAATAGTGATAGTTTGATTTCTTCTTTTCCGATTTGTATCCCTTTGACTTCCCTCTGTTGTCGAATTGCTCTAGCTAGTACCTCAAGTATTATATTGAAGAGGGGACAGCCTGTCTAGTCCCTGATTTTAGTGGGATTGCTTCAAGTTTTTCTCCGTTTACCTTGATGTTGGCTACTGGTCTGCTGTATATTGCTTTTACTATGTTTAGATATGGGCCTTGAATTCCTGTCTAGAGCTGTTTTAAAAGCCATATTTTTCTCATCTTTAATTTTAAAATATGTTACACAGCATATAATATTTGTGTTCCTTGTGTTGCAAAAATTATATACAGGGGAGAACAAGCAAAAAAGTAATGAGAGATTGTTTAAACTTATAAATAAAATAAATCATTGAGTGAAGAAGATATAGGCCTTACTGATAGATAGTGTGAGCTACATTTTTGTGAATGTCATTTTATTTTCAATTAATCTATATGGGTATGATTAAAAATTGTCAAGTTTCACTGGATATGCAAAGATACTGTAATCACACGTAATATCCAATGATAATCCAGTCTTTTTGGACTGATTTGGGCATTTCTGGATGGAAGCCTATATCCTACTACAGTTTGGATAGAAAGTCAAGTCACAGGATTATTTTAGATTGTGTCACACACAGTGGCATATATAACACATTAAATATTACACCAAGATTACACCCGAACATATATGATCACATCACTAGAATTCTTTTAAAAATGGCTGCATACCCTACCTAGCGGACAACCTCTGGCAGCAGACATCCTGAGCATCTGGCTGTTATGAAGTTTCTGCTTCTTATTCCAAAAGTTGTTATCAGGTTCAGGTGTCAAAATTGTATTGGAGATGTGGCACTTGGGGTTGGTCCCTCCATGGTCACTTCTTCTGACCAGTTTCGTATCTCTGAAATAATCTCCACCATTTGCAAAAGAAAGATTTCTGGGAGAGTGTTAAGAACTACACATACCAATAAATCATCTATAAATGATGGCTTCTGTGGAAAGACCAACAGATTCCTCCATTGATGAGTTACCCCAGAGGTTGTCTTATCCATCCTAAGTGGTCAATCCTGAACACATGTGCCTAACGGGAACATGAAATAGATTCAGAAGGTTGTATGCAAATGCATACACGTGTGTGTGTGTGTGTGTGTGTGTGTGTGTGTGTGTGTGTAATATATCTTTATGGCTATACATATAATAAGATCTAAAGAAGGAATTGTTAATTTGGTAGGAGAAGC